>JASKMD010000033.1:0-43627 GCA_030144725.1 Haematococcus lacustris | reverse complement strand
AAGGTCACCCCTCCCATTGAACCACCAACCCCCCTAACGATAAGGGACAACGGCTTTTCCGGACTCATTTCTGCACGGGTGTACACGCGGATTGAAGCGTCGGAGAACGGCTGCGCTGAGGCACACGCTGAGCCGGTAGGGCATGTTGCCGGGTATCCGACCCTACCGAGCGGACTTGATGTACGTTGACCCAGTAGCAGTGAGTCCCTTTTTAACGCGATGGATAGTGCGCGATGTGTTAGGAGCCCGACCCCATGTCCAACATGATAACCAACATGCGCCGGCTCAGGGGCTCTGAAACTTGGAGGAGACCACAGTAGGAGCACAGCAGTGGCAGCTGCATCAAACCCTTGTGGATTAGGCTCCAAAAGGTGGGGAAACACTCTTCCATGCTGCCCAACCTGCTGATGCCCGTATGACGACCATCGGACTCAATCGGATTCTCCAGCCCTGCGTCACTGGCTAGGGAACTTAGCTGTGGACCCCCTGCCAAGTTCCTAACTATTGCTGAGTATTGCAAATAGTGTTTTTACCTACGTGTGTACGTGCTAGCAGGATGCCTGCATCCAAGTATCACCCCTACAAGGGGAAGGGAGGGCATGCTGCCCGCTGTGCTGTGTGTGTGACGTGTACACCAACTGGCCATGCTGGCTGGGTGGAGATCCATGTGGAGGGGGAGGCAGCTTTCTACAGATCCGGATGCAGGCACACAGCCATCGGCCAGGTCACAGCCCAGATGGTTGATGTCATCACAGCTTGCAAAAACCTGAAGCCGTCACAGGTTCCGTTGGCCCATAGAACTTGCGCTGAGGCTGCTGCAGCTGCGCATGCTGTGTGCCAGCGGCTGCGGGGGCAGGAGCCAGCCAGCCAGCTCCAGCCCATGCCCCGTTTCAGCTCCACACCCACGCAAGCACCTGCACAGCCTGGGCCAGCCCATGCGACCTGCCCCCACCATCTCCCAGACCAACCACCCTTGCACCCATCACAGTCCCAGCTGCAGGGGTCCAGCCAGCACCACCCGGCCCTGCCGGCACTGATGCACCTACCGGGGCTCTCCATCCTCACTAGGCCTGCCACCAACCCTGTGACCTCACCTGCCGTGGAGCAACAGCCCATCATGTGAGTGCCCCTGCTGGATGATGGGCTGACATGGCAAGCCAGCTGAACAACATCAGTTGCACACTCAAGTTGCAGGCTGACTCCACCCATTCCACCTAGCACCCTTGTGAAAGCACCACTCGTCACACTCCTGTGTGTGGTGTCATGCAGACACACCACTGAGGAGCAGGACGAGCAGACCATGCCCCCAAGCATGCCCAAGCAGCAGCAGGACTGGGCCACCGCAAGGTGCGCTTTACACTCCTTAGCCCTGACTTGCACAAGCCCTGCCTTGCACCAGCCTTGCCCTGGCTATGGCCATAGCCTGACCTTCGCTGAACTGCCTTGCCCTTCTTTGCTCCTTTGGTCCTTTGGCTGCAGGTCAATTGCTGCTGCAGTTCTCCAGCAGATACGGCAAGTACCCGCACTGTTGCGCCTTCTGCGGTCACAGCCTGATAGCAAGGTGACGCTACAGTTGTCAACACTGCAAGATGCTGAGGTACAGCTTGGCCGACTGGAGTTCGCGCTGCAACACATCATGCAACCCAGGTAACAAGGGAGAGAGCAGTGGGGTGGGGCTGGGAGTGGGGACAATGGATGAGGCACTTGTGAAGCTGAAGGTACAGCTGAAGGTACCGCTACCTGCATGCTACCTGCCCTGCCCTGATGTGTTGCAGGCCCTTCTCGTCATCCCCGTTGGCACCATTACCTGAGGAGCAGGGTCCCAGCACCCCCGCACCCTTGCAGCAGGGGGTCAATACGCTGGCTGACAGCATGCCATCAGCATCCATGCAGCCACTATTCCAGCCCAGCAGCCCCAGCCCCAGCCCCAGCCCCAGCCCCAGCCCACCCGGCCCCCACATCTCCCCTCATCCCAGCCCTCGCCACCACCTCAGCCCTCATCACAGCCCCCGCACCAGCCCCCACCCCAGCCCACCCGGCTGCCTCAGCCCCAGACCCAACCCCTGCCCCTGCCCCTTCCCCAGCTGCAGCCCTAGCCCCGACCCCTGCCCTTGGCACGACCAAAACCTGGCCTGTCCGCAGCTGCCACCCGTGCTGCCACAGCGCAACACAGTGCACCACACACCGACAGGGGCAGGGGCAGGGAGAGGGGCAGGAGCAGGGGAAGGGGCAGGATTAGGGAGAGGGACAGGAGCAGGTCAGGGCCGGCTGCTCCCACCCACGATCCACCAGGTGGTGTGTTACTTGATGGCTGAGCATGACATGGACATGAGGCAGTTGTACATGTGGTCTGATGGGTGTGCAGGGCAGTTCAAGGGCGCCCCAGCCATGCGACAGCATTGGGGCATGGCACAGAGGTTCAGCATGCCGGTGTGGTGGAGCTATGGGGCTACAGCTCACTTCAAGGGCAGGCATGATTCAGAGGGAGGGGTGGTGAAGCAGTGGCTGAGGGGTGAGATCCTGGCTGATCGTGTTGGGAAGTGCAATGCATTGGGGTTTGTGCAGCATTGCAATGCATATCACAAGCCAGCTGCTGCTGCTGACCCCAGCAAGGCTCACCGTGCGCGAGCAAGTGTGGGTCATCGGTGGTGCTTGGAGCTGAGCACACGGGAGGTAGAGCTTTGCAGTGCTCCACAGCGGGATGCACATGCCTTTGCATCATCCATCCCCGGCTCTATGAGCATGCATAGCTGCTTCTTTCCTGCTGCAGGGATCCAGGTTGAGTGGTCAGAGACTGCATGTGCATGTGCCCAATGCATGACCCCCGCACCAAGGGGTGTGTGCATGAGGCCCTCCATCACAAAGCCCTTTGAGGCCATGCCCATGTTCGATCAGAAGAGGGATGACAAGCATTGGGACGATGAGTGCCTTACCCTTCTGTGCTCATTTGCACCAGATAGCGTGAAGCAGCTGTGCACCTTGGGCAAGAAGCTGAGCGTGAAAATGTTAAACGAGTATTGCAAGGCAGTGGGGTTGTATGTGCCAGCCAACACCTTGCGTGCTGACCTACGGTACATGGTACTGGAGCATCTCAATGGGCAGGCAGAGTGGGATTGAGCTGGCTGTGTAAGGTGACGTTGAGAAATCTGGGCTCCATGCGTAAAGTGTACCGCAGTGTACCGCAGCGGAGAACTCTGCATCCCGCGTTGTGGGTGTTGTTAGGCAGCACTTGAAAGGCCCATCGCGCAGAGCGGAACCGTTCGCGTGCCTGGCAGACTGCCGGTCACCGTGGGTGCCAGCAGCTCGGGCGCGCAGGCGCAAGCGCGGCGCAGAGATAATGCATTTCGCGTTAAAATGACAACTCAACTCTCACCAGGCATGCCGCAAAGTCAAATGTCCCTTACGTGGTGGTTCAATGGGAGGGGTGACCCGAAGCTGTCTATTGAGATAGGGCCATGCTCCACGGCTAGCATCTGTGAAACTGGCTTACATGTCCAATTTGTAGCAAACTGAGGATTTGTGCACTCAACGGTGGATGCTTCTCTTGTTCCGTGTGCAAGGTGCTTCGAACCCAGGCGGATGCACCGAGCATGACAGTGCACGGATTACAAACCCCTTTTCCCTTTACACGTGTATTGCGATCAATGTGTATGGTTTGGATACTCGAGGCCATGTGAGGGCAGAGGTATCACTCAGCCGGTCCCAACTAACAGAGAACCTACCCCGGGTACTATCTCGTTCCCCATCCTCACATGCTTCCCTTATCTCGGCTCCGTTACCATTGTACTGCAGCTGTGAGTTGAGAGAGCGATGTGCGGCCAAGTGCAGCCCAACCACCTGGCCCAACACATTCGATCGCTAGTCTTGCTGAGCATGCATATGTTTATCATGCAAGAACGTGTTCATCGTGTTTAGCAGTCTGGCAGAGCTGCTTGGCCTTTCAGCTAGGCTTGACACCGCTAGACATTGAGATGTTCAAAAAGCTTGCGCAGGCCTGCAATAGCGGCAGCGCTGGCATCAGTGCCCATGCTCGCGTGGTTCCCCAGCAAATATCTAGACTTGCAAGTTGAGTGCAGTACTGCTCATTAGTCCGTGCGAGCATGACCAGGCACTTGTTTGCACCGGCAATCCTCACACCCGGCACTGCAGTGATCAGACGGGTGAGGAGTGAGGGGTAGCCAGCCACACACCTAGGCCGCGCACGAGCTACAGACGCAGCCGGTGCCGGGCAGAGTCCTACCTCTCGTCGTGTGCATGCCGAGGCGCGAAAAACGCGGTTAGCCAGGCCGTGCTATAGCCTCAGGCCGTGAGCTGCGGCTTGCAACGCGTGCGAATGCGGCCGCTGCATGGCGGCGTCCAGGGGCAGCAGGATCCCGCAGTGCTCCAGCGTGTGCTCATGTCCAGCGGCATGTACCGTGACGCATGACAGAGCTGGGCGTTCAGTGAAAGCAGGTGTGGTTGTGGCAGTAGTAAAGGCACACGATTAGGTGGGCTGGCTGCCCACGTAAAGCCCGGCATGTTTGTTAAACTAGAAAACTGCTGCCACTACGGGGGGCCGATGGGAAGGAACAACACATTTGCCCATCGCAATCGTATTTAACGCATAAACTGTCCGATAACCAAACCTATGACAGTGTAGAGCAATCACCACCACCTGCCCTACAAGGTGACCAGGCCATGGTGACTGAGCGCCAGGTGTAATCCAGCGACGCTCTTACCGTCATGGCGTCAACTGGGAAGTCCACTTGTTGCGGGTGTGAGTGCGTGCAGGCACTCCAGCACCCACCCCTTGCTCCCCCACCGTGCCTGTGGTCCAGCTCGGGGCCCCTCACCACGCCCCCTGACCTTGGTCGTGACTGATGCGCGGGCAGCTGTCATTAGACTGTACTGGGCGCGATTGGTCCCTTCCACTGCCTTCATCACCCACCCACGCGGCCGCTGCCCTGCCTGCTGAGGATGCTGCTTGCGCCCGGTGCCCTCTACTAACCACTAGCCTCCGGCTTGCCTGCTAGGCTCTGCTGGTCAGACATGCCGCCCTGCATGCGCTCTGCCACTGCACCGGTCTCCGCGGTACGCACTCGCACCTGACCCGACCAAGACAGCACCAGGCAAATCAGGTCAGCACACAACACACACTGCAGCACATGCTATAATGAGGTCCAAGGTAGGCAGCAGGCAGCACCAGGCACACAGCACCACCTGCTCACCACACACCCACATCCCTATGCAACGTCAAGCCCTGTCCCAAGCAGTTTCTGCTCTGTTACCCTGCCACCCAGAGGCTATCTGAGGACCTGCCCAGCTGCCTCAATAAGCCCCGCACCACATCTGCCACTGGGTGGACAAAGATCTTGCCGTCCCCAATCTCCCCGGTGTAGGCAGCGGCCGCGATGATGCGCGTCACTATGTCCACCTGGGAGCTGCAGGGCAGTCAGCAGCAATAGGAGGAGCTGGAGCTATTCAGGGGCTGTGCTGCACAGGTCAAGGCAAGGGTCAGCCAATTCAGGATGAATGAGGTCAGGGTCTGCCACAACACATTGAAGGCTGCAACGGGCAGCTAGATGACCGTGTGGGCAGTGGGTTGCCCCCTTGCTGCATCCCACACTACAGCGCAGGACCTTGCCACCAGGGGCACCCACTACACCTCATGCCCTGGTGATAGTAAGAAGGGAAGCCTGGGCGCTGCCCTGTGCAGCAAGTCAGCGACAATGTGGAGCCGCGCACCGTGACACCACCACGTCGATCTTCTCCTTCACCACCAGGTCGGTGCGTGCAAACTCAGTGCCAGCATAGCGCTCCCGGAAGCCTGTAGTGGACAGCAGCGGGCAGCAGCATGCAGCATACAGGGAAGGCCATGGAGTACTGTTGGAGAAGAGTCCAAGCCAGGAGATGCTGAGTAGCCAATGGCGGTGACGGTGAGGTTGCCCTGTGTCAGTGCATGGCTATTTCCCTCTCCAGGGCAGTGTCAGGAGCTGCTGATGCCGGCCAGCACAGGAAACGGCAGCAAGGGAAGCAGGCAAGAGCAAGAGTGACTGCAGCAGCAAGCTAGTCAATGGCCGGGGGCCAGGCCAGCAAGGGCATGACCGGCTCCAGGCCTTGTGCCATTAGAGTGGAGCCTGCATCATAGTGCTGTGGGGCGCCTCACCTCCTTGCATGCCTACGCCCTTGACGGGTGTGTCAGTGAGGCCTCGGATGCCTTCCTTGCTGAGCTGCTCAATGACAAATGCCAGGCGCCATGGCCGCACGATGGCCTGCAGAGGTCAGCCACACGCAGTGGTCTCCATACCCTGCTGAGGTGGAAGTCGTAGGGAAGGGCGGAGTCAGGGCTGCCAGGGTAGGCGCTGCTCCAGAAGAATAGATGGCTGCCTCAGCTCAACACCTTCCAGCCATTACACCTCATAGCGGCCTACAACTAGACTGCATTAAAGTCATCAGAGCTGTGGGTAAAACCTGCTGCCAGGTCATGATACTGCAGTAATGCTGTGTATGTTCAATTGAGTCGTCAGAGTGTGGCATCTGCATGATAAAAGGTCAGCTGATATGTAATGAAGGCGTGTTTACCATCCAATGTTCTGTGTTCACTGTCTCCAGCATATCTGCTAACGAGCTCGCTTGCCACCCAGACCAATCCCCTTCTACCTGGCTTGTGATTGGTAGCAAGGCTGGGCAGGTCATGATGGCTACGCACCTCAACTCTGAAGAACTGCACTTCAGGGAAAGCTGCCAAGTTGACCTTGATGCTTTCCAACTGCTCATACGTGGCTCGCTGTGTGGCAGCTGATCCATTGTCCTCGCCTGTGGGTGATGCTTGCACGGACCTGACACACGGGGACTTAACATGCAGGTCTTTGTTCTACTGACCAGCGCGTACGAGAAGGACGCAACGTCTTGTGCGAAGGCAGAGCCTTGTCACGCAGGGTCGCGATTGAGACCTGCGAATAGACCATGCGGCCGAGAGCTTTCGCGACGTTGCAAGTGACGCACACAAGGTGTCCGAGCCTGCTACTGATGCCAATCAATCCGTGCAAGGAGTTGCCCAAACAAGATCACCTGTTAGCCACTACGCAGGGCCTACAGTAGCCCTTCTGCAGCACTGTGCCAATCATATCGCCCTCTGGCTTGCTACTCTTTTTGCCTAGCGATCAAACAAAGCGCGAGTAGACGGATTGATGTGCTACGTGCTGCTTACTTTAACAACACACTCAATTGTTTGTGTCACATGCCTCGGCTACATGCGCTATGTGGATCCTCCCTCACGATGTTGGCGGTATCATAGGACGTGTAGGGCTAAGAAGGACTAGTTGCATGGGGAGAAGGCGCGTCTGGCATGAATGATCCATCCTGCCGTTGACCAACTTTCGACCCCAGCAGCCCTCAAACTACACAAAAATAGCACATTGTCAGAGAGCTGGCCATGGTGATGCAACAGCGCAGGCCACAACGCTGGCAACAGCATGGGGGCGGAGTGACGTGAGTAGTTTACACGCACCATGAGTCCTATTGCGCCCCGTCGCCTCCCTGATGTCCTTGGCGATGGCATGCTAACCTTAAACTCGACTGGTGCTGTTAGTGTTCTCTAAGCTTCACCCCACATTACATTTTAATAGTTGTGTTCAAATAATCTTTGAATGTGGGAAAGTTTCGGGGAAAGGTTGGAATTTTAAGAAAAAGTTGTGCAACGCAACACAATTCGCACCATAGACCAAGATGTCGACGGAAAGCATGGGCCAGCGGGCCAAGGTTATCAAGGAAGTGATCCGGGCATACAGCTATGTCCTCAGCTGGATGGCAATCTCCATCGCAGTCATCCTGTTCAATAAATGGCTTCTAGCTTACTCCGGGTTCCCTTTCCCCATCGCCTTGACCGTCTGGCACATGCTATTCTGCTCCTGCATCGGCTTCATCGCCGTGCGAATTCTGAAAGTGGTCAAATCGCACAACATGTCAGCGAGGGAGTACTGCAAGCGTGTTCTGCCCATCGGTGCGGAGGCTCCTTGTCCAAGGTTGCAACTACTGCATCTTCTGCAGACATGAAGACGCTCATTGCATGGCCGATCGCAGGCCTGCTGTACGCTGGTAGCCTCTGGCTGTCAAATTCCTCGTACTTGTACTTGTCGGTGTCCTTCATCCAAATGACCAAGTCCCTGATGCCAGGATTGGTGTACGCATCAGGCGTTGCCTTGGGGACTGAGAAGTACTCTCAAGGCACAACGCTGAACATGCTCCTCATCGCCTTTGGTGTGTTGGTCTGTGCCTATGGCGAGGTCAACCTCGTGGTGAAGGGCTTGATCCAGCAGCTCACAGCACTGTGTTTTGAGGTAGGCGGCAGCTGGGGGCTGCAAGACCAGGCATCCCAAATGCTGTTCCCATGTGTATAACAAACACTGTCATTGCCCTTGCGTGTGCAGGCACTGCGTCTAACAATGGTCCAAGTGTTGATTAACAGCAAGGGCCTGAACATGAACCCATTGCAAAGCCTCTACTATGTCTCACCAGCTTGTCTGTTGTGTCTGCTGGTCCCATTCTGTGAGTTTGGTTGCAGCCTGTCCATGCCAGGTCCATGTGCGGCCCTGAGCCAACGGACGCAACTCTATTCCCTTATTCATTGCAGTCTCTGTGGAACTGCACAACATGACAAAGCGGAATGACTGGACATTCAACCCGTCAGTCATGCTTGCAAATGCCATGACGGCTTTCATCTTGAACCTGGTCAGTGCAATGCTACAACGTCAGCCTGACATTCACTAGGACAGATAGGATGGTAGTCAAAGAGTGCCAAATTGTTGGTCATGCATTGTATCTGGCTTGCAGGCTGTTTTCATGCTGATCGGGAAGACCTCAGCACTCACCATGAACATCGCTGGTGTCATCAAGGACTGGATGCTTATCTTCTTCTCGTTCTACTTGTTCCGAGCCCCTGTGACCTGGATCAACCTACTTGGATATGGCTTCTGCTGCTCTGGGGTGGGTCATTGGTGCCCTTTGCTTTGTACAGCAGGGATGGTTTTGCTGGATGCTTATCGTGTCACTCACCACAGGCTGAGCTTTTTGATGTTCTGGGTGCGCAGGGCATAGCCTAGCTGCACTCTCATCAAGCTGTTGCATGTGGCACTATGTGCTGTGGCACTGCAGGTTGTGGTCTACAACCACATGAAGCTGCAAGCCATTAAGGCAAAGGTAGCTACACAGAACAAGGATGAGGAGAAGGGAGGCTTGACCAGCAACGTTGAAAGGTAAGCTTTGCTGGTGAAGCGCAGCATCGTGCAGAGCAACCGGTTCCACCTATAATGGTTGCTATGCCGAGCTCCATACCCCTTGTCATGGTGCAGGTCTAAGGAAGACATACTGTCTGAGATCAGGCGTCTTCAGTCACAGATGTCGGCATTGGAAGACAGGGTTCAGAACAGCGCCAAGATCATGAATGGAGGCAGCAACGTAGGCATGATGGAGTCTGTCAGCAAGGATGCCACCAGCTCGCCTGGCAACGTTGTCATCGGCGCACAGGACAGTGACCTCGATAGCGGCAAGGATGACAAGGACAAGTAGTGGCAGTATTTTGAGGTCTTGCAGTGGACCTGCCACAGCTGCTTGCTGATATCGCAGTCCCGGCAGCAGCATTGACTTGCAGCCATACACCACCATACACTTTGGTCACCCTAGTACAACATATTTGCTGCGGCAGCTTCATCACTACAATATGTGTAGTCTAGACTTGTGATTGGTTTCCACATCCAACCTTTCGTGTGCATGGCCTTCATGCTACCATGCACGCTGGCAGACAGCAAGAGCCTCAGTGGCAATGTGTGCATGACTTGAAATGGTGGTGTGAGCCCTGTTCACGTGTGGCATTGCAGTTCAGGAGGCACCAGACTATACGCAATGCACACAAGCCCATACCCATGGTGGCACCAGTGCTCACTTGGTCACACTTGTTCAGACTGCGCTGCCAACGTTGAAGCAGTGCAATGCTGACGGGTTACTTTTACATCATGCAATCACAGGCCACAACGGCCTATTGTTCTTACCGAGACTACTACTAAGCACGACCTACCCTGACCCTGCCTTAACTGCTCTGACCCTGGCCCCGCTCTGACCAGGCCAGCTTCCACCACCCTAAGCTGTTGCCTCTTGCTTTGAGCTCAGTGTAAGGCATGCTGACTACACAAGGCACCCCCGTGATCATGATTAACGGCCCCAACCTGAATACCATGCAATCGCAGTACAATCACGCCCCGACCGGCTAGAGATAAAAAGGAGAAACGCACCGGGAAGGGCAGAGGCGAAAACGCATTCGTGTAATTCTTGAAGCCACAGATGCACTCGTCTTCTTGCTTGGCTTGCAGGCTGGCCAGGGAGAGGCTCTTCGGGACACGCTCCTGTGAGGCTGCAGTGGTGCTGACAGCAGCTGGACATGCCTTTGCCTGGGTGTATGCGAGAGATGTAGGCAGAGGTAGAAATGCGAATAGAACCCTGGCACCCTGTCTCTCACCTCTCACCCTCGTCATGCTGTACGCCCTGTACAGGAGCTATGCACACTCCTCGTGCTCGTCCAGGATGTCTGCATCAGAAATCACGGCTGTCACGGCGATGATGTGGAAAGTTGATGCGGAGATTTAGGGGCTGGGGTGAGAAGAGGAGATGAAGAGAAGAGAGGAGGAGAACAGCCAGCTAGAGGAGCTGGTGGGGTTGCACAAGAGGGAGAACATCCTCCTGACAAAAGGTACATTGACAATGGGCACGAGTAACACGCAAATGATGTCCACAAGCACATGTGTACTTGCTCCTGGGTGCAGGCATGTCTGCTTCTTGCATGCATGTGGACTTTACAATGGCCAACATAGCTCCACAGCATCACACGTCATAAGTAGCTTTGCCGCATGACAGATGCCAGACGCATGCAGAATCAAGCCTGTATCATAGCTTGCACATATCATTGCTTGCACATGCCTCAAGAGGCCTGTATCAGAACTCATACATAGATGTAGGGCCCCACAGAGCTGCTGCTTGAGCTTCTGCCTGCCTGGCTGGATGGATGCATGGCCAGCTGGCACACTAGCAGCATCACTGGCTGGCTCCTCACACACTGGGCTGCAATGGCCATGCATTCTAGGCATGGCATGGGTCGCCTGTACTGCTGCTTATCCCATGGGATGCATGCCAAGCAGTGTGTTTGTGAGCATTTCAAACAATGCATGTAGCACTGCGCGCGTGCAAGCATGTTCATTATTTTCTCATCCTTTACCATGTGGGTCACGAGCTTACAGGAAGTGAGACCATGTTGTGCGTGCCCACGTGTCCACATGTGAGGCATGTACAACGTATGTGTCCAATAAGATGGCTGTGGATAGCAGGCGGGTAAGATGGCGCAGGCAAGATGAGGTGGTGAAAGCTGTAGCCTAGCACATGTCGACCCCTATGGCACCACTAGAGCAATGACAGGAGGGGCAGGAGCCATGGCTATGGGGAAATGATTGGGGCGCTCATGCTGAGCACATGCTTTGATGCAGTGATGATGCCCTGAGATTTGCACAAGTGGCCTTCTGCATGACGCTAAAGCGTGTCATCTTTACACCCATGAAGTCCTTGCTTGTGAGATGCTGGAGCAGTGGACTGATTGCAGATGTCTCACTGCCTATGTGAGTGACCGCTGGCAACACATGCTTAACACAGCTCCTTGACAGCACCACCTGCACCGGGAGCAGCCATCATATGGACGTTGCCTGCATCACCATGGGGCACTCAGCTGCTGCCTCGAGCGCTGTTAAACCTTGGAGGTGGAACTCCAAGAGCGGCCGGCTGAGATGGTGCTGCAATCAGGCCCCAGGTTCAGCCGGACCAGGAGCACCTGAGCTCCAGCCGGGCCAAGAAAGTGCTCGTACAATGTCCTGCACGTCCGGCAGCAAACAGCAGCAACAGACACCAGCAGCTGGCCTGCAAGGTGCAGAGTAACAGGGAAACCAGGCAGCTCCTTGTGCTCCTGTTGAGGATGCGCCCGAGTCCCCCCTCAAGTGCTTACAGCTGAGCAGCACATGCCTAGGGGCTGGCCAGTGTGGGCCAGTCATGCAACGCTGGTAGGTGTTGGCCAGTGCCTTATAGGCTTGCTACAGCATGATGCAAAGTGTCTTAACCTGTCATGGTACCATTCCCACGCATTGCCATTGGGCTGCTTGCACTGTTGCAGTCACGCCAAGTACCTGTGGGGTGAGGGCCACTGGCATAGCCGGCATGGTGCCCACCGGGTACCCTCCTTACTAGCACGCTGCGACTGTGTGAGTGGCCTTGCCGGCATGGTCCCTGTGCTGAGTCAGGCTCTGGGGTGTTCCCGTGGCGGACAAGGCGGCAAATACCTGCGCGCCTTCAGACGTTGTGAAGTTGTTGTGGCATGAGGCACAGATCTATGGTGCGTGGCGGCTGAGCAGAGTGTGCAGCAGCCCACAAAACACCACGAGCCCACAAACCCTACATGCAGCACAGGTTCTTTGAGGTATGGCGCCAGCAGTACGACTGCTGGCCATTGCTGCCTGTTCGTTGGTGCAATCACTTATGCATATGCCATTGTGGTCACAGCTGCCGTTCTAGAACGCTTCATGAACGACTTGACGACATTTGCTGAGGTGGACAGGCTTCCTCCAGGAGCTGCAGGGTCACTTCCTGCCAATTCTGCATGGCAGCGGGTACTGGGGGGGTCCTGACAGCGTAAGGACCTGTATCAGGATGCATGCTGGTTTGAGGCACCTACGTCTGCACTTGCACAACACATGCTTACATTTCTTTGTGTATCCATTGCAGGCGTTACGAACCATTCATCGGCATGGAGTGGCCCATGGTAGTGTGCGCGCTGACAACATCCTGTTGCAAGACTGTGGCAACAACCCTTGGGTGGGTACTCAAGCGATAGCGTCGCTAACAACGTCGACTGGTAGGCAGCTTGCTGGTGCTGATGGCTTTGGACTCTGCTGCACACAGCTGGGGTGCTGTTTGGCTCAAGCCTTGCAACCTTTACTGGAGTTTGAGGTAAGGCCTGGCGTGCTGCAGCAATGCTCGCTGTTTCCAATGGGTCTTCCCACTGGCTATGTGATGATAATGATGATGAATGGCGGCTGAGGTCTGAGTCATAGGTTGCATGAAGAGAGGCGTGTGCACTGATCCCTGTGCAGGTGATGATCATTGACTTTGGCCATGCTTATCTAGACCCGACGCCCTTGCAGTGTGAGGGCAAGCTGGCAGAGCTTGCACAAGTGTTCCACGAGCTGGAGTAGCTGGAGACAGCCTTATTTCAGAGCTGGAGTAGCTGGAGACAGCCTCGTTGAAACACGCATAGCAGACGCTGGGGTGCTGGGCATGCTGGTCCCTTGGAGGGAGCCACATCCCTAGGGCAGGTGGGGCTTCAGGTACACTTCAGGTACACTTCAGGTACACTGGTGTACGCTGGCGCTGGACAAGGGTTGCATCTGAGTTACATCGTGGGGGATAGTGGCCCAATGGCACCATGCAGGAGTGGGGAGGGGTGGAGGCCCCGCTTATGTTGTTCACCTGCTTAACCTCTGTGCGACCTCAGCAGCACAGCGACTCCAGAAGTGGCGCATCCAGATGTGCCAATCTGTGGTACTTTCGTGTCAGCGTTAGGCGCTTGAGCTCCATTGCCAAGTTGTAGGCTTGCGTCATCATAGCAGATAGCAACCATGTGGATGAACATGGGCTGCCCGGGAGGGGCTGCTTGAGGGAGTGCAGGGGCGGGTAAGCTACTTCATTGAGCCCAGCTGGTCGCTGATGAATTGGGTGGCTGCCAGCAAGGCGTCCAGCTTGTGCTGGTCCCTAGGAGAATCTTGAGGAAGGTGCAGGGTGTGCAGCTGGAGCAGTGTTGGCAGCAGTTCAGCCATGCAGCCGCCGCAGCTCAGTCATTGAGAGCAGGTCTGATGAGAAGGAAGCCAGGCCCCCAACCTGGCCTGCATGCAGCTCTGTCAGGTGTCGAGCCAGGGGCTGCAGGTCAGGCATCTATGGCCACGCCTTGTCTGCAGTCCTCCTGGCCCTGCCATGACGCTGCTATGGCCACATGCTCAGGCCACACCCTCTGGCTTGCCTGCAGCAAGGGTCATGGCCTGCCTGCTGGCTCCAAACCTGTACTGGCGCACCTGTGCTCACTACAGCCTGGCCCCTAGCTTAGGTGCTGAGCAGTCGGTGATCAGAGTCAGTGGTCAGGGGCCGAACAGCAGCTTGCACACACCATATGGCTGCTACCTACACAGCCCAAATTGCTGAGCTATTGGCGCCGGATAAAGTGCAGCCCCAACTTCATCTCCACATAAGGCATTGCAGCCCTCCCACGCTTCATCGTGGGAGTCCCGTGGGGTCTACTGCGTCTACTGGATATTAGAGCTGGGCTATTGATTATGGCGTTGTGTATCATGGTGGTGGTATGGGAATGGCAGTGCTGAGGTGCTTGTCTTTGATCACCCAGCGTTGAGTGAGGCAACCCAAAAAGCTGCAGCAGCTCTGACCTGACACCTGCATGCAGCTAAGGGCCGGGTATGGGTAGGGCCAATACTATAAGGGCCGGGTATGGGTAGGGCAACAGAAGCTGCACTGCCGCAAGGGCAGCTGATGCAACACCTGTAGCGGGGCAGGGCTCAGCAGGGTTGGTGATGTGTGATGGTGGCCCGCCAAGTCGTTGTATGAGATGCAGCGGCAGGACCCTGCCACCTTGCCGTCATGCCTCATGCCTGTTCCGCGAATTAGTGCGATGTAGGAGTACCTTGCTCCTTGCTCCAAACCCTCAACAACTACACACCAACCAACATCCACCACGGTAGCTCAACATGAGTGAGTATAGACAGGTCAACTTCAACACCATGCCTTGCAAACACTTAGCACCTTAAGCTACTAAGCTACAGCTGCTATTTACACCCATGGAAGCTCTGGCAGCAGTCAGTAGACAACCGTTCAACTACTATTATCTCACCCGGTTGCGCATGCCACCACCACATGTTGCAGGCTGTCAACCGCTCTGTCCGCCTTCAACACCCTGCAGACTGTGTAGGATTAGTTGTTGATTGTCAACTGTGGTGGCCCCCTCATTGTCAGCCAGTAATGCAGCAGCCGCCCACCACCATGCCACTACCAAGGCCACCATGTCAGGCCAATGCAGCCTCAATCCCATCACCCTGCCTGAAGCTGCCACCATGGCAACCCATATAGGGTACATCACTGGCTCATGGCAGGCCAGGGGAGCTTGGGCGGCAGACGTAAGCTGGAGTGTTTGTGGCAGACCATGCTCATGCACAAACATTCAGCGCCCAAATGACACCCTGAACTTTGCAGGCTGATGAGAGTTGTAAAATCGGCGTTTGATCTCTTGCCAGCACTCAGGCAGCTCCCAATGGCGAAGATTGGAGAAGGTGATAACCAGCCAACGGGCCCAGGGCTGCTCAGCCATGAGCTGCAGCAATTCGCACATGGCCTTACCATCAGCACCTATTACATGATCAAAAGTGACCTGCTGCACTGTGGGCATGAGCTGCACCAGCTGGCACCAGAACTCTAGGGTAGGCTGGAGGCTGCTGTTATGAACGTACAGGTGGGTGCAGGTGTGGCTCATTGACGCCAGTGCCGGAACATCAGCTGCACTCAACTCAGCCACGGCATTCAACCAAACCTCCGTGTAGCCTAAGCAGCACAGTGGCTGGGGCACTGCCAAGTGTGACAAGCTGTGGTGTTTTAGATACAGCTGCAAGCACTTGACCTTCACTGGCACCTCACAGACCAGTGTCAGGTTGTGCGCTGCAGAGGACAGTGAAGAGCTGTCATCCTCAAACCAGATGTAAAGCTTGTTCATCACCAGGGGGTGGATAAGAGAGTGCAGGGGCAGGTGGGCTGCTGCAGTAAAGCCCATCAAGCCAGTCAGCTCCAGCTGCTGCCAGCTGCAAAGCGCTTCCGCACGTGAGATACTAAGCTTGTCGATTGATGCCAGCTGGATGTTGGTGAGCTGGGTGGCTGCCAGCAGGGTGTCCACCTCCTAGTCCGAGGAGGACGTCATGGGCAGGTGCAGGGTTTGCAGCCGGGGCATCGCTGCCAGCAGGTTAGCCAGGAGCTCATGGCTGATGTCACAACCACTGATGTAGAGCCGCTGAAGCTCATTTAGTCGGGGGCCAGTCGATGGGAAGAGCGCTGGAGTCAATGGAAAGGGGGCGTGCCGAATGTCTATGAGCACCTCTGTAAGGTGTTGTGCCAGGGGTTGCAGGCTAGGCAACAATGGTATGGCTAAGCTCAGCTTCTTGAGCCTGAGACCCCGGAATAGGTTGGCTTCAGCCACTGCCTCAGGCCCTGGCTGCTCAGGTTGCTGAATGTGGGTGTGGGTGAGGTCTAGCTGCTGAAGCTGTATGGCCAGCTGTGGATGAGAAAATAGGCTGGCCAGACTGCTGCAGGTGACGGAGAAGCCGTGGAGGGACAGGGCAGTAAGGCTGGGGAAGCTGTCCACGAGGCCCTGGGCAAGGCCAGGTGTGCAGTCCAGGGGATCGTAATAACTTGCGCTGATGCTCAGCCTGCAATCCTCCACTGCTGGGCAGCTGCCCAGCTTTACCAGCCCATTGGTCAGATCTTTAGCATAGTATCTTGCCTCACCATAGCGTCCTGTCCGTCGCCAAATCTGGTGAAAGGTCAGGGCCAGCTTGCTTGTCCTGGTGTGCAGGGCGGTGACCAGACGGGGCGAGAGAAGTTGGTCACGCCGCTGACTGTCCAGCTGAATGCGTAAGGCTGGGGTGTGTTGTAGAACCCTCAGCAAGAAAGTTGAGCATGTGCCAGCCAGGGCTGCTGCCGCCCCCAGCTTCATGGCCCGTCTCATGATGTCCTCCAGCAGCGCAGCAGGCAGGTCCAGCAGGGAGGGGGCGAGAGGAGGGGCATTTGCCGCTGAGAGTGACTCAATCGCACTCCCTGCTTCAGGCCCCTGGCCGCGCCTGCACCTCTCACCCATGTCTGGCTGCTGCAGGCTGAAGGTGTCTAGGGGTGGTGCAGCCTGCAAAGTGTGGGCAACAGCATAGAAGGCGGTGCAGAGCAGGTGTTGGCATGCTCATCAGCGACAGTAGGGCTTCCACTCCTGTCTGCCCCGTGTTTCCTGATGTAGTGCATCCACACTCTACACGCTTGGCTGCTTATGGTTCATGGCAGATGGCAGCAGCAGTCTGCATTGTCGTTGCTGTGGGTTGTGAAGGTGAAGGTGAGGTTATGCCTGTCATGCGCACCTGGCTACTCCTGGTTCACACTGTATACTGCAAGAGGTCAGCCTTCTTTAAAATCCTGCAAGGGAGGGAGGTGCAGCAAGCCATGTTATGCAGTAGGAAAGCATGCAAGGGACCATGGTGTGTTGTGGAGACCAAGAGTCGTGCGCTTTGTGTGCAGCAGCAGCCAGATCCGCGGTCCAATGGTTGGCCGCGGTCACACAATCTCTGTGCGGCCTTGATACACCCTGGAGCTAGTCAGGTTGAGTCAGACAGCTAAGGGTGTAGGGTGGAGCTGGGGACGGTGTCCAACAGCTGTGTGTCCAGCTTCGGAAAGGTTAGCAGGCTGGTGTCAAGTCAAGAGTCAAGGAGGCAGGTTGCGGTCGGTGCTATGCCCCTTGCACAGTGCCACGAATTTCTGGCTGGTGGTTGTGGCAGCAATGGGTGCGTGGCAGCAATGGGTGCCGCTGACAGCTGTGCAGGTGCTGCTTTGCGCTGCTCCTAGAGCCACAGCCCAGTTCCCGTGATGCCTGGACCAAGGCCTGCTGGTGCCCCTGCTGGGAGGGGCAGCGGGGCATGACACGCACCAGGAGGGTCACTGACTACTACGCGACGGCGCGGCACGGCCTTTGCACAGCATCAGAGCTCTTGGAGCCCTACTCCGCCATCGATGACTTGCGCAATGCCCCGCAAGGGTATGAGGTCGGATCTCGCGAGTCCTGCCTTCCGCAACGTTAAGAGTACGAGGGTCAGCTCTGGTCAGCTCTGGTCTCACTGCTGTGTGACCTCTATACTTTGTCTGCCCTGGCACAAGCCTTGCGGTTGAAAGGGTACACCTGTTGTCGTTGTGGTGTAAACTTGCATCGCACTACATTACCTGACGCTAAAAGTTAGGGTTGCTGTCCGCTTGGAGAGCACCTTGCATGCCCCCGGACGAGCCGGGCAGCACCACACAAGTAGCCTAGCGTCTGTGGAGCCTGAATGAAAGCCCATGAAACTGTCTTGAAGCAAACACTGGACTCCAACATGGGGGCAAAGCAAAGGCTGGTGATTACTCTTGTGCCAGATCTGTCTGGCATCTGACGAACAAGAGGGCATTGTCCAGCCTCCCCCCTGCGAGTGTCATGGATCAGGTGATGCACACTAGCAGTGTGGGCCATCTGGAGTTTACAGCACAGATCAATCCTTGCATTTGCATGGCTTAGGGTTGTTGACCTGGCAACCTCGTGCTGCAGTCAAGCCTCATCCCCTCCTCTCCCATGCTTCCCTTCCTACGGTGCAGTGGGGTACCTATCCTGCCTCACCACGCGAGCCTTGAAGAAGCACACCATTTTGTGCGAGATGTGCAAGACCACTTACATCGAGCCTAATGGCCAGCAACTGCAACCACTGATTGATGCACTACACAGGTTGGTTGTGTGGGATGGAAGCGCAAGGATGCTGGCAAGCGCCTCACTAGGTACTGTGAGTGGTGGGCCGTACTGGTTGCATGGCATGGCTGCAGGGTGCCCCTAATGGTACATGTCACCTCCATACCAAGAGGGTTGAACTCCATTGTCTACCTGGAGGGCATTCTGGTACGTTGCTCACCTCATGGTTGCATGTGTGTGCATGCCATGAAGCAGAAGCATCCTGAACAATCCATTTACATTTGGTGGTGTGGCGAGCATGGCGTCCTTGGTGCTTTTTGCGTACAGGTGTTACCGAGTGGTGTTGCTGGTGTTGCTTGGGGCCATACTGGACCTCACGGTCTTTCAGCAGCTTTACTATGGACGAGTGTTAGCCTTGCATCGTCACAAGGGCTGAAGACCACAAGGTGCCAATGTCCCACCCTGTTTGGACCCTGACATGCTGCAAGCATGCCCTGGCATCTGCTGGTGTAGCAGGGGCCCTCGGCAACTATGTAGAGTGGCATGACGTGCATGTTGTCCTGACAGATTGTGTTGTGGCGAGTGCTGGCCATCTTAATCCTGTGTACCTGATCCACCCGGGTGCTGCTAGTGATGGTGGCCAAGTGGAGGCAAGAGCAAGCGCTGCAGTGTGAGCGTGAAAGGGTAAGTGCTGACACGCAGGGCACGCTTGCCAGCAGCCTCTATTCCATTGCTGAACTGGGGCACCCACTGCCAACAGGCTGCTCTTGATGTGGATGCGGCGCAGCCTGCTCCCCCTCCCAGCAGCGCATTCTCTTCCTCCAGACAAACTTAACTCATTGCCCCTGCTGGCTGTCCCTGGCTTGTTGGTCACTGCAGGGCCTAACATTGCGTCTCATCCCGTCACATTCAGAAGCCAGCAAGGCTGCAGCAGCTTGGAGGCGAGGCTGCAACAGTGGGTAATGGATACTACAGTGGAGCTTATGGAAGCCATTCTCACCAGTATCGCACATGGCAGTGGCAAAGGGCAGCGGCTACTGAGTCATCACTGGCCACACCACGGCAGTGAGGCAGCCATTCTGGCTCCCGACAGTAAGACAGCCATTCTGGGCTTCTTCCCCATGTCCAGCAGTCATTGAGTGTCGACCATGCCCACGCGCATGCTGTCCGCGTGTAAGCCAGCCTGCATGTGGCCGCTGACAACGTGGCAGCACTGGGCCTGTACCTCGCCACTGGTTTCCAGGTACGGAAGGCAGGCAGGGAGGGAGGGCGGCTGGGGAGCTGAAGTCGACCCCTTCCTTCCAAGCCACTGCCAGCTAAGGAAGCTACGGCTATGGGGAGGGAGACGGTGGCTGACAGCCGGCCCAGCCACGCTTCTGGCCAGGTGGAGGTGGTGACGGAGGTGGTTGGGGTCTCCACAATGGCAACTGGTCCCGCAGCTGGCGCACTTGGAGCGCTAAATAGCACATGCTCAAAATATGACAGCACATGCAGACACATGCACAACTTCAAGTTTTGCCTTTGGACCTGCGGCCCTGTGTGCTCACCCCTTGTGCTACCGCCGGCCTCTTAGGGGTGATGGAGAGCATTGCATGACCATGTCAAGAGTGGGAGCAGTTGGAACAAGACCCTTGGCCCTGGCTGTGCACAGCAACATGCTATGTAGTAGTGTCACTATGCATGGCAGGCTCAGCACTGCAACCTTGACTTGTGGGCTGCGCAGTGGGGCAGTGGTGGCGTGCAATGTCAAAGGCTATTGCATTGGTAGAGGTAAGCCCTAGTGTACACCACATATCATTGGCAGGCAGGCTGGGCATGCTGATGAGTATGCCTGAGTACTGACCTTGCACCTCGAGTAATTGTGACGAGTTGGCAAGTGTCATCAGCACCCTGCACTTATGGCTTCGTGGCATGCACATGGCTAAGATGGCGAGGGACAGTAGTAGCAGGCCGGCCAACAACCCTACTAGACATGCTTGCCGATGTAACCGATGACGAGACAACTTCATTCGCATGCCCGGCTGCTCTGCGGTCTGCAGTCATGGCTGAGCTCACTTAGGCATATATGAAGAGGTAAGAACAGCTGAGCAGCTGGGTCACAGACAGAGGGTGTGGCAAGTCAGGCCCTCCCAACATGGGGTTGGTAATATGCATGCGATTACTCCCTCAATACTGCACCGTTTTCAATAGCGTTTATCACATTGGCATTGGCGGTTTAGCCCGCGTTATCTGACCATCAGCGCTGGCCATAGGAGTCTTTGCTCGCGTACTGCCACATGTGCCCGCGAACAAATCACGGCGAGACGGGTCTCCTTGGCACGGTGAGCCACATCGCTGTGACCCCATCTACCTAGCGTAGTAAGCTGGTTGTGCACAAATGGAATGTCCGGCTGACACCCAACGCGATGCCTGCCGGGCGTGCAGGGCACCTTGACGGGGTGTTTGGAACATATAAATATACTCGCTACCGCCAAATACACCATTTGGGTCGGCGCACACTAAGGTATCACCGGCCAATACACCCCCTCCTCCACTGTGTCTGCACCCACAAGAAAATGGCTATATTTTATTTGTTCTTGACCCATTAGCGCATCTATTGAAACAAACCGCACAACAAACAGCTTAGGCCTCTATCTGTTTGACAGCTTTGAAGTTACATCATGTTCACTAGGCAGGTTCAAGGCCACGGCATGCAACGACTCACCATGCCCGCCCACCCTTTACCCATCATTGCAGGAGCCCACCTCATTGCCCACCCTTCCCAGCCCAATTCCTCCCAGCCCAACCCCTCCCTGCCCACCCTCCCAGCCCACCCTTCCCAGCCCACCCCTCCCAGCCCACCCCCTCCCAGCCCACCCCCTCCCAGCCCACCCCCTC
Organism: Haematococcus lacustris; assembly: GCA_030144725.1. Classification (NCBI taxonomy): domain Eukaryota; kingdom Viridiplantae; phylum Chlorophyta; class Chlorophyceae; order Chlamydomonadales; family Haematococcaceae; genus Haematococcus; species Haematococcus lacustris. The sequence goes on along the minus strand of JASKMD010000033.1, from coordinate 22,170 downwards.
CCAGCCCACCCCCTAGCTGCAATCGCAGCCAAGGGCAGGCTGCCCCGGCTCAAGGTAGCGAGCTAGGTGCAGCAGCGCCGGCTCCTGGCTTCACGCTACGCAAGCGTACCACACCTGCTGGGTTGGGGCTGCCCAAGACAGCTGCCAAGCGCAAGCGGTGACCCACGAGACATAGTTAGACAGGCCCCCAGCGCCAACTCAGGTTGTGAAGTGCGCAACAGAGGCTGTAGCGGTCACCTCTCCCAACCGCACCTGCCAACCGCCTTCGTGCCACATTCCCGCAATCGTTTTCCGATCCGACTGCTTCTGCCGATGCGCATGCTCGTGTAGAGCAACCTAAGCGGCGCGGGTGGTCGCAGCGATGACAGCATGCCCCGAACCGGCTCAAACTTGAATTACTAACTTTCATGTTTTGCTGTGCACGGCCTACTGACTGGATAATTATTTTGGATGGGTGAAAGATAGCTGGCTGGGTTGGCTACATACTGAGCCAGCTAGCATTAAATTTGGCGCAGCGAGTGCAGAGTTACAGCCGTTCTACTACCAGGGGTCGGTTTACTGTCATTTTTTGAATGTTGGGAGCGCCTGATGGCAAGTCCCCTCGTGATAAAAGTGAAGATTAGGTGTCACATTCTTAAACGTGCGCTGAACACGCTCTTCGGCTACGGGACCGCACGGGATGATTGATTATCGCGCAGGATCGCCCTCCTGGTTGACGTTTCTTGGCCTTAGCTATACTGGCCTGGGCATCGCGGTAGATATCGGCGATGGGGTCCTCTGTTCGATTCTCGTACCAGCTGACCTGCCGTACCTTCTTCCTTGCTGCCACCAGTCCAGTGCAAACCCTAACTGTAGGGGACCAGTGGGGCTGATCCCCGTGCTTTGATGAGAGTGAGGTTGACGTTGAGTAAGCTGTGTAACTTTAAGGCGTGGGCTGTCCCGGGAACGCAAGTAGTTAAACAGCAGATATCAACGAAATGTAACCCAATGCACCATAATGTCTTGTTACACTAACCCTGTCTGTGCCCCTGCCTGGCAGGCCTCCCACGTGGCTTTCTATCCCATAATAGATACAAGTACCGCAAGACCCCTGGGCCTGTCAGACTGGCTTTTATGGGCAACCTCGTGTCTATGGATAAACCAGGCAAAGACACTATCGCAAGCCTGCCAACAGTGGTATGGCAATGTGTTGAAGGCAAGTGCTAATTGTAAGCAACCATGTAGGCATAACCTAAACTGAGCATTATCACAATGCCTAAATAGCCAGCTGCATACCCCTACTTGTCCTGGTGCCACAGCCACAAAGACCGGCTTTTGCTCTTGCACTATGGGTTTGGCTGCAGTCACATGAGCTGGTGTGGGTCGGCCTGTATCTGCAGGTTTGGTATGGTTCCTGGTGCTGGGTGGCGGTGGCAGAGCCAGGTACGGGGAGCAGCATCAGCACACATGCTCGGTATGCCAGGAGGTTGAACTCCACACCCCTCCTGTCAAAGCGCTGCTGCTTACATGACTGCTTACATGGCCCTCTGTAGTCACTTGCTCAAGTGTGTGCATTTTGCTATGGCAGGGCGTCTCACCCTGTCCCTCTCACCCTGTCATGCTACACACCAGCCTGCAGGGTGTCCTTGGTAACATCCTTTGCCAGGACTTGTTGAGGGCAAGCGCATGCAAGCATGTGTCAGCCTGCCGCTGCACCTAGCATGCTATATCTACCTAGTCGCAGTCACTGCTGCAGGTTGACTGTTGTGGCCATGCGGCCATCCAGGGGCAGCCTGGTGACTAATGTCACGTGCCTTGGTGCGCCCCAACATCAAGGTCACGGCGCTGCTGAACGGGGATTCGCAGCCCAGGGTGGCACAGTGCGGGGCAGCAGACCAGCACCCTGATGGGCAGTGGGCCTCACAAAAACACTCATGCCGTGGAACGTGGAAGGATCACCAGCAGCCATTGGGCTGGAAGTAATGTAGAGGCTGCGAGCAACATTGTGTGTCTGGCCCTGCTCTGAGCTTTGGCTGCCTGCCTGCAGGGCTCTGCCTGGCGAGTTGCTTGCAAGGCTTTTGAGTCGGCGCCGGGACTCTCTGGCCTTGCACCTAAAGGTCGTGGAGCAGGTCAGGGGCCTGCGGGGCGGCAATAAGCTGTTTGTTGGCCAGAGCGTGACCTTGCTGCCCTCCTGGTGACCTGGCATCTTCATGTGTGGCCAGGCTCATACCCCAGCTGGCCTGCGCTACAGCTGCAGCCAACAGCGGCGGTACCATGGTGGATGTGGCTCCCCTCATAGTTGACCTCACCCTAAACGTGGTGGGCCACTGCGTGTTTTGTGTGGCCTTCATACAAAGGTCAAGGGCTGGGACCAGCTGGGGCACACAGCCACAAGGGGCTCGTGATATGCTGGCAACACTGGCCACTTGCAGCACAGCAGGCACTGCCTGACAACCAGGGGGGTGGGTAGGGTTAGGGTCGTCCAGGGTTGGGCTTACCCTAATCCCACCTTGAGCCTGACCTCTCAACCTAACCCCACCCTAATCCTAACCATTGCAACATGCCAGCAGCAACTTCCCCACCCCAGCCAGAGCCAGCTCTACCTGACACTATAGTTGATGACAGGTAATTGAGGAGGGCGGTGCAGCTAGCGCTGCAGGTGACCCGAGCTTGCCCTTCACGGCGCAAGAGCTGGTGGTGGCCTGTAGGGCACTGTTTGACTTGGTGTGCTGCATCAGGCATGACCTAGACCCACACCCCCTCCACAGGTGATGCGTGCTGAGACTGTGCTTGACCGTTGCTAGCTGCCTCAGCAACGGGTGAGGGGACTGGCAAGGGTATTGTTGTAATGCTTTACCTTGCTGCCTGGTTTCTGTTTTACCGCATGCTTGCAGTGAAGTCTGCATCCCTGTCCTTGTGACTTGTGCCCCATAATGTCATGAAATCTGAATAATCTCAACTATACCACTGTATAACAACATGTATTTGTCTTGTGTTGTAGAGAGATTGCATGTCCCCATCATGGCGGCCTGTTGGGCCACCACGCGACACAACCCATGCTGGCCCAGGCCTTGCTTGGGGCCTGGACCCTGCTTGTGGGCCCGTCTGCAGGACAAGGTGGACCAGGCTTCACGTTGGGTGTTGGTGGCGTTGCTGCTGCCTGAGAGCAACAACAATATGAGGTCATCTGGTGAGCCAGGCCTTACTAGGACATTGCTGCACCATGCGCCCTCCTACTGTCCTTGCTGTAGGGCTGATGACATGGCATTGCTGGCTCGCACGCCTAGCGGTGTTTCCAAACCTACCTAGAATGAAGCATTTGGCATGTGTTGTGTTGGTTTGGGTGAGAGCGAGAGCTAACCCTGCAGCTGCAAAACACCCTACGGCTCCACCTCAAAGGCCAGCCATGCCCTGGCAGTAGAGGCGACAACAGGCCACACCACTGGCACTGTGTTGCATTGGAATAGGTGCTCGTGAGATGTCAGGGTTGCACATCCGGTGCATTATATACTCACATAACACACTGCATGGGCATATCTGAGGTGTATGCAAAATACAAGATCAAGTAATTCTTCATAACTCGGATGAGTATATCAAGGCTGCAAAGTGCGAGCACCTTACTCCGCGTGTTCCACAAGTGTACCGCAAGTCGCGAGTGTGCTAGTTGCATGTAAGGCTTGCACGTCAAAACCTGCGAGTCGCGAGTTACCCGAAAAAGCTCGCATACGCAACTATTGCAACCTCAACGCGGCAAATGCAACAAAGCGCGGTAACTTAGCGGACATGTTGCCAGGCTGGCATGTATACTTATAATAGCCAGACTGGCATGTTGACTAGAAGCTTCGGGCTTTGGGCAGGCCGCGCTCATTGCGAATAGACAAATAGAACGCTTTGTCGTTGCTGCTAAGCCACTTCGTCGTCAAAAACGTCAGATATTTGACCTAACGTTGACTGCGCTTTTGTGTAATTGACGGGCCGCGGTGAGCACTTTTGTATAATTGATGGGCCGCGGGGAGCACTTTACGCGAATCTAATGGTCCTAACTCTAATGGTCCTAAATTCAGGCGACCGCAACTAACAGAAAATGACAGGAAATGATAGGAAACCGACCGCTGGTAATCAAAACGGCGCCGCGTCTCAGCCACGTGGTCTCTATTTCTGTTTCGCACATCACTGGATAGAGGACTCCTTCAGCTATGCGGTGCAACATGTATCATTAATTACTGTGCAGTGTGCTGAGTGCTATGGCGGCTCAAATCTTGACATTCAAATCCATGCCAGTTTTGCTCATGCGGGCCTCGTCGCGAGAGACCGCCGCGACCGACGTGGCCCAGGATCACCTGCACACAGCGAGGAACAGTCGCCGCAGTCAAAACGATTCACATAGCACGCCAAACCGATGTAACGACGCCCTTCCACCCATGCTCGGAAGTATACAAAGCTGCCGCATTGCTTGACCACTTCGTGTGTAGTACCTACTACCTGGCCACTCTGTAAGGCCACTCAAGGTGTGTAGGCCATTGCTACGTTACCTTGCTCGACTTGTTGGGTCCGGTCCCTCCCGCCCGCCCTCCGCTTGCGTGTCGAGCTTGTGTCCAGCTCCGCCCTGACACCCTGCTGCGTAGCTCGAGGGGTGAGCAGCCCAGGGGATGCACCAACACCAGCTGCCAGCTCCTGCCCACAGGAGCTCCGGCTGAAGCAGAGAACTGCCCACTACCGCCACCACGCACATCTTCAGAAGCAGGTCGGTGTCCTTGAAGTAGCCACCAAGCGTGACCGCCCAGGGTGGGGACCGCTCCCTTTGGCCCTCCACCACCCGTGCCACAGCCTCCCCGGCAAGCCGCCATACACGAATCACCGATGCAGTACCTGTGGTGTAGCTAGCCCACCGCGCATCACAAGGAGTCTCTGGCTTGGCACCTGACCTAGCCAAGGATAGCTAACCCCAATGCTGAGCCAAGAGGCTGGCTATGTCCTCAATTGCTGCCTTGATGCCGGCACCTAGAGCTGTCAACCCTGCCAGGAGGGTGTTGTGAAGGCCATGGCTGTAGTAGGGCTGTGCGCGGATGGCTGTGTTTTGCAACGGCATGAGCACCTCACTGAGCGGTGCGATCACTCCGCTGTGACCCCCCATGTTCACAGATGCGCTGTCTGCTGTCATGCTAGCAATGTGGACGCCCTGCAGACCATTGCGTTCAAGCTCGCGCATGATGACCTGGACGTGGGCCTCAGCTGTGGCACAAGGGAGGGGGACGATGGCCAACACGTCTGTGAACTGGGCGGTGAGGCGCTGATGCTGGCTGTCACAAGCCTGTTGCAACTTGGCCTCGGTCATCAACAACTCATTCTCGGCCTGCACCTCTTGGGCAATGTCATTCGCCCTCCTTGCTGTGGCTTTCAAGCCGTTAGGGCAGTGCAGATAACCAGCTCTTGGTGAACTATTAAGGGCTGCTAAGGTGAGCACGCTGCAGGCTGCGCCCCATTGGGGTGGGCTGGAGTTGCTAGGGCCGGGACAAGGAGGGAGGGGGAGGTGGGTGGAGGGGGGGGCTGGGATTGGGAGGGGGTAGCAGGTGTGGGAGGGCAGGGGGGGGGCTGGGAGGGGGTGGGAGGGGGCTGGGAGGGGGGGGGGGGGGTTGGGAGGGGGTAGCGGGGGTGGGAGGGCAAGGGGGGGGCTGGGAGGGGGTGGGAGGGGGGGTGGAGTGCGGGGCTGGGGTTGGGAGGGGGGTAGCGGGGATGGGAGGGCAGTGAGGGGGCAGTGAGGGGTGGGAGGGGGTGGGAGGGGGGGTTGGAGGGCCGGGCTCGGGTTGGGAGGGGGTGAGCGGAGGTAGGAAGGCGATGCTGGGCTGGGGAGGTGAGGGGCCGCAATGGGCAGGGTCGGATGGGCTAATCATTCCTGCAAGGCAAAGTCGGGTCACGCCAATGTCATTTCGAGCAGACCTGATCAACCAATTGCCATGCTTTCTTCTCCAGCAGCTGTGACGTTGAGTAAGATACAGAGTTATGTATCGAAAGTCTGGAAAGTCAAGAGGTCAGCTCACAACATGCCATTTTGTGGCTGAGGGTCCCTTTTCTTGTGTGACTGGCGAGAGAAAGACGCACATTTCCCGCGTTTGCAGCAATGTCGATACATAACATGCCCAACAATAGCCCTCCAACACCGCCTGCACCAACAAGAGGCTCGCGGAGCGAGCCTGGCGGGCTGAAATGTGATTGTACTTCCGGCTGGATGCCAGGCGGAGTTCCCTCATTGGTGCCACTACTCACCACTATAACAACCGGTGCTGAGCAGCTGAGGTGTGTCCGCGATCGCTTGCACCGGCAAGGACTCTGATGCAACGATTAACGCGCTGCTTGCCAGGATACGAGCAATATTGTGCAGCTGCCAATGCGATAGAAGCTACTGAAAACGGTACACTTTGTAGAGAGTACTTGCATGAAGATTACAAACCCCATGTTGGGACATCCTGACCTAAATCCATGTAGGCCTCTAATGGTCCTAACTCTAATGGTCCTAAATCCTGGTCTAACTCGTCCTCGTCTCCGCGGCCATATACACCTCGGCTGCGCCTCGGTGTATATGGCCGCCTCGCCTCGGACTCGTCCATTATTTTCGCATAATGTACTCGGCCCGCCGATTATTCATTACATACTCGGCAAATATAACCACTTTTATCTGTGCCAACTTGAGCCCACCGACCTGTTGTTGTGCTGACCTCTTAACTTGCGTTGAGTGAGTATGGTGCAGAGACCTTCTGCATGCTTGGCCTTCTCAAGTGTAGTGTGGGGCCCGTCACGCTATGAACATTATCACACACACAAATCAGTGCACATCTAGCGATTCCGGGGGTTGTTTTTTATATGGTTCACCTATATAAGACTCTTGTTCCGTAGCCACCAACATCGTCAAAGATTTCGTAGTAAGTGGAGTACCGTAGTCTCCCTTTTGATTCGCGTCCGCGAAGCATTTCTTGCGCCTCGCGAAACCGCGAACGAGTAAACAATGTGATTTTTGACTGAGTCGCGAAGTGGTCAAACAATTCTTCAACCTGCGTAAATGGTTTTGCGATGAACCGCTTCGTGCTCCGTGGCATCAGTGTTGTGGACGCAGCCAAAAAAACTGTTACGCCAGGTTGACCAACACGAAGAAATGCTCCATCAAAGGGCACTCGATCGTTAAGAATGAAGCCAAGCCAGCTACAGCAACGGCAAATGGTCCACCCATGCGCAAACGTGGCAGGCCATCGGGCTAAGCCAGCCTACGCAGCACCAACAGCACAAGCCATGCCCACTCCCACATGCACTCAGGCACGGTTGGTGTGCAACACTAGCAGCAACGCCATCAGCAGCAACGCCAACAGCAGCAACGCCAACAATAGCAGCGGCGATAGAACAACAGTAGCGGCAACAATAGCAGTGCCAGCAGCGAGGGGAGGGTAGTTGGCAAGTTATCAGTCGGGGTGGCTGGCCGCACCAGATCAGCTGCTGGGGTGGCTGGCCAAGCCGGGGCACCAGCTCGAGAGGCTGGCTGCACCAAGTCATCCATTGAGGTGCTTGCCTTGGCCAAGGCTGCGGCATGGGTGACTGCTAGGGCACGCAAGTTTGAGGGCTTGGAGGGTGATAAAGAGAGATAACGGCACTGCAAGCAACCACAAGAGCACCATGACTTCATGGGGGAGGTTCAGTTCCCTATTTAGTGCAAAGTCCAGACGGTGATTTGGTGCGTAGTCACAGTGCCCTTGCACGGTGCCTTTGACTTAATGACCGGGTGCTTGACTTGGTGACCTGTGCCAGAAGCTTGTGAATCACGGAGGATTGACATGGTATGCAAGGGATGGCTGTCTAGATTATTTATAAGCACTCTCACACTCGCAAAACTATGTTTTGCTGCAACTTTTGCATCGGGAACAGTAAACAATGTTTTTTAGTACTATATTTTGTTTTTCGTGGCCTCGCGAATCAAAAGGGAGAGTACGGTAATACGTGAGGTTTTATTTTCACAGCACCAAACCTGATCGTGCAAAACTTCGCCATATTCAGTAGTACTATGATTAGGGTGCGGTTCTAAATATATATAATGAGATCTTGTATTAGATGGGATCGTCTACCGTACTCTCTCGATCGATTCCCTATCCCGAATCGTTTTTTGTCCTTCGGGAAACCAGGAAACCGGGAGTGCCAGCAATGGACGAGTTTATGGGCCGGGGCATCAGTGCCGCCGACGCGGCTGCTAATCGGCACCGCGAGCTCCTTATTCACTTTGTACAACGCTTCCAAATGTCTCTCAATCGTCAAGCGCCAGTGGTTGAGAAGCGACTACCTGGGAGACCTCGCAAGTTGCAAGGGGAAGGTCAAGGGAGGTGGGCACGGCTGGGGCAAAGGCAAAGGCCAAGGTGGCGACTAGGCTGGCAATCATGTCGAGGGGGGAGGCGGCCGGTCATACACGGGCAGCCGGCCAAGGCGGGGTGCTTGCTTTGGCCAAGGCAGCAGCATGGGTTGCAGAATGGCACAGAGTCAGCAACACTGCAGAATGGCACAGAGTCCGCAGTCCTTAGCGAGTCCTACGGCATTGAGCCGTGTAAGGTGCTTAAAGTGTGGCAAGCGTGGGCACATTGCCCGTGACTGCAAGGAGCCAGTCAGCAGCAACAGCTGCAGCAGCAACGGTGGGAGTGGTGGGGCAGCTAGTGGTGGGGCAGGTGGGGGCAGTGAGGCACCCGGCACCCGTGGGGCTGACAAGGGTGGGGCAGCTGGTAGTACAACTGCCGGCTTGTCTCATGCTAACCTGATGGCCATGCAGGCTGTGCCTAGTGATGGGGCTGGTGGGAGCGGTGGGGCCGGTGGGAGCAGTGGGAGCAAGGTTACAATGGTGCACAATGGTAGTGCAGCTGGGGGTTGGGCAGGGGGTGAGGTGCAATGTTGCTGGAGTGCAGGTGCAGTGCAGCTGGTCTCTCCTCCCTACACCCATGCGTGTCAGCCAAGCCCACCCCTTCCCTCGCTGCCGAAGCAAAGGATGCTGCCATGCCCCGCTCCTCAGGCTTGCTCAGAAGCGAGCGCTTCTGGCTGGCCAGTTCCGGCGCCAGCCACCACATCACGCCGGACCGCAGCCTGCTGCATGACCTCCAAGCTGTGGAGCAGCCGGTGAGCCTAGCTTTGGGCAAGAGCACAGCCAAGCTAACAGCTCATGGAGTTGGTAATGTCGGCCTAGTCGGTGAGACAGGGCAGTGTTTTACACTGCGTGGCGTCCTGTGGGCTCCCGATGCAGCTGCCAATTACCTCCACCGTGGTAGCAGACCTCTCGGGCTGGAGGGTAGTACATGAGGGGGGGGGTATCAGAATAGAGGACAGGGCGAACCCAGCCCGCTTCTGTGCCAAGGGTGTGCTGGTGGGCAGGTCATACCTAAGCCGGTGCTCTGCGCAGCTGGCTGTGGTGGGGTGTGAGCCCCCTGCTTCAGCCCATGCTGTCACAGTGGAGACCCCGCAGCTTTTGCATGAGCGGCTAGGTCACTTAAGCTATGGGGCCATGGCAGACCTGGTTGGGAAGGGGATGGTGTCGGGCGTGAGCACTAGCGTAGCGCAGTGCAGAGCAGCCGGCAGTGGTGTGTGTCCAAGGTGTGCTGCTCTCTGGTCCCCCCTGTGAAGGGAGTGCTTGACCTGGTGCACACTGATGTGTGCGGCCCATTCCATGTCGCCTCGATGGGTGGCTACAGTTATGTGGTCACCTTCTTGGATGAGTACAGCGGGCTGTCCTTGGTGGCGTGTGTCAAAGCCAAGTCAGATGTGCTAGGGGTCATCATCAGCAGAGTGTAGTGGCTTGAGACGCAGAGCGGCCGCAAGCTGAAGGCTCTGCGCAGCGACAACGGCACGGAGTACATCAACCACGAGGCCAGGGCCATTCTGGCAAGCCAGGGCATTCAGCACCAGCGGTCAGCGCCCTACAGTCCTGAGCAGGATGGCAGCGCAGAGCGGCTGAACCGAACCCTGATTGAGAAGGTCATGTGAATGCTCTTCACAGCTGGCCTGCCAGCAAGGCTGTGGATAGAAGCTGTGCGTGCAGCCAACCACCTGCGGAACCTCTCACCCATGCGGGGCAAGGGTGCGACGCCGTGGGAGCTCTTTTCTAGGGTCAAGTCAAACATTTCAACGCTCTGGGATTTTGGTGCGACAGCCTATGCCCACGTGCCTCAGCACATTCGCTTGAAGCTGGAAGGGAAGGCAGTGCAGGGGGTTCTGGTCGGGTGTGAGCTGAGAAGCAAGGCCTAAAGGGGGCTCATTGTCACCAAGGACGTGGTCTTTAATGAGCTAGCAAGGGGTGCGCCTCTGCCTGCGTCAGAGGTGGCTGAGGCCATGGCCACTGTTGAGGAGCTGAGTGTGAAAACTCCAGCTGCCGAGCCTGGCCTTGAACCGGCACCAGGGGGTGCGGGTGGGGAAGCGGTGGGAGCTGACAGCGCAGCCTCAGCAGGTGGGGATGGGGCAGGTGCTTCAGCTGCTGAGCCAGCGGCAGTCCCGGTTCCACTGCGGCAGTCGCTCCGCTTGCAAGGGTTGCCACCTGCTGGCAGCCTGGCAGCCTGTGTGTTGGAGCTTGCCTATCCCTCGCACCATCCTAGAGGCGCGTGCCAGCGCTTTGGCCGAGCAATGGGCGGTTGCCACCGATGCAGAGATGGAATCCTTGCATAGCCACCGCAGGGGTGCCGGCCCCTAGACAACCGCTGGGTGCTTTCTGTCAAGGAGGACAGCCATGGCCACATTGCCCGGTATAAGGCACGCCTCGTGGTCAAGGGCTTCATGCAGCGGGAGGGGGTTGACTTAACCGAGCTACATGCACCGGTAAGCAAGCATGCTACCGTGCGTGCGCTGCTGGCCACATTTGCTGCTTGGGACATGGACCTGGAACACCTTAATGTCACGATAGCCTTCCTCAATGGCTATCTGGATGAGGAGATACATGAAGCAGCCAGCTGACTACGAGGACTGCTCGGCTCGGGTGTGCCGGCTGAAGCGTGCCCTGTACGGGCTGCGCCAAGCCCCCCGCGCCTGACATGTCCGCCTCAAGGCTGAGGTGGAGCAGCTAGGCTTTGCAACCAGTGCAGCTGACTTGTCCCTGTTCACTATGGTGCGGGGCAACAACAAGGTCCTGCTTGCAGTCTACGTGGACGAGGGGGATGATGAGACCATGGCGTGGGTGAAGCAACGATTGGCAGTTGTGTTCGACATCCACCAGCTGGGCAGTGCAGAACGGCTTCTGAGCATGGAGATTGTGCGGGATCGGGCAGCCAGGGTGCTGAGCTAGGGTGCTGAGCCAGGGGCAGGCAGGGTGTTGAGCCAGGAGCGGTACGCCGCAGCAGTGGTTGACCGGTTCGACTTGGCTAATGCCAGGTCCAAGGCTCCCCCGCTTAACACTTCACAGCAGCTAGATCGCGAGGGGGAGGTGGTGTTGCGCATGGGGGAGCACAGCTACGCAGGGTTGGTGGGCAGCCTAGTGCACCTGGCTGTTTGCACACGGCCAGATATCGCTCATGTTGTGGGTCTGTGTGCCAATTATATGGCTGCACCCACACAGCAGCACTGGCATGCCTTGCATGGTGTGTTGCGCTATGTGGCAAGCACGGTGTCTCATGGGATGGCCTTTGGTGGGCCTTGTGGGGTTTTGTGATGCTGATTTTGCGGGTGACCTGAACACTCGCCGCAACACCACTGGCTTCGTGTTCACAGTGAATGGTGGCGCAATGTCAAGGTCCAGCCGTCGGCAGCCCATAGTGGCTGTTACCACCACAGAGGCAGAGTATGTATCAGCCTCTGCAGCTGCCAAGGAGGCTCTGTGGCTGCGGGTGTTGCTGGCTGATTTTTCTATGGGCTCCTCTACTGTCGAGCCTGTCACCATCATGTGTGACGATGAGGCAGCCATCACACTCATCAAGCATCCTATTGCATCTGTCCGCTCCAAGGACATTGATGTCTTGCATCACTTTGTGCGTGAGCATGCAGCCGGGGGTGAGCTGGTGTTCAAGTATCTTGCGTCTGGGGCCAATGTCGCTAATGCCATGACCAAGGCCCTGCCAGGTGTCAAGTTTGAGTTCTGCAAGTCTGGTATGGGCATGGTGAAGTTGTGACAAGTGTGTGTGGGTAACTCTGCTGGCTGCCTGAGTGGGAGTGTTGGAGTAAGGAGGTCGAGGTCAGTCAGACCATTAGAGTTTCAAGGAGTACTTTAGTGTGAGGCAGTTTTTGGTTCGCGCTCTGCGGTAGGGCCTTTATTGCGTTTGTCCGGTCGAGGCCATCCCTCTAACGAGTGTTGTGCTGCCTTCAATGGGGAAGAAGGGAGGGTGGGCATTAATAGTCTCAGGTGTAGGCACACAAGACCTGCGGCAACGGTGTGATGATTGGTCAACGGAACCAAACATGGGACATGGGTATAGGATGCACCCACCAAACGTGGGGTTCTGTAGTGCTGGCAGATGGAAGGGCACGTGTACCAGCCATCAGGGCGGGGCGGGGCGGGGCGGGGCGGGGCGGGGCGGGGCGGGGCGGGGCGGGGCGGGGCGGGGCGGGGCGGGGCGGGGCGGGGCGGGGCGGGGCGGGGCGGGGCGGGGCGGGGCGGGGCGGGGCGGGGCGGGGCGGGGCGGGGCGGGGCGGGGCGGGGCGGGGCGGGGCGGGGCGGGGCGGGGCGGGGCGGGGCGGGGCGGGGCGGGGCGGGGCGGGGCGGGGCGGGGCGGGGCGGGGCGGGGCGGGGCGGGGCGGGGCGGGGCGGGGCGGGGCGGGGCGGGGCGGGGCGGGGCGGGGCGGGGCGGGGCGGGGCGGGGCGGGGCGGGGCGGGGCGGGGCGGGGCGGGGCGGGGCGGGGCGGGGCGGGGCGGGGCGGGGCGGGGCGGGGCGGGGCGGGGCGGGGCGGGGCGGGGCGGGGCGGGGCGGGGCGGGGCGGGGCGGGGCGGGGCGGGGCGGGGCGGGGCGGGGCGGGGCGGGGCGGGGCGGGGCGGGGCGGGGCGGGGCGGGGCGGGGCGGGGCGGGGCGGGGCGGGGCGGGGCGGGGCGGGGCGGGGCGGGGCGGGGCGGGGCGGGGCGGGGCGGGGCGGGGCGGGGCGGGGCGGGGCGGGGCGGGGCGGGGCGGGGCGGGGCGGGGCGGGGCGGGGCGGGGCGGGGCGGGGCGGGGCGGGGCGGGGCGGGGCGGGGCGGGGCGGGGCGGGGCGGGGCGGGGCGGGGCGGGGCGGGGCGGGGCGGGGCGGGGCGGGGCGGGGCGGGGCGGGGCGGGGCGGGGCGGGGCGGGGCGGGGCGGGGCGGGGCGGGGCGGGGCGGGGCGGGGCGGGGCGGGGCGGGGCGGGGCGGGGCGGGGCGGGGCGGGGCGGGGCGGGGCGGGGCGGGGCGGGGCGGGGCGGGGCGGGGCGGGGCGGGGCGGGGCGGGGCGGGGCGGGGCGGGGCGGGGCGGGGCGGGGCGGGGCGGGGCGGGGCGGGGCGGGGCGGGGCGGGGCGGGGCGGGGCGGGGCGGGGCGGGGCGGGGCGGGGCGGGGCGGGGCGGGGCGGGGCGGGGCGGGGCGGGGCGGGGCGGGGCGGGGCGGGGCGGGGCGGGGCGGGGCGGGGCGGGGCGGGGCGGGGCGGGGCGGGGCGGGGCGGGGCGGGGCGGGGCGGGGCGGGGCGGGGCGGGGCGGGGCGGGGCGGGGCGGGGCGGGGCGGGGCGGGGCGGGGCGGGGCGGGGCGGGGCGGGGCGGGGCGGGGCGGGGCGGGGCGGGGCGGGGCGGGGCGGGGCGGGGCGGGGCGGGGCGGGGCGGGGCGGGGCGGGGCGGGGCGGGGCGGGGCGGGGCGGGGCGGGGCGGGGCGGGGCGGGGCGGGGCGGGGCGGGGCGGGGCGGGGCGGGGCGGGGCGGGGCGGGGCGGGGCGGGGCGGGGCGGGGCGGGGCGGGGCGGGGCGGGGCGGGGCGGGGCGGGGCGGGGCGGGGCGGGGCGGGGCGGGGCGGGGCGGGGCGGGGCGGGGCGGGGCGGGGCGGGGCGGGGCGGGGCGGGGCGGGGCGGGGCGGGGCGGGGCGGGGCGGGGCGGGGCGGGGCGGGGCGGGGCGGGGCGGGGCGGGGCGGGGCGGGGCGGGGCGGGGCGGGGCGGGGCGGGGCGGGGCGGGGCGGGGCGGGGCGGGGCGGGGCGGGGCGGGGCGGGGCGGGGCGGGGCGGGGCGGGGCGGGGCGGGGCGGGGCGGGGCGGGGCGGGGCGGGGCGGGGCGGGGCGGGGCGGGGCGGGGCGGGGCGGGGCGGGGCGGGGCGGGGCGGGGCGGGGCGGGGCGGGGCGGGGCGGGGCGGGGCGGGGCGGGGCGGGGCGGGGCGGGGCGGGGCGGGGCGGGGCGGGGCGGGGCGGGGCGGGGCGGGGCGGGGCGGGGCGGGGCGGGGCGGGGCGGGGCGGGGCGGGGCGGGGCGGGGCGGGGCGGGGCGGGGCGGGGCGGGGCGGGGCGGGGCGGGGCGGGGCGGGGCGGGGCGGGGCGGGGCGGGGCGGGGCGGGGCGGGGCGGGGCGGGGCGGGGCGGGGCGGGGCGGGGCGGGGCGGGGCGGGGCGGGGCGGGGCGGGGCGGGGCGGGGCGGGGCGGGGCGGGGCGGGGCGGGGCGGGGCGGGGCGGGGCGGGGCGGGGCGGGGCGGGGCGGGGCGGGGCGGGGCGGGGCGGGGCGGGGCGGGGCGGGGCGGGGCGGGGCGGGGCGGGGCGGGGCGGGGCGGGGCGGGGCGGGGCGGGGCGGGGCGGGGCGGGGCGGGGCGGGGCGGGGCGGGGCGGGGCGGGGCGGGGCGGGGCGGGGCGGGGCGGGGCGGGGCGGGGCGGGGCGGGGCGGGGCGGGGCGGGGCGGGGCGGGGCGGGGCGGGGCGGGGCGGGGCGGGGCGGGGCGGGGCGGGGCGGGGCGGGGCGGGGCGGGGCGGGGCGGGGCGGGGCGGGGCGGGGCGGGGCGGGGCGGGGCGGGGCGGGGCGGGGCGGGGCGGGGCGGGGCGGGGCGGGGCGGGGCGGGGCGGGGCGGGGCGGGGCGGGGCGGGGCGGGGCGGGGCGGGGCGGGGCGGGGCGGGGCGGGGCGGGGCGGGGCGGGGCGGGGCGGGGCGGGGCGGGGCGGGGCGGGGCGGGGCGGGGCGGGGCGGGGCGGGGCGGGGCGGGGCGGGGCGGGGCGGGGCGGGGCGGGGCGGGGCGGGGCGGGGCGGGGCGGGGCGGGGCGGGGCGGGGCGGGGCGGGGCGGGGCGGGGCGGGGCGGGGCGGGGCGGGGCGGGGCGGGGCGGGGCGGGGCGGGGCGGGGCGGGGCGGGGCGGGGCGGGGCGGGGCGGGGCGGGGCGGGGCGGGGCGGGGCGGGGCGGGGCGGGGCGGGGCGGGGCGGGGCGGGGCGGGGCGGGGCGGGGCGGGGCGGGGCGGGGCGGGGCGGGGCGGGG
The DNA here is from genome assembly GCA_030144725.1 of Haematococcus lacustris. NCBI lineage: Eukaryota > Viridiplantae > Chlorophyta > Chlorophyceae > Chlamydomonadales > Haematococcaceae > Haematococcus > Haematococcus lacustris. Next base: position 6,835 of record JASKMD010000033.1, on the reverse strand, counting down.
CGGGGCGGGGCGGGGCGGGGCGGGGCGGGGCGGGGCGGGGCGGGGCGGGGCGGGGCGGGGCGGGGCGGGGCGGGGCGGGGCGGGGCGGGGCGGGGCGGGGCGGGGCGGGGCGGGGCGGGGCGGGGCGGGGCGGGGCGGGGCGGGGCGGGGCGGGGCGGGGCGGGGCGGGGCGGGGCGGGGCGGGGCGGGGCGGGGCGGGGCGGGGCGGGGCGGGGCGGGGCGGGGCGGGGCGGGGCGGGGCGGGGCGGGGCGGGGCGGGGCGGGGCGGGGCGGGGCGGGGCGGGGCGGGGCGGGGCGGGGCGGGGCGGGGCGGGGCGGGGCGGGGCGGGGCGGGGCGGGGCGGGGCGGGGCGGGGCGGGGCGGGGCGGGGCGGGGCGGGGCGGGGCGGGGCGGGGCGGGGCGGGGCGGGGCGGGGCGGGGCGGGGCGGGGCGGGGCGGGGCGGGGCGGGGCGGGGCGGGGCGGGGCGGGGCGGGGCGGGGCGGGGCGGGGCGGGGCGGGGCGGGGCGGGGCGGGGCGGGGCGGGGCGGGGCGGGGCGGGGCGGGGCGGGGCGGGGCGGGGCGGGGCGGGGCGGGGCGGGGCGGGGCGGGGCGGGGCGGGGCGGGGCGGGGCGGGGCGGGGCGGGGCGGGGCGGGGCGGGGCGGGGCGGGGCGGGGCGGGGCGGGGCGGGGCGGGGCGGGGCGGGGCGGGGCGGGGCGGGGCGGGGCGGGGCGGGGCGGGGCGGGGCGGGGCGGGGCGGGGCGGGGCGGGGCGGGGCGGGGCGGGGCGGGGCGGGGCGGGGCGGGGCGGGGCGGGGCGGGGCGGGGCGGGGCGGGGCGGGGCGGGGCGGGGCGGGGCGGGGCGGGGCGGGGCGGGGCGGGGCGGGGCGGGGCGGGGCGGGGCGGGGCGGGGCGGGGCGGGGCGGGGCGGGGCGGGGCGGGGCGGGGCGGGGCGGGGCGGGGCGGCTGTGATGGAGAGTCAGTCTGCACGTCAGCATGGACGGGTTAGGTTTAGGGTCAGGGTCAGGGTTAGGTTTAGGGTTAGGGTTAGGGTCGCTTTTCAGCCTGCATGATAGCATGTGTAGCTTGCATCTCTATGTAGGTCGGCTGGTCATGCCCACCTGTGGCGGTCAAGGCTGGCAGGTGGTGGTGGGGCTGAGCGGTATGTCCATTGTCAGCTTGCACGTCAGCATGGGCGCTTTGCTTCTATGTGAGATACAGCTGGTTATGCCTGGCAGTAGCTGCCAGGACTGTCAGGTGGTGGTCATCCTTCATCAACCATGCATAGACTCCCAAATGCAAGGCAATACAACCCACAACATGCATGCTAACTCGCCGGCCAAGGTGAGGGTGAGGGTGAGAGTGGGGACATGGGATGGGCGGGGGTGCTACTAGGTGGGAAGGAAGGTGGGATGGAAGGTGGGAGAGGGGTAAGGTCGGAAGGAAGGGGAAAGAGGTTGCATTGGGGAGGTGAGGGGGTGGCTGCGATGGAGAGGGAAAGGGGGAGGTGGTGAAGGGAAGAGCCTTGCTCTTGGCTGCTTGTTAAGGTAGGGAGGGGGCAGTCAGATATTGGGGGAGGTGAAGGGGAGGGAGAAGTAGGTTGGGGTCAACCACAAGCAATAGTGGGGCCGACAGCAGCAACAGGGGGGGCAGCAGCAACAGGCGCAACAGTAGCATCCGTGGCAACAGCAGCAGCAAGGCAAGTGGTGCTTCTACTACAAGTGCATGGAAACCTGTCTACTTGGCAGTCACAAGTCGCATGCCAATAGCATTTACCTTGTACGGGCGGCGGAGGGAGTATTCCATGGTTCAGAAGGGAGTATGCCATGGTGACAGGAAGGCGGGCAGGTAGGGGCCTAACCACTCACTGGAGCGAAGGAGGGGGACGTGATCGTTGAATGTGGAGTACGAATGTGCAATAGGGAGACAGTCTAACCTGTGCTTCTGGTGCTCTTGTCCTAGGACGAGGATGGGAAGTACACATGTGAGGGGAGGGGAGGGGAAGGCTCGAGGCTGGAAGGCTTGAGGCGGGAAGGCTTGAGGGAAGGCGGGGAGGGGAGGGAGGGGGGAGAAGGGAGGCAAGAGGGGAGGCGTGAGGCTCAACCGGGCTGGACTGGCGGAGGGGGGAGTGTATTGATGTGTATAGGGTAAGGGCATGGGCGGGGGAGGGAGCGGGGGAGGGGGCGTGGGAGGATAAATTGGGAGGGTGTGTGTAGAGGGGAAAGGAAAGAGGAGGGGAGGTGCCCATCAGATCTGCAACCAAGGGGCGTGCACGTGACGTGGGAGATCAGGCTAGGAAACGGGTGTTAGCCACCTACTGGTAGCCACTGGTAGCCTTACCTGTAGCCACTAGTGGCCACTCACTAGCAGAAAGGAGGAAGGGAGCGAAAGGGTAGAGAGAAGAGGGTGATGAGGGAGACAAGGGGGGGTGTTTGGGAGAGGTCGTGGGTAGTCCGTCAGACCGGCAGCAAACACGGGGCATGCTAGCTGTGTAGGCTGTGTAGGTCGATTAATGAGGGCCACTATAAGGCTAGGGTTGGCCACTCACCGCTTGCTACGTGCTCTTTCGTGCTCCTCCGTGCTTTATCCTCGTTGGCTCTTACCTTGGTCTTACCTTTGTAGTGGGGCGGGCGACAATGGGGAGGGTGCGTGGTGGTGAAAGTGGGGCAGGGATGGGGGTGGGGGTAAAGGGAAGGGAGTGAGGGAGGAAGGAGGGGAAAGGGATGTGTAGAGGACCTACGGCAAGAGGGTGACATGTTGTGGGTCAGTCAATGTTATTGCGAGGTATTGCGTTGCGTTGCGTTGCGTTGCGTTGCGTTGCGTTGCGTTGCGTTGCGTCGTGTTGCGATCTCGAGGTTGGCTGCCACGTGTGCTAGGTCTGCAAGGCAAGCTGCTAGCTGCGAGCGAGAGTGGCTACGAAGTACCATGCTACGTGGTTGCAAAATTGGCTTGGAGCTGGCCGTTGAGATGTGGCTGCCTGGCTGCAATGCAACTGCCTGGCTGCGATGTGGCATGCGAGAGTGGGTGTTTGGCTGCGATGTTGTTTGTATAGCTTGGTGGCCGCTTGGCTACCTAGCTGCGGGTTGGGAATCCAGCCTAACGACCACAGACGCTACACGTTGTGTACAAGGCACAAGGTTTAGTTTTTCATATTTCATGTCTAACTTGCATGCCGATTTGCAGGTTCGTACCGCCCCACTGCATCCCCGCCCCACCCCGCTCTACTCAGACTCAACCGAGCAGCCGAAATGCCCTCACTTCGCGGCTCGCATCTAGGTGGCCACGCGACCACCTAACCATGCAACCAACGTTCGGCCTTGCCGACAACCCCACAACCACGCAGGCAACCTTTCAAAAGTAAGCAACGAAACGCAATGCAACGCAACGCAACGCAACGCAACGCAATGCAACGCAACGCAATGCAACGCAATGCAACGCAATGCAACGCAATACCTCGCAATAACACTGACTGACCCACAACATGTCACCCTCTCGTCGCTGGACCTCTTAACATCCCTTTCCCCTCCTTCCCCCTCATTCCCCTTCCCTTTACCCTCACCCCCCTCCCTGCCCCGCTTTCACCACCACGTACCCTCCCCATTGTCGCCCGCCCCACTATAAAGATAAGAGCTATAAGAGGTAAGAGCACTCGTGCAAATTAAGGGCTGACTGGCTCGAAAAACCTGAGAGTTGAGGGGCCTATCCGCGAACGGGCTCGTAATTCAAATTTTCTTTGAATTTCTAGTTCGGTAGTGGTTGCGCCAACCGCCTGCGCCTGCGCCTGCGCCTTTGCCACTACCAACCCATCTGCCGGGCCCAGCTGGATACCGATAGCAGCGACGATGAGCGCCAGCGGCAGCAAGACGATTTCGACGCTGACGCTGACAGGCTTCGAGGGCAGAATGGCGACTTTCTTCTTTACCTGCAGATGTACGAACTCGAAGGGAGAGCTGGGTGAGTATGGGGGCGCCCGCCATTTCGCAGACCCCTTGCCCCCCGCAACCCCGCATCTTGCACACTGTGCGCAGGCGGGAATGGGACGTACTGCCAAGGTCCCTTGACCACTACAAGACTGTCACAAAAGCCGTCGATGCAAATGGCGAGCGGCTCTGCGGCGACAGCCATTACCACACGTGGTACAGGATGGGAAGGGGCACGTTCGATTGGCTTAAGCGTCAGCTCCGACCACTCATCAAGACCCGTCGTCTAAGCTCTGGCCAGCGCCTAGCCCCAACGCTAAGGTTCCTTGCATCGGGCTCCTCTATGCTCTCTGTGGCCAATGAGCTGGGTATGGGCCACTCCACTGTGCACGAGGCGGTTCATGAGGTGTGTGCTGCCATAGTGACCATACTGTCCACGAAAATCAGTATGCCCACCACAGTTGATCAGCTCAAGGCTAGTGCAGCCAAGTTTATGGCAGCCGGGAACGGCATGCCACAGTGTTTTGCTGCTGTGGATGGAGTTCACTTTGCAGTCAAGGACTGGGGTGTGCGTGCCATGGTCAACCGCAAGGGCTTTACTTCCTACAATGTGCTAGCATTGATTGATGGTGACGAGCAATTCATCAATGTGGAGGTTGGTTGCCCAGGCAGCATGCATGACGCCCGTGTCATGGCTGAGAGTGAGTTGGCTGATGGCTTGCATGGAGAACTGGGCCAGCTGTTATGGGCTGCAAGGCAAGAGGTGAATGGTTGCGCCATGCCCATGTCCATCTTGGCAGATTCAGCATATGCTTGTCATACCTTTGTGTTGCCAGCCTTTAAGGACACCTATGCAGCTAGGTGCCCTCACCTCACTCGTTTCAATACTATGCATGGCCCTGCTCGTAGGAAGATAGAGTGCACATTTGGCAGGCTAAAGGCGAGGTGGCGGGTATTGTTGCGTGAGAATGACCTTACTCCGCCCTATGTGTTGCATGTCACCATTGCTCTTGTCCATGGCGATGCTCGTGTGCTTCAACACGGCGTCTCGGTCAGCTGCAGCGGCCGTGGACCGCACTCGGCTGCACTCTGTCTCCCACGCTTGCAAGCGGCGCTGGTAGTCACGTTCGGCATCCCTCTGCACACAAGGGGAAACAACAAGCATGCTTCAAGTTGGTTGCAATGTGCAAGCTTCCTTGCATGCTGAGGCTTGCATGCATGCGGCTAGTGTTGACTGCTGCATCTGCTGCAACTGCTTGAGACCAACAGCAAACACATCACCTGTTGGCGCAACAACTCCATGCGGTCGGTCTGCGCTGCCTGGCGCTCTGCATGGTGTTTGATTGCCTCCGCCATGCTGGGCTGTGCTGTGCGCTTGTTCTTGCCATAGCTCTGCCCCACCGCTTGTTTTCCATGCATCTGGTTGCCCTCCATGACAGCCTCCATGATTTCTTCATTAAAGACCCCAAGGGGGCCTTGGCTCTTGCGCTGCACGGTCTCTCTCAAATCACTCAGAGCCTTGCTGTCCTTGAACAGAGGTTGGTTCTGGCCCGTCCTTGGGGACTTGATCTACACGCAAATAGCATGACTTGGGCTAATGTGCAACAGTACAATGTGCCGAGGCCCTTCTGAAAGCTTCCCTCTCTCCCTGCCGGCCCCTTGGCCCACTGCCTGCTCCCTACAACACTGCCAGACAGACCTCGTTGATGGCACAAGTCAAGGATGACCACTTCCTCCACACTGCATCGGGAGTCCTCTTCATGCGTTTTGCAATGCGCTTCCAGCATTGTGCATGTTGCCCACGATCTTCACCAACGGGCAGCTCCTTCACAAGGTCTGCAAGCTGTATAGTCTCATCATGGGTGAACCTGTAAGTGTAAGCAACAGCAACAACAACAACAACTTGATAAACAACCAGGCTGTCATCAAAAAGCAACAAGGGTCTAATGAGCCTGCAAAACATACTTTCTGGCTTGCTTGCCAGCAGCAGCGCCAGCAGCAGCGCTAGCAGCAGCGCCAGCAGCAGCACCAGCAGCAGCGCCAGCAGCGGCGCCAGCAGCAGCGCCAGCAACAGCGCCATCCTCCTCCTCATCGTCCTCATCGTCCCTGCGCATGCAATGGGGTATGCAATAGGGCAAGCGAATGGGGTATGCAATGGGGTATGCAATGGGGTATGCAATGGGGCAGATGCAAGTAAATGTTGTATGTTAATGGTGCACACACCTGTGTGTACCACCTACCTGCTAGTCCTGGCGTTGTCCTTGCTCCGTGGAAACTGGGAGGTGGTGGTTCGCCCCGTTGCAAAAGTCTGTGGAGGGTATTGGGCTGCGCGAGGTGTCTCAGGACTTGCTACTTGCGTCTGGAGCACCTGCGCCTGCCGACCCGCCAGAGGCTGCGGTGTCTGCTGTGCGAACGACGGCGCCGCTAGTGTTGACTGCTGCATCTGCTGCAACTGCTGCGCTTGCATCTGCTGTTTCTGCTGCACCACGACTTGCAGGCACCGCTGCTGGAGAAGGCGCATCTGCTCCAACGTCAGCGTCGTGGGCTGAATCCCTGTAGCTAATAGGGACGCCGCTGCCAGGGCATTCGCCTCCACCAGCAGACCCTCCATGCTGGGCTGTTTAACACTGCACGAAGCCGAAGCCGACCACGTGTGTGTGTGTGAAAGAGATTATTTTCAATTTACTCCTTTTTCTCGGCGGGGGAAACCAGGCCGAGAAAAAGGAGAAAAATTGAAAGTTATCTGTGCCGAGTGAGGACCCTAAACGTCGACCATTTGCAGCGCTGAACCACTCCCCGGGCTGTTGTTATAGCACAATAGAATCCTTCGGGGTCAGACCAGTTAGAGCTGCAGCCAGTCGTGCGGGCGGCCAAAAAGCGTAGCGGTTGGGGCGAATAATTTGAAAGTTTTTCTCGTCGGTTCGCGGATAGGCCCGAG
>JASKMD010000265.1:0-88625 GCA_030144725.1 Haematococcus lacustris | reverse complement strand
TCTTTAGCTGCAAACACAGATGCACGACTGTGTGCAGCTCCTGGTGCACACGCTCCTCACCTCTAGCTTGGCTTTGCCAGCTGTGCTAGCAGCTGCCTCATAACCTCCCGGCAGCTTGCTAGGCAGTTTAGGCAGTCTGTCGTCTTCCTTGAGCAAGCTAGTTTGTTGAGTGAAGTGTTGATAAAGTGTACTGTATGACTGTGGCTGGGACGCGGAACCATTCTAGGGCCAGGGCCAGGGCCAGGGCCAGGGCCAGGGCCAGGGCCAGGGCCAGGGCCAGGGCCAGGGCCAGGGCCAGGGCCAGGGCCAGGGCCAGGGCCAGGGCCAGGGCCAGGGCCAGGGCCAGGGCCAGGGCCAGGGCCAGGGCCAGGGCCAGGGCCAGGGCCAGGGCCAGGGCCAGGGCCAGGGCCAGGGCCAGGGCCAGGGCCAGGGCCAGGGCCAGGGCCAGGGCCAGGGCCAGGGCCAGGGCCAGGGCCAGGGCCAGGGCCAGGGCCAGGGCCAGGGCCAGGGCCAGGGCCAGGGCCAGGGCCAGGGCCAGGGCCAGGGCCAGGGCCAGGGCCAGGGCCAGGGCCAGGGCCAGGGCCAGGGCCAGGGCCAGGGCCAGGGCCAGGGCCAGGGCCAGGGCCAGGGCCAGGGCCAGGGCCAGGGCCAGGGCCAGGGCCAGGGCCAGGGCCAGGGCCAGGGCCAGGGCCAGGGCCAGGGCCAGGGCCAGGGCCAGGGCCAGGGCCAGGGCCAGGGCCAGGGCCAGGGCCAGGGCCAGGGCCAGGGCCAGGGCCAGGGCCAGGGCCAGGGCCAGGGCCAGGGCCAGGGCCAGGGCCAGGGCCAGGGCCAGGGCCAGGGCCAGGGCCAGGGCCAGGGCCAGGGCCAGGGCCAGGGCCAGGGCCAGGGCCAGGGCCAGGGCCAGGGCCAGGGCCAGGGCCAGGGCCAGGGCCAGGGCCAGGGCCAGGGCCAGGGCCAGGGCCAGGGCCAGGGCCAGGGCCAGGGCCAGGGCCAGGGCCAGGGCCAGGGCCAGGGCCAGGGCCAGGGCCAGGGCCAGGGCCAGGGCCAGGGCCAGGGCCAGGGCCAGGGCCAGGGCCAGGGCCAGGGCCAGATGTATGAGTGTATACGCAGGTAGATAAGGACAGCGGCTGGGGCTTTGCATATGTCAGCCACACCAACTCCCTAATCAGCCCAGCGGGCAAGAAGTACAACGAAAGAGGCAGAACCAGGTCCCCTCAAAAGGGGTGGTGTTCTGTCTGTATGGGGTACCTCCCACACACATGGCATGGGCGCTTTCCACCTACACTATTACCTGGCGCATTAGCAGTGGAGGCTCCTGCCGAGGGGGTGTAGAGACACGGCTCTTACCACCACCTTCCACCCACCGCTACAGTGTACCGACTCACTACGACTCCTTGGTGCCATTTTCGGGCTGGCAGGGTAGGATGCAATTGTAAAGTGTGAGCATGTCTTAGGCTGATGCCAAGCTGGTGCAAAGATGTGGTCTGTCTAGTGCTGATCCTCTTGCTGCTGCACTGAAGGGGAGCCGGTCAGGTCTTGAGCTGACTGCTCGGATGCAGTTCCTGTCACTGAACTCACAATTACATGTGGCCATGAAATTATTGTACATCTGCTCTAGTGAGACTGCAGTGTTCCAAGCAACACTGAGCAGCGAGAAACAACAAGCTGCAACACTAACACAACAACAGCACAGCAACCAGGCAATTAACCGACCAAGCAAACAAAAGGATCAGGCAACATCTGAAGTTGGCATCTGGACTGGAACCTGATTTAGCAGATCCGAGGCACCAGAAAAACAATGGATGTCCGTGGCAAGAACTGCCAGACGTCACCACCTGCTGCCTATATATCTACAACTGGCCAGGTGCCTGGCAAGCTATTGCAGCTGCCATCAAGGTGTTGACCAGATCGCTTCACACAGCAGCAACGGAGGGGTGGCTGGTAGGCTGGTCGGCAGGCGGGGAGACACCCTTCTGCCATCACTTGGGTGACGAGCCGCAACCATAGGGGCCACATGGCTTGTGGGGAGGGCTTGGCTTAGGCTTGGGGTAGGGGCTTGGCTCAGGCTTGGGAGAGGGGCTGGGTTTGGGCTTGGGGCTTGGCTCAGGCTTGGGAGAGGGGCTGGGTTTGGGCTTGGGGGAGGGGCTGGGCGCAGGCTTGGGAGAGGGGGTGGGTTTGGGGGAGGGGGAGGGGGAGGGGCTGGGCGCAGGCTTGGGGGAGGGGCTGGGCGCAGGCTTGGGGGGAGGCACCGGCACGGGCGAGGGGGAAGGGGAGGGGACCGGCACGGGCGAGGGGGAAGGGGAGGGGACCGGCACGGGCGAGGGGGAAGGGGAGGGGACGGGCACGGGCGAGGGGGAGGGGGAGGGGACCGGGACGGGCGAGGGGGAGGGGGCAGGTACTGGCACGGGCGAGGGGGAGGGGGCGGGAACTGGCACGGGCGAGGGGGAGGGGGCGGGAACTGGCACGGGCGAGGGGGCTGGGGCAGGGAGGGGAGAGGGGGCTGGGGTAGGAGAGGGAGAGGGAGAGGGAGAGGGAGAGGGGGCTGGGGCAGGGGACTGTGAAGGTGATGGGTTGGTTGGGCAGTTGCACGGGCCCTTCACTGCTGCCAGAGCGCTCGCTATGGCGGTAGCCACGGACTGTGGTCACAGTAGGCAAGCAGGTGTACTATGAGAATGCAGGTCATGGCATGCATGGACCTGCCAAGGCCTCGTGTGCTGGGCCCGGCCTACCTGGGCCACTGCTGTGGCAATGGCAGTGGTCTGGGCAGAGGCGGACCCGCCCGAGGCACAGGCGCTGACTGTGGCCGAGGCTGCAGCGTTGGCTAGGTTTGTCTGGTAGGCCGATGCCTGGCTGTAGCTGCTAGCCTGCAGGCAGGAACGCATGCAGCACCATGCAAGGTCAAACACCAGCCTGCTGTTCTTTCCAGTCTAGAAAGGCGGGGCTAGAGCATTGGGCCTGCCAAGCGTAGGAGGAACAGGACGCTTGGATGGAACGGGAGCGGACACAAGGCGCTGCAGGGTCGTGGGCCACCTACAAGTCGACCCATGTTGCAAATGAATAAGTGCAAGTGAACATGAGCAGAGGCAGGGCACTGGGAGTGAAAGAGGCACACCCCCATGCGCTCACCGCCTGGCAACCGTTGGCAGCCAGGGCAAAGGCCGAGGCAATGGCCTGTGCAGCTGCGGAGGCGATGGCCGTGGCAGAGCCGCTTGCTGAGCCACAGCCGGAGCCGCCCGCTGCAGCCAGGGGTGAGTAGGGCAGGTCAGGTGGTGAGTGCTAGGCAGGTCAGCGCAAGGAATGCAGGCATGGTTCAGAGCAGGCAGGCAGCCAAGCAGCGCAGCCGCAGAGTCCAGGGCGCATGTGAACAGCAGCTGTGCATCTCACCTGAAGCCACCACGGTCACACTGACACTGACAATGGCCTTGGCCACAGCTGTGGCAACAGCCCTGGAGCAGGTGCTGGCAGCAGCACTGACGTCAGCATTGGCCCCACACACCTGCAGCCAGCTCAGCAGTGTGGTCAGGTGTGCTGCAGGGCGTAGCATTCAGGCACAAGTGGTGGACGGGCACCCCAAGGGGTGGCAGTTGGCAGCGCACTCACGGAGCTGATGGCAATCTTGACTGCTGAGGAGCACTCAGAAGCAGCAGCCTGAGCGGCCTGGCTGACAGCCGCGCCACTGGCAGTGGTGGTGGTGCTGCCTGGAAGCATGGAGGCAGGGGTGTGCTGATACTATTTGCAAAGCTAGTTGTTGTGAGTCAGGCGGGGCTGGTGTCGGAGTTTGACAGGAGGTGCAAGTCAGGCTTTGGCACTGCAAGTCTGCCTTGCACAGTAGACATCCCCATCTTGCTTGTAGGCACTTACCGCTGCTGCTTCCAGGGGTGGAGCTGGACGTGGTGGATGAGGAGGGTGGGGGGAGGGGGCCAGAGGGGAACGGGGGGCAGCCGACGGTGCCGGGTGTGCAGGCCAGTTGACGGCGGTTGGTTCGACCCGGTTCGCCTGCAGTGCCAAGGCAAGGCCACGCATAGCGCAGCATCGCGGGCAAACCAGCGCGGTCAGGGTAGCACAAACAGTTGGTGCGCGGCAGTTGGTCGTGTCTCACCAACGCAACGGCTAGCAAACAGCTCTGCAGTGCTGCATCCTGCCACTCACCCTCAGCGATCGAAGGCTGGGCCATCACCGCGATGCAGGCTAGCAGAGCAGCGAAGGTGCCGAGCTTGCGCATCCTGGGACCCATTGGGGCGCAGCAGGTGTGTAGGGATAGTGAGGCGCAGGATGAATGGCTGGTTGGGGATGTGGCCGAGCAGCGTCTGGTGCGCAATAAGTAGGGTTCGTCGACGGTTAGTGGTTAGCACCGGCAAGCGGCGGTTGCCGGCAAACGCGTCCTGGTTGTGTGCTTGGGCTGATTCCCGCTGCGGGCAGGTAAACGAACATCAAGACAGCGGTGACGACGAACGACCGCGACCCGCGTGGAGGTATCCGCCGTGCAGCGGTGACAGTTGGATCAAGTTGTTCATGACCGCAAGCCGATGCCTGGCTGTGGCCCTCGACTCACTGCTCTGTGCTTGCCTGTGCAGCCGCAGCGGTGGCTGCCCAGCTCTAGCGGCACCTGTCGAAACTCTCTCAAGGCGGACTCTTTAGTACCTCACTTGACAGAGTGCCCACGCCACCCGTTGCCTAGGCTGGCGTACCACTCACATTTAGCTGCAAACACAGATGCACGACTGTGTGCAGCTCCTGGTGCACACGCTCCTCACCTCTAGCTTGGCTTTGCCAGCTGTGCTAGCAGCTGCCTCATAACCTCCCGGCAGCTTGCTAGGCAGTTTAGGCAGTCTGTCGTCTTCCTTGAGCAAGCTAGTTTGTTGAGTGAAGTGTTGATAAAGTGTACTGTATGACTGTGGCTGGGACGCGGAACCATTCTAGGGCTAGGGCCAGGGCCAGGGCCAGGGCCAGGGCCAGGGCCAGGGCCAGGGCCAGGGCCAGGGCCAGGGCCAGGGCCAGGGCCAGGGCCAGGGCCAGGGCCAGGGCCAGGGCCAGGGCCAGGGCCAGGGCCAGGGCCAGGGCCAGGGCCAGGGCCAGGGCCAGGGCCAGGGCCAGGGCCAGGGCCAGGGCCAGGGCCAGGGCCAGGGCCAGGGCCAGGGCCAGGGCCAGGGCCAGGGCCAGGGCCAGGGCCAGGGCCAGGGCCAGGGCCAGGGCCAGGGCCAGGGCCAGGGCCAGGGCCAGGGCCAGGGCCAGGGCCAGGGCCAGGGCCAGGGCCAGGGCCAGGGCCAGGGCCAGATGTATGAGTGTATACGCAGGTAGATAAGGACAGCGGCTGGGGCTTTGCATATGTCAGCCACACCAACTCCCTAATCAGCCCAGCGGGCAAGAAGTACAACGAAAGAGGCAGAACCAGGTCCCCTCAAAAGGGGTGGTGTTCTGTCTGTATGGGGTACCTCCCACACACATGGCATGGGCGCTTTCCACCTACACTATTACCTGGCGCATTAGCAGTGGAGGCTCCTGCCGAGGGGGTGTAGAGACACGGCTCTTACCACCACCTTCCACCCACCGCTACAGTGTACCGACTCACTACGACTCCTTGGTGCCATTTTCGGGCTGGCAGGGTAGGATGCAATTGTAAAGTGTGAGCATGTCTTAGGCTGATGCCAAGCTGGTGCAAAGATGTGGTCTGTCTAGTGCTGATCCTCTTGCTGCTGCACTGAAGGGGAGCCGGTCAGGTCTTGAGCTGACTGCTCGGATGCAGTTCCTGTCACTGAACTCACAATTACATGTGGCCATGAAATTATTGTACATCTGCTCTAGTGAGACTGCAGTGTTCCAAGCAACACTGAGCAGCGAGAAACAACAAGCTGCAACACTAACACAACAACAGCACAGCAACCAGGCAATTAACCGACCAAGCAAACAAAAGGATCAGGCAACATCTGAAGTTGGCATCTGGACTGGAACCTGATTTAGCAGATCCGAGGCACCAGAAAAACAATGGATGTCCGTGGCAAGAACTGCCAGACGTCACCACCTGCTGCCTAAATATCTACAACTGGCCAGGTGCCTGGCAAGCTATTGCAGCTGCCATCAAGGTGTTGACCAGATCGCTTCACACAGCAGCAACGGAGGGGTGGCTGGTAGGCTGGTCGGCAGGCGGGGAGACACCCTTCTGCCATCACTTGGGTGACGAGCCGCAACCATAGGGGCCACATGGCTTGTGGGGAGGGCTTGGCTTAGGCTTGGGGTAGGGGCTTGGCTCAGGCTTGGGAGAGGGGCTGGGTTTGGGCTTGGGGCTTGGCTCAGGCTTGGGAGAGGGGCTGGGTTTGGGCTTGGGGGAGGGGCTGGGCGCAGGCTTGGGAGAGGGGGTGGGTTTGGGGGAGGGGGAGGGGGAGGGGCTGGGCGCAGGCTTGGGGGAGGGGCTGGGCGCAGGCTTGGGGGGAGGCACCGGCACGGGCGAGGGGGAAGGGGAGGGGACCGGCACGGGCGAGGGGGAAGGGGAGGGGACCGGCACGGGCGAGGGGGAAGGGGAGGGGACGGGCACGGGCGAGGGGGAGGGGGAGGGGACCGGGACGGGCGAGGGGGAGGGGGCAGGTACTGGCACGGGCGAGGGGGAGGGGGCGGGAACTGGCACGGGCGAGGGGGAGGGGGCGGGAACTGGCACGGGCGAGGGGGCTGGGGCAGGGAGGGGAGAGGGGGCTGGGGTAGGAGAGGGAGAGGGAGAGGGAGAGGGAGAGGGGGCTGGGGCAGGGGACTGTGAAGGTGATGGGTTGGTTGGGCAGTTGCACGGGCCCTTCACTGCTGCCAGAGCGCTCGCTATGGCGGTAGCCACGGACTGTGGTCACAGTAGGCAAGCAGGTGTACTATGAGAATGCAGGTCATGGCATGCATGGACCTGCCAAGGCCTCGTGTGCTGGGCCCAGCCTACCTGGGCCACTGCTGTGGCAATGGCAGTGGTCTGGGCAGAGGCGGACCCGCCCGAGGCACAGGCGCTGACTGTGGCCGAGGCTGCAGCGTTGGCTAGGTTTGTCTGGTAGGCCGATGCCTGGCTGTAGCTGCTAGCCTGCAGGCAGGAACGCATGCAGCACCATGCAAGGTCAAACACCAGCCTGATGTGCTTTCCAGTCTAGAAAGGCGGGGCTAGAGCATTGGGCCTGCCAAGCGTAGGAGGAACAGGACGCTTGGATGGAACGGGAGCGGACACAAGGCGCTGCAGGGTCGTGGGCCACCTACCAGTCGACCCATGTTGCAAATGAATAAGTGCATGTGAACATGAGCAGAGGCAGGGCACTGGGAGTGAAGGTGGCACACCCCCATGCGCTCACCGCCTGGCAACCGTTGGCAGCCAGGGCAAAGGCCGAGGCAATGGCCTGTGCAGCTGCGGAGGCGATGGCCGTGGCAGAGCCGCTTGCTGAGCCACAGCCGGAGCCGCCCGCTGCAGCCAGGGGTGAGTAGGGCAGGTCAGGTGGTGAGTGCTAGGCAGGTCAGCGCAAGGAATGCAGGCATGGTTCAGAGCAGGCAGGCAGCCAAGCAGCGCAGCCGCAGAGTCCAGGGCGCATGTGAACAGCAGCTGTGCATCTCACCTGAAGCCACCACGGTCACACTGACACTGACAATGGCCTTGGCCACAGCTGTGGCAACAGCCCTGGAGCAGGTGCTGGCAGCAGCACTGACGTCAGCATTGGCCCCACACACCTGCAGCCAGCTCAGCGGTGTGGTCAGGTGTGCTGCAGGGCGTAGCATTCAGGCACAAGTGGTGGACGGGCACCCCAAGGGGTGGCAGTTGGCAGCGCACTCACGGAGCTGATGGCAATCTTGACTGCTGAGGAGCACTCAGAAGCAGCAGCCTGAGCGGCCTGGCTGACAGCCGCGCCACTGGCAGTGGTGGTGGTGCTGCCTGGAAGCAGGGAGGCAGGGGTGTGCTGATACTATTTGCAAAGCTAGTTGTTGTGAGTCAGGCGGGGCTGGTGTCGGAGTTTGACAGGAGGTGCAAGTCAGGCTTTGGCACTGCAAGTCTGCCTTGCACAGTAGACATCCCCATCTTGCTTGTAGGCACTTACCGCTGCTGCTTCCAGGGGTGGAGCTGGACGTGGTGGATGAGGAGGGTGGGGGGAGGGGGCCAGAGGGGAACGGGGGGCAGCCGACGGTGCCGGGTGTGCAGGCCAGTTGACGGCGGTTGGTTCGACCCGGTTCGCCTGCAGTGTCGGTACGAAGTGAGGGTGGCCAAGGCAAGGCCACGCATAGCGCAGCATCGCGGGCAAACCAGCGCGGTCAGGGTAGCACAAACAGTTGGTGCGCGGCAGTTGGTCGTGTCTCACCAACGCAACGGCTAGCAAACAGCTCTGCAGTGCTGCATCCTGCCACTCACCCTCAGCGATCGAAGGCTGGGCCATCACCGCGATGCAGGCTAGCAGAGCAGCGAAGGTGCCGAGCTTGCGCATCCTGGGACCCATTGGGGCGCAGCAGGTGTGTAGGGATAGTGAGGCGCAGGATGAATGGCTGGTTGGGGATGTGGCCGAGCAGCGTCTGGTGCGCAATAAGTAGGGTTCGTCGACGGTTAGTGGTTAGCACCGGCAAGCGGCGGTTGCCGGCAAACGCGTCCTGGTTGTGTGCTTGGGCTGATTCCCGCTGCGGGCAGGTAAACGAACATCAAGACAGAGGTGACGACGAACGACCGCGACCCGCGTGGAGGTATCCGCCGTGCAGCGGTGACAGTTGGATCAAGTTGTTCATGACCGCAAGCCGATGCCTGGCTGTGGCCCTCGACTCACTGCTCTGTGCTTGCCTGTGCAGCCGCAGCGGTGGCTGCCCAGCTCTAGCGGCACCTGTCGAAACTCTCTCAAGGCGGACTCTTTAGTACCTCACTTGACAGAGTGCCCACGCCACCCGTTGCCTAGGCTGGCGTACCACTCACATTTAGCTGCAAACACAGATGCACGACTGTGTGCAGCTCCTGGTGCACACGCTCCTCACCTCTAGCTTGGCTTTGCCAGCTGTGCTAGCAGCTGCCTCATAACCTCCCGGCAGCTTGCTAGGCAGTTTAGGCAGTCTGTCGTCTTCCTTGAGCAAGCTAGTTTGTTGAGTGAAGTGTTGATAAAGTGTACTGTATGACTGTGGCTGGGACGCGGAACCATTCTAGGGCTAGGGCCAGGGCCAGGGCCAGGGCCAGGGCCAGGGCCAGGGCCAGGGCCAGGGCCAGGGCCAGGGCCAGGGCCAGGGCCAGGGCCAGGGCCAGGGCCAGGGCCAGGGCCAGGGCCAGGGCCAGGGCCAGGGCCAGGGCCAGGGCCAGGGCCAGGGCCAGGGCCAGGGCCAGGGCCAGGGCCAGGGCCAGGGCCAGGGCCAGGGCCAGGGCCAGGGCCAGGGCCAGGGCCAGGGCCAGGGCCAGGGCCAGGGCCAGGGCCAGGGCCAGGGCCAGGGCCAGGGCCAGATGTATGAGTGTATACGCAGGTAGATAAGGACAGCGGCTGGGGCTTTGCATATGTCAGCCACACCAACTCCCTAATCAGCCCAGCGGGCAAGAAGTACAACGAAAGAGGCAGAACCAGGTCCCCTCAAAAGGGGTGGTGTTCTGTCTGTATGGGGTACCTCCCACACACATGGCATGGGCGCTTTCCACCTACACTATTACCTGGCGCATGAGCAGTGGAGGCTCCTGCGGAGGGGGTGTAGAGACAGGGCTCTTCCCACCACCTTCCACCCACCGCTACAGTGTACCGACTCACTACGACTCCTTGGTGCCATTTTCGGGCTGGTAGGTTAGGATGCAATTGTAAAGTGTGAGCATGTCTTAGGCTGATGCCAAGCTGGTGCAAAGATGTGGTCTGTCTAGTGCTGATCCTCCTGCTGCTGCACTGAAGGGGAGCCGGTCAGGTCTTGAGCTGACTGCTCGGATGCAGTTCCTGTCACTGAACTCACAATTACATGTGGCCATGAAATTATTGTACATCTGCTCTAGTGAGACTGCAGTGTTCCAAGCAACACTGAGCAGCGAGAAACAACAAGCTGCAACACTCACACAACAACAGCACAGCAACCAGGCAATTAACCGACCAAGCAAACAAAAGGATCAGGCAACATCTGAAGTTGGCATCTGGACTGGAACCTGATTTAGCAGATCCGAGGCACCAGAAAAACAATGGATGTCCGTGGCAAGAACTGCCAGACGTCACCACCTGCTGCCTATATATCTACAACTGGCCAGGTGCCTGGCAAGCTATTGCAGCTGCCATCAAGGTGTTGACCAGATCGCTTCACACAGCAGCAACGGAGGGGTGGCTGGTAGGCTGGTCGGCAGGCGGGGAGACACCCTTCTGCCATCACTTGGGTGACGAGCCGCAACCATAGGGGCCACATGGCTTGTGGGGAGGGCTTGGCTTAGGCTTGGGGTAGGGGCTTGGCTCAGGCTTGGGAGAGGGGCTGGGTTTGGGCTTGGGGCTTGGCTCAGGCTTGGGAGAGGGGCTGGGTTTGGGCTTGGGGGAGGGGCTGGGCGCAGGCTTGGGAGAGGGGGTGGGTTTGGGGGAGGGGGAGGGGGAGGGGCTGGGCGCAGGCTTGGGGGAGGGGCTGGGCGCAGGCTTTGGGGGAGGCACCGGCACGGGCGAGGGGGAAGGGGAGGGGACCGGCACGGGCGAGGGGGAAGGGGAGGGGACCGGCACGGGCGAGGGGGAAGGGGAGGGGACCGGCACGGGCGAGGGGGAGGGGGAGGGGACCGGGACGGGCGAGGGGGAGGGGGCAGGTACTGGCACGGGCGAGGGGGAGGGGGCGGGAACTGGCACGGGCGAGGGGGAGGGGGCGGGAACTGGCACGGGCGAGGGGGCTGGGGCAGGGAGGGGAGAGGGGGCTGGGGTAGGAGAGGGAGAGGGAGAGGGGGCTGGGGCAGGGGACTGTGAAGGTGATGGGTTGGTTGGGCAGTTGCACGGGCCCTTCACTGCTGCCAGAGCGCTCGCTATGGCGGTAGCCACGGACTGTGGTCACAGTAGGCAAGCAGGTGTACTATGAGAATGCAGGTCATGGCATGCATGGACCTGCCAAGGCCTCGTGTGCTGGGCCCAGCCTACCTGGGCCACTGCTGTGGCAATGGCAGTGGTCTGGGCAGAGGCGGACCCGCCCGAGGCACAGGCGCTGACTGTGGCCGAGGCTGCAGCGTTGGCTAGGTTTGTCTGGTAGGCCGATGCCTGGCTGTAGCTGCTAGCCTGCAGGCAGGAACGCATGCAGCACCATGCAAGGTCAAACACCAGCCTGCTGTTCTTTCCAGTCTAGAAAGGCGGGGCTAGAGCATTGGGCCTGCCAAGCGTAGGAGGAACAGGACGCTTGGATGGAACGGGAGCGGACACAAGGCGCTGCAGGGTCGTGGGCCACCTACAAGTCGACCCATGTTGCAAATGAATAAGTGCATGTGTACATGAGCAGAGGCAGGGCACTGGGAGTGAAGGTGGCACACCCCCATGCGCTCACCGCCTGGCAACCGTTGGCAGCCAGGGCAAAGGCCGAGGCAATGGCCTGTGCAGCTGCGGAGGCGATGGCCGTGGCAGAGCCGCTTGCTGAGCCACAGCCGGAGCCGCCCGCTGCAGCCAGGGGTGAGTAGGGCAGGTCAGGTGGTGAGTGCTAGGCAGGTCAGCGCAAGGAATGCAGGCATGGTTCAGAGCAGGCAGGCAGCCAAGCAGCGCAGCCGCAGAGTCCAGGGCGCATGTGAACAGCAGCTGTGCATCTCACCTGAAGCCACCACGGTCACACTGACACTGACAATGGCCTTGGCCACAGCTGTGGCAACAGCCCTGGAGCAGGTGCTGGCAGCAGCACTGACGTCAGCATTGGCCCCACACACCTGCAGCCAGCTCAGCAGTGTGGTCAGGTGTGCTGCAGGGCGTAGCATTCAGGCACAAGTGGTGGACGGGCACCCCAAGGGGTGGCAGTTGGCAGCGCACTCACGGAGCTGATGGCAATCTTGACTGCTGAGGAGCACTCAGAAGCAGCAGCCTGAGCGGCCTGGCTGACAGCCGCGCCACTGGCAGTGGTGGTGGTGCTGCCTGGAAGCATGGAGGCAGGGGTGTGCTGATACTATTTGCAAAGCTAGTTGTTGTGAGTCAGGCGGGGCTGGTGTCGGAGTTTGACAGGAGGTGCAAGTCAGGCTTTGGCACTGCAAGTCTGCCTTGCACAGTAGACATCCCCATCTTGCTTGTAGGCACTTACCGCTGCTGCTTCCAGGGGTGGAGCTGGACGTGGTGGATGAGGAGGGTGGGGGGAGGGGGCCAGAGGGGAACGGGGGGCAGCCGACGGTGCCGGGTGTGCAGGCCAGTTGACGGCGGTTGGTTCGACCCGGTTCGCCTGCAGTGTCGGTACGAAGTGAGGGTGGCCAAGGCAAGGCCACGCATAGCGCAGCATCGCGGGCAAACCAGCGCGGTCAGGGTAGCACAAACAGTTGGTGCGCGGCAGTTGGTCGTGTCTCACCAACGCAACGGCTAGCAAACAGCTCTGCAGTGCTGCATCCTGCCACTCACCCTCAGCGATCGAAGGCTGGGCCATCACCGCGATGCAGGCTAGCAGAGCAGCGAAGGTGCCGAGCTTGCGCATCCTGGGACCCATTGGGGCGCAGCAGGTGTGTAGGGATAGTGAGGCGCAGGATGAATGGCTGGTTGGGGATGTGGCCGAGCAGCGTCTGGTGCGCAATAAGTAGGGTTCGTCGACGGTTAGTGGTTAGCACCGGCAAGCGGCGGTTGCCGGCAAACGCGTCCTGGTTGTGTGCTTGGGCTGATTCCCGCTGCGGGCAGGTAAACGAACATCAAGACAGCGGTGACGACGAACGACCGCGACCCGCGTGGAGGTATCCGCCGTGCAGCGGTGACAGTTGGCTCAAGTTGTTCATGACCGCAAGCCGATGCATGGCTGTGGCCTTCGACTCACTGCTCTGTGCTTGCCTGTGCAGCCGCAGCGGTGGCTGCCCAGCTCTAGCGGCACCTGTCGAAACTCTCTCAAGGCGGACTCTTTAGTACCTCACTTGACAAAGTGCCCACGCCACCAGTTGCCTAGGCTGGCGTACCACTCACATTTAGCTGCAAGCACAGATGCACGACTGTGTGCAGCTCCTGGGGTACACGCTCCTCACCGCCAGCTTGGCTTTGCCAGCTGTGCTGCTTAAGTGTACTGTAGGACTGTG
This sequence comes from Haematococcus lacustris, assembly GCA_030144725.1. Classification (NCBI taxonomy): domain Eukaryota; kingdom Viridiplantae; phylum Chlorophyta; class Chlorophyceae; order Chlamydomonadales; family Haematococcaceae; genus Haematococcus; species Haematococcus lacustris. The sequence goes on along the minus strand of JASKMD010000265.1, from coordinate 75,490 downwards.
GCTGGGACGCGGAACCGATCTAGGGCTAGGGCCAGGGCTAGGGCTAGGGCTAGGGCTAGGGCTAGGGCTAGGGCTAGGGCTAGGGCTAGGGCTAGGGCTAGGGCTAGGGCTAGGGCTAGGGCTAGGGCTAGGGCTAGGGCTAGGGCTAGGGCTAGGGCTAGGGCTAGGGCTAGGGCTAGGGCTAGGGCTAGGGCTAGGGCTAGGGCTAGGGCTAGGGCTAGGGCTAGGGCTAGGGCTAGGGCTAGGGCTAGGGCTAGGGCTAGGGCTAGGGCTAGGGCTAGGGCTAGGGCTAGGGCTAGGGCTAGGGCTAGGGCTAGGGCTAGGGCTAGGGCTAGGGCTAGGGCTAGGGCTAGGGCTAGGGCTAGGGCTAGGGCTAGGGCTAGGGCTAGGGCTAGGGCTAGGGCTAGGGCTAGGGCTAGGGCTAGGGCTAGGGCTAGGGCTAGGGCTAGGGCTAGGGCTAGGGCTAGGGCTAGGGCTAGGGCTAGGGCTAGGGCTAGGGCTAGGGGTAGGGTAAGGTGTAAGGATTGGGTTAGGGCAAGGGTGTTTATTTGTGAGTGTATAGTATTTGTGAGTGTATACACTGTATACACAGGTGGTTGGGGACAATAGCAATGAGTATGGGCGGCTTCTAGTGGTGTGGTGGCGCGTACATACAGCATTGCCCCATTGTTCCGTCCATGGCTCTACTTGTACTTGGTTTGGTGCATGGACACTTTCACCACAGGGATGTGTCATACTCCTGCTCTGGCAGACATGGGTTGTGCAGAGCCTATTTAACAGGGAATTCCTTGTCTCTTTAATCCTAATCCTATTAGTGGTCATGCAGCCAATGTCCGAAGCCGCGCATGGTCCTGATTCTGATGTTGCTTCACGTTCGTCATGTAACGGTTTTTGTCCGCTCATTATGACAGTGTCACAGCACAGGCTTTCCTGCTCTTTGATGTCTGTGTCTAATGCTTGCAGTATGTTGCTGTGGTATTGCTCTAAGCTGCTGATTTGAACCGCGATGGGCGACGCGGACCTGTCGCTCGTGCCGTTGGCCGCACGAGATGGAGTCTTGGGACGAGCGCAGAAGCGGGTACGAACGGGATGTCAACAAGGTTGGGACGCAACCGGGATGCAAGCATTCAAGGCTGGCCTTGCATGCAGGCTGCCCCAGGTTCATTGCCCAGCCATTCTCCGCCCTCCCCAGTGCCCTTCGCACACTCACACCTCACAAGAGAGCTGCCTCTCTCCATGCCAGCTCCCCCTATGCCCCGAGGCAAGCAGCTGCTGCACTGCGGCAACACCGAGCTGGACCCTGTCAAGCATCAGTTTACCCAGGCACCTACTCTCGCAGTGCCTGGGACCGTGACCAGCCCCCTTGTTCTGTACCCTCCAACAGCCAGCAACTCACATGCCGACCTTCTACCCGTTCACACTCAACACATGAGCCCTCAACATAGTCACACTTTTCCCACCAGCCCTGGTCAAAGCCCCAAGTTCCAGGGAGGCCGACCCTGGCGCGCCTCTCCAGACCCAGGCCCTCACTCCCCCCCACCCCTACAGCCAGCGCCCCATGCTGCCAGCCTCAGAGCCGCCGAGCAGCAGACTCTGCCTCCCCTGACCTGGCTGCGGCAGGCCCTGGAGGGTGGGGCCCCTGTGGACTTGCATGGCGATGCAAGCACAGCCATGGGGGGCATAGTGCCCGGCATGCGGGCCAGCATGCCAGCTGCAGCTCGCCTGCCCGGGCTGATGGGCGCGGCAACCTCCCCTGGCCGTAAGAAGCGCTCCAACGAGGCGGCTGTGGCCGAGCTGGAAGAGTTGATTGGACACATGGTACTGCCTCTGCGCTTGCATGCGCTGTGCCGTGCTTGCTCATCATGTGTCAGTGTCACCATGCTGCCCTCACACTATCTAGACGACATGCACGCAAAGCCCAATCTCCATGCCAGGCTGTGCCGCATGGGTGTCCCACTGCTGCATAAGATCACATCTTGCTTGTTTCGCAAGCAGGAGCATTGATGTGTGAAGACGAAGATGCATGCAGCATGCATGCAGCCATGTATTTGTTGGGGCACACGTCCGTGATCTGCCTGTCTTGCCCTGCTCCGCACTGTGTAATACACAGATGCAGCTCCCTCAGCAATCCTGGCGGGCGAGTACAGGGGGCCTAGGGATGATGTCTCAGGCACCTCCCCGCCCTCATGGCATAGCTCGGCAGTCTTTGTTGCTCAAGGTTGGTGGTACATGCTGTGCTGCACATCACACATGGCACAGGACACGGCTCCAAGGCAGGGCAGGGAGCAACCCCATGCCATCCACATGAGGTATGAACTTCCATTCCCACCCCTCCACCCTCCACCCTCCACCCTTGATTGCTTGCCTGGCCCCCTAGGGGCTGGGAGCAGGGCCGGACATGGGGGACACACTTGACACCATCCTCTGTGTAGCAGGCTGCTTGTGAGCCCCTGAGCGGGAAAATGTGAAGCTGTTCTGGAGGTCAGGCATAGGTTGGAAGAGAGCACAGGCACAAGCACAGGCACAGGCACAGCCGCAGCCGCAGTCACAGGCACAGGCACAGGCACAGGGAGGTCAATAGGTTGGGAGGGCACAGGGCACGGGATCACAGCTGAGATCACAAGGACGGCTCCGAGGAGCGTTTGGGCCATGCTGCCAGGGTGGGGCAGGTGTCTCTGGCTGGCAAGGGTGTGGCACCTCTCTGGCTGGCAAGGGTATCACACAAGGCACCTGACGTGATGTGTGAGGAGGCCAGTAGCTGTGTAGAGATCCTCGAGCAGAATATGCCAGTTTATACTCTGGCTGCTTGGCGCTGCGCTTGAGCGCAGTTTGGCTGGAGTGCCTGCACTTGAGCACAGTTTGGCTGGAGTGCCTGCACTTGAGCACAGTTTGGCTGGAGTGCCTGCACTTGAGCACAGTTTGGCTGGAGTGCCTGCACTTGAGCACAGTTTGGCTGGAGTGCCTGCACTTGAGCACAGTTTGGCTGGAGTGCCTGCACTTGAGCACAGTTTGGCTGGAGTGCCTGCACTTGAGCACAGTTTGGCTGGAGTGCCTGCACTTGAGCGCAGTTTGGCTGGAGTGCCTGCACTTGAGCACAGTTTGGCTGGAGTGCCTGCACTTGAGCGCAGTTTGGCTGGAGTGCCTGCACTTGAGCACAGTTTGGCTGGAGTGCCTGCACTTGAGCACAGTTTGGCTGGAGTGCCTGCACTTGAGCACAGTTTGGCTGGAGTGCCTGCACTTGAGCGCAGTTTGGCTGGAGTGCCTGCACTTGAGCACAGTTTGGCTGGAGTGCCTGCACTTGAGCACAGTTTGGCTGGAGTGCCTGCACTTGAGCACAGTTTGGCTGGAGTGCCTGCACTTGAGCACAGTTTGGCTGGAGTGCCTGCACTTGAGCACAGTTTGGCTGGAGTGCCTGCACTTGAGCACAGTTTGGCTGGAGTGCCTGCACTTGAGCACAGTTTGGCTGGAGTGCCTGCACTTGAGCACAGTTTGGCTGGAGTGCCTGCACTTGAGCACAGTTTGGCTGGAGTGCCTGCACTTGAGCACAGTTTGGCTGGAGTGCCTGCACTTGAGCACAGTTTGGCTGGAGTGCCTGCACTTGAGCACAGTTTGGCTGGAGTGCCTGCACTTGAGCACAGTTTGGCTGGAGTGCCTGCACTTGAGCACAGTTTGGCTGGAGTGCCTGCACTTGAGCACAGTTTGGCTGGAGTGCCTGCACTTGAGCACAGTTTGGCTGGAGTGCCTGCACTTGAGCACAGTTTGGCTGGAGTGCCTGCACTTGAGCACAGTTTGGCTGGAGTGCCTGCACTTGAGCACAGTTTGGCTGGAGTGCCTGCACTTGAGCACAGTTTGGCTGGAGTGCCTGCACTTGAGCACAGTTTGGCTGGAGTGCCTGCACTTGAGCACAGTTTGGCTGGAGTGCCTGCACTTGAGCACAGTTTGGCTGGAGTGCCTGCACTTGAGCACAGTTTGGCTGGAGTGCCTGCACTTGAGCACAGTTTGGCTGGAGTGCCTGCACTTGAGCACAGTTTGGCTGGAGTGCCTGCACTTGAGCACAGTTTGGCTGGAGTGCCTGCACTTGAGCACAGTTTGGCTGGAGTGCCTGCACTTGAGCACAGTTTGGCTGGAGTGCCTGCACTTGAGCACAGTTTGGCTGGAGTGCCTGCACTTGAGCACAGTTTGGCTGGAGTGCCTGCACTTGAGCACAGTTTGGCTGGAGTGCCTGCACTTGAGCACAGTTTGGCTGGAGTGCCTGCACTTGAGCACAGTTTGGCTGGAGTGCCTGCACTTGAGCACAGTTTGGCTGGAGTGCCTGCACTTGAGCACAGTTTGGCTGGAGTGCCTGCACTTGAGCACAGTTTGGCTGGAGTGCCTGCACTTGAGCACAGTTTGGCTGGAGTGCCTGCACTTGAGCACAGTTTGGCTGGAGTGCCTGCACTTGAGCACAGTTTGGCTGGAGTGCCTGCACTTGAGCACAGTTTGGCTGGAGTGCCTGCACTTGAGCACAGTTTGGCTGGAGTGCCTGCACTTGAGCACAGTTTTGGCTGGAGTGCCTGCACTTGAGCACAGTTTGGCTGGAGTGCCTGCACTTGAGCACAGTTTGGCTGGAGTGCCTGCACTTGAGCACAGTTTGGCTGGAGTGCCTGCACTTGAGCACAGTTTGGCTGGAGTGCCTGCACTTGAGCACAGTTTGGCTGGAGTGCCTGCACTTGAGCACAGTTTGGCTGGAGTGCCTGCACTTGAGCACAGTTTGGCTGGAGTGCCTGCACTTGAGCACAGTTTTGGCTGGAGTGCCTCACACTTCTTGCTTTACAAAGCTTACAATGCTTAGTGTATAGTACTATTCTGGTGCTGATAGCCACAGTAGCTCTTTGCCCGCCTGTGCCGCAACAGCAGGAGCAGGCTCACACTCTGCCTGCTTGCAGCTGCCGTCAGCCCAAGACAGCCGTCGCCTGGACCTGCCAGCCATGGTTGCAGACCGCTTTGGCCATGCCTGCCTCGTCGTGCTCCCCTCAGACAAGCCTTCTACACGGGCAGGTGGGCTGCGGCTGGGGCAGAGCTGCATGAGGCAGAGCACACAGTGTGAGTCAGGGCACAGTGGCAGGCAGGGCAAGGCAAGGCAAGGCAAGGCAAGGCAAGGCAAGGCAAGGCAAGGCAAGGCAAGGCAAGGCAAGGCAAGGCAAGGCAAGGCAAGGCAAGGCAAGGCAAGGCAAGGCAAGGCAAGGCAAGGCAAGGCAAGGCAAGGCAAGGCAAGGCAAGGCAAGGCAAGGCAACACACTGAGCTGTCCTCCTCTTCTCCTCCGCGTCCTGCTCCTCCTTATCACGACTATCATCATCAGCATCAGCATCATCATCGCATGCCGCTTGCCAGTAGGCGCTGTTGCAACCCACAGCAGCTTGGAGCAGGCGGTGACAAGGCTTGCCTGGGGCTGTGTATGTCAGGCCGTCCATACACTGACCAATGCAGCGGCTGTTCATGCAGAGGCTCTGGCCCTTGAAGATTTGTTGGTGGAGGTGCTGAGGGAGCCTGTGAAGGCTGTCCACAGGCAAGCGCGGGCAGGCCAGTAGGCGGGCAGGTGGGTAGGCAGATCAGCAGGCAGGGAAGAAGGCAGGAGGGCAGGCGGGCGCACGAGCGTGCGGGCGGGCTGGCAGTTGGGCGGGCGAGCGGACGGGCGGGCGGGCGGGCGGGCGGGCGGGCGGGCGGGCAGGCTGGCAAGCAGCAGGCCTGAGTTACTTCCGGCGTGCATGTCTATGTGGCTTCAGGGCAGCTGCCTGGCGAGCCAGCACCCTGAACTCTTTGTGCTCTGAGGCACTCATGGCGGTGAATGAGGGGCTGCATGGATCTCACCTGGGACCCCGCCCCCTGGGTCAGTCCTGGGCATGCAGAGCGGCGGCAGAGGCACCTCCTGGAGCCACCCTTGGCCCACCTGCCCCCAGCAGCATTCCTGTGCTTCTGGCAGGTGAGGAGTGGTTGGCTGATGTTTAGTCTCTCCTACTCGTTATCCTGGCAGCGTCTGCCTAAACCAACCAAACTAAGCTAAGTAAATCCTGCCTTGATCTGCCTGCCTGCCTGCCTGCCTGCCTGCTGCAAGGTGGTGAGATGAGCCATGCAGCCATGACCTCCCAGCAAGCACCTGGCCAGTTAGTTCAAGCGATAGGCAGTGATACTGAGGCAGGAGGACCAGGCCAGGAGTCGGGCGCTGCTGTGGCAAGGGCACAGGTGAGCACGCCATGCACTGATGAAACTCTCACTCACGGAGCTGAAACTGTAATTCTGCCGTCAGTGCAAGATGTCTGTGTGGAGGCACGGGACTGTGGTCTGCACTGACTGCCATAGCCCAAGGAAGATGCTGGATATGGGCAAGCATCAAGGCAAGAGCCGGCCAGTAGGGTGCGGGCATGGCGGTTGGCATGTTCTTGCAGACGACGAGCATCGTCACCACATGCCCAGGGGTCAACCTGATTTTGCCCTGGGCTTGGCTTGCAAGCACCCAGCAACTTTGCTCAGCACTGTGTAGAGATTCCACAGGCACAAAAGCAACGACCTGAGAACATCTTGACCTGCTGCCAGGAGTTCCAGGGGGGTGGGTTGGCCATCATTGACTGGCATGTGCATTGTGCAGGGGGGCCCTGAGGCTGCAGCCCACCTCCGTGTCACGTTGGCCCTGGGCCTGGCTGTGGCCACAACAGTGTGCATGGCCGACGCCATTCGCCAGGTACGGGTTCCCACATGCCTTGAAGGGCGGTCACACACCTGTCAGGGCGGTCACACTCATACAATGGCTACAACTCTGCTCAGCATGAGGGAGACGAGCGAGACTGCCCACAGTCTATACCCTGTTCCATGCCAATGTTGTTCAATTACACGTGTTTCTTACCCTGACCATTGTGTTTCTGATGGCAGGCTTCACGACACCTGATGCGATCATATGTAATTAGATCATATTTATCTTATTTATTGTGGATGCGATCATATGTAGAAACACTAACAGGCGTGCATGGAGCAGTCTGCCATTGGGGTTCGAACCGTGGGGCCCTCATTATTTTGGGGTCTGGGTTCAAGCTGTATGTTTTACCTGCGTGGCTTGGTTGCCTCCTATACAAGCACCTGTCAATATCACGCGCTCCCTAGCTCTTGGGTGGGTGTGCCATGGAAGTACATAATATTGATATCACATGAAGTGCACTATCGTTTGATATTCATGAGGATCATCAGTAATCATGAGGAGGATGACTGTACAACATTGTAACAGAATAACATCACACCATGTGAGATAAAGGAAGACAAGCACTCTTCAACCCCACGCTGAGCTCACACTGTGGTCATGCGACCCACCCAACTCATGCGACTCATCATGCATGTCCACACATTCTGACAATGCATGCTGGCAGTCGGTGTGACAGTTGGTGCGGCAGTTGGTGTAGCCGTCTACTACACGTCAACACGCAAGGGATACTCCAGCAGGCTCTTGGCCAGTGGGTGCTTGTCGTAGGTGGAGGTGCACTGCAGTGAGCGAGGCCGTGTGATGGCCTATACCTGGAATGCATTCCTCACCTCTCACGAGGGCGCCCTGGCAGCGCTGCAGGGAGAGAACGCACAGCTAGCGGCCCACAACCGGCAGGTGCGGGACTGCCCAGCTCCTACCGCCCTGGCTGATCCTGGCCCAGCCTGCCCACCGCAGTGTGCTGATATACCATGTTCAGATGTGCCAAAACATCTTGCCAGGTAACCCATATGTGTTCCCAAACAGGAGAAGAGACCAAGCATGAGATGCCCATACTCCTCGTTGAGGACTCCACTTTCAGCCTTTCCATTTGTCCGGAGCCTTTCATCTCCCATCTGCATCCCTCTGACCTCTTGTTCTAACAGTTGTCAGGATGACGCCAGCACCCTCATCATCACATGGCAGTGCCCTGCCAGCATGGCCACCGCACACAGTGTCACCAGCATCAACATCAACACCCTGAGCTCCGTTCTGTTTGGGTGTTTTGCAAACACACAGCTGCGGGAGGAGGTGGCTGAGCTGCACAACCAGGTGGAGGGAGTTGATTTCCTGCGCAAGTCCTGCAAGGCGTTCAGGGCTGAGGTGGAGCGCAGTGCAGAAGAGGCCGGAAGCCTGCTGAAGGAGGTCTTGGAGCAGCGTCAGGTCAGCAGCAGGGCCAGGTAGGGGTGGGGGGGAAGGGGTAGGGGTGGTAGTGGGGGTGTACAGGTAATAGGGCGGGTAGTTGGTTTGGTGGTTTAGTTGAGACAGTGGGGCAGTGGGCAAGGCTTGGGTGGTTGAGTATGGGAAAGGCATAGATATCTGTAGGCTAAGTACAGTCCTGCTAGGCTCTTTCATGGTGTTACATCTATGTTACACATGGTTTGTTACTGTGGCTCTTATATGTATTGGACTTACTGATCATGCCATATTGGTGCCTTCCTACCATTTGCTACTCCTTGTATTGCAATCCCTTGGTGACACACTCCTCTAGGTGGTGACTGTAATGGCAGGCAGCACAACCATTGATGCAGGCAGGACTGTGTGCCTGCAGGTCGTGGAGGAGGTGTCGCAGGCCTTCCGGCAGACAGAGGACCTTGTCAGCAGGCAGTGAGTCAGGGGCGCCTTGTGCAGCTGCGCAAGAGAAGGCACCTCCTGGGCTGTGTTGTTCTTTGTTCAACACCCCTCAGCACACACAAGTAATCTCCTGCAGCTTGCTTGATGCGGCACCCAACCCTACACACACAACGCCACAGACCCAAACCATGTGGCTTGCATGCTTGCTTTGGTAGGCAGCTCATCGTATCAGGTTAGGTTCACTCCATCACAGAGAAAGCTACCAAGCCATGTCTGCCTGCAGAGCCATCTGTCCCCAGCCCTGCCCTACCCTGCCCCAGCTGACCTGGCCCGACCTGACCCAGTCCACCTGTTGCCATGTCGCCCCTCAGGCTGGCTCGCCTGCGTTGGCAGCATGCGCTGCACCTCCTGGGCTGTAGGCACCGCCAGCCAGTGCTGGTGTCAGGCGGCCAGGGGCCAAAGGGCTCGCCCGCAGCCCTGCCTGCCAAGGTGGGCCACTACCCCTGCTGCCTCCCCCTGTTGCCTCCCCTTCATTGCCACCTTGCCAAGTCTCCCCCTGATGGCTGGTTTCCCGGCCCACCCACCATTTGAGGCATTAGGGGAGGAGGAGGCGGAGGTGAGCCAGGCAGAGGTGATTAAGAGCGAGGTGGGCAGCGGAGGAGGTGAGGTAGGCAGGTAGTGAGGAGGGAGTCAGGCAGGCCAGCAGTCTGTCCGGTAGCAGTGCTGGTGCGGCTCATGGCGTGGCAGTCAAGGTGCCGGGCATTGAGATGAGCACTCACTGGCACAACATTTGACAGCATAAAAGGGGCAAGGTTGCCCTTGCACGCTCAGCCCACTGACCCCGCATATCATCTGACTAGGTTCTAGCCCATGACCTTTGTATCTGCATAAGGTATTTAGGCTGGTAAAGAGAGGGGCAGGCCTTTCCTAAGGGTAGACAAAGGAGTAAGTAAAGGAAACATATCCATAAGGGCTTTCCCAACTGCTTGCTACTTGCTACCTGGTCCTCACCTTGTTTGAGCCGCACCTTATCTTCCAGCGGGGTCCTTTCCTCAACATGCGCTGTGTCTTTGTATGTGTGGAAGGGACATAGGCTCAGAAAGAGAGAGGGGCCTTGCCTTGCTGTGTCAGCACATCTAGACCACCCCCGGCACCCACTGGACCTTTTTTATGAATGTTTTGCAATGTAATGCGTCGCAGATTGCGTTGCTGAGCAGGCTGGGGGCCCAAGTGGCGCATGCGCAACAGCGCAAGCGCTTGCATGGGGTACAGCAGCTGTGGTCCCAGTTTGAAGGGAAGGCCACACTGCAGGAGTTGGTCAAGGTGAGAACCTGGCTGCCAATGTCAACCAGGACAGGACTAACCCAGCACTTGAAACCTGCTGCACAGTCTATGCCTCAAGGAAGGCCTCAAGGAAGGCCTCCTATGGGCAAGTCGCTTAGGCGGATGCTAAGGTCGTGGGTTCGAACCTAGCCAGACGCAGTAACGTGCTCTGGGGTGAAGGGCGATCTCGTGGGGGCCAATGTGGCCCTGACACGCAGGCGAACGCTTTGCGTATATTTCTTTCTTTCTTTTTTCTTGTTCTTGCTGCACAGCTGCTGGTTCAGAACAACGTCCCCTCAAGATTCCACCTGGAGGCTAGCTAGGGCTGGGGCTAGGGCTAGGGCTAGGGCTAGGGCTACTGATCCTCTGGTGGCCTCCACTGCATCCCCTACCCTACTGCTGGGTCAAGCCAAGCAGGTATACAAGGCTTAGGGCTATAACCATCATAAAGCATCACAAACCATTGTAAAACCATCCTTATCATCATCACTTACCCACCTGCCTATCATCATCACCTACCCTGGCTCAACCCACCCTAATGCCCCTGACTCCAGCTGCTGGCTGTGGTGGAGTCTTTGTCACCAACCGCGCCCCACCCCTTAACCCAGCCTCCACATCTGCCACTCCCAGCACCTCGTCCCATGTCAACATCAACCTCTGGACACACGAAGCAATGGCTGCCCACCCTGATGGCCCTGGCTGCCCCGCTGCTGGCTGCGCTGCAGTCGGCCCTGCATGCCTCCCACCAGTTGCCCTGGACAGCGGCCAGCCTGACGGAGTCCCCAGAGCAGCTGCTGGCACGACTGCCAGCGCTGCAGATAGAGGCGCAGGTGCGCTCCTCCCCCAACCCTATCACTCCTATCACAAACCCTATCAACCCTATCACCCTACTCCTATCACAAACCCTCCCCCAACCTATAGCCCCTACCCAACCTATACCTCCCCTACCCAACCCAAGCCCCTACCCAACCTACCCCACCCGACCTATAGTTCCCTCTGTATGCTATACACAGTGAGGTTTCTAATTTGAACATCTTTCAATGTTCAAGGCCCCGTGCCACTCCATTCCGGTACCGTTGTGAAAGGCAAGCACATAGCCGTGCAGCTCTTTATAACACCTCTCCACTGTGCCTTTTATTGTCTCCTTATGCATTGAATGTCCTCTAATGTGAACATGCCGTTGCCCTATCCACCTACACAAAGACTGGTACCAAAACTTTTGTATAAGCGGCTACCCATCCCACTGCCCCTAGCAAGGCCAGCAGCTGGTCAAAAACATCGTCCGGAAGCAGTCCATAGGCACTTGAATTTGTGCACATGCACATGCAAGCATGCTACTTGCAAGATCCCTTCCTGGCCTTTGTTGCTTTTTTGGCTGCCTTAGCAACCACCTCATGCTTGAAATAGAACCCATCCTTTGCTGGGAAACGTAAGCTGGGCTGCGGTTGGGCTGATCGTTGAGCTGCGACACCCATATTTCCGCCGACCACACGCATTGATCCGTCTCAATCCGACTCACACCATCCTCACAATCTCCAAAGACCGTGTATGAAAGGAAGCGTGCGTGTTATAGGTAGGACATTGGGGGAACGGCCAAATCAGGCCTGTTCAAATTATGAGCTTTATTGTGTGTGGCTGAGCTTCAGGCCTGCTCAGTCTTCTTATCAATAATAGTCATAAAATAGCAAATCCAGGATTTTGCCGCCAGCCTGGCAGGACTGCTGAGCCTTGCCCAATAGCCTTCCCCTCGATGGACCCTGCTGCTGGCTAGTTGTTGACTGTGACTGCGGCTGCTGGCTGTTGACCTGTGCTGTTGGTTGGTGCTTGAGGTGCTCCCATGCCCACTTTATGGGGCTGAGGACACAACTGTTAGGATTTGCAACAGCTTGTGACCAGCACCTTCCGCTGTGAACCCAGCCCAAAGGAAGAAAGGTCGCAGCGGTTAGGCCTGAGAGGGCTGCAGAAAGTAAGAGACACTGGGTTGTTCAGCAGGTTGCTCTTGTAGTCAAGAACCTGCACACGGGGTACAGCACACCAGCACTCACTAGTGTGACATGATGCAGGATTCCCACAAAATATAGAGTAATAGACCGCGACCCCCATGTGATCATGCCCATGCGACCATGCCCATGTGACTGACTGCCCCTGGGGCTGCTGCTGAGCTGCTAGGGGCCTGATGCCTGGACCTTAACTGGGTCTGCAAATGCCTGTCAGGTCCAGGCTGGTGTGCCCTTTGCCCCTGGCAGGTGCTTGTGCTGGCCAGCATGAAGGATGCCATCAGGGCAGAGGTGCTGAGGCTGATGACCGCTGAGCAACGAGCCGAGGTATGCACCCCTGGCTGTCCCCTGACTGCTTGAAGTGGTTAGCCTGCACACCCACATATGCACAGCAGGGATTTGGAAGGTGACTGGCTTGCATAGCTCGCCCGCATACCATACAGCCATATACACAGAAAGCAGTGTGACCTGGCTGGGTGAGACCTTTCTGAGGCTGACACCGCTAGTGGCTAGGGGCTAGAGGCTGGCTAGGGCACCGTGACTAGTAGTTAGAGGTTCCTAAAGGCTGACATTTCACACTGCCTGCTGAGTGGCGCTGCCCTGGTGTCAATGGCCCTGATGAACTATGATTGGCTAGCTTCACGGGTGGCATGAGCTTGGTTAGCTTTTGTGACACAACAACCTGCATGGCTCCTGGGAGAGTGCTGGCTGTCAACAGCCTGCTGGACAGTGCTGCCCGACGTAAAGAAGAAGAAGAAGAAAACGACTACTCTGATGAGAACCAGCTAGCATGAAGGGGGCAGCCTGTGCCTGCGGCATGGCCTGCTCTCACCTTGCTGTGCTGCCTGCCTGTCCCGCCAGTTGGTGGTTGCCATGAGCCGGGAGATGTTTGGCGTCACGAAGCAGGCAGTGGGCCCCAGCGCCTGGAAGGACACCATGGCCGCCATCCAGGCCTCAGGCACCCTGGCTGCTAGGTAAGCTTAGGCTGAGCGGCTGCTGCAGCAGAGGATGCTGAGGGGATGGTGCAGCAAAGGGAGCTGAGAGGATGGTGCAGCAGAGGGAGCTGAGGGGCTGCTGCAGCAGAGGGAGCTGACCTCCAGCTGCTTTCACCCTGTGGGCCAATGTCCTCTCCTACCCAGGCTTCGCTCCATCCTCTCTTCTTGTTGCAGCATTTTGCTGTTGCTGCAGCAGAGTAGCAGCAGGCTGGTTCCCGGGAGGGTCGGCAGGGTGGCAAGGAGGAGGCAAGCTGGCTCTGTGCTGGGCTCAGCAGTGTGGGTAGACCCCGCCAGGCTGCGTGTGGAGTCCTTGTGCAGGTTGCTGAGGGTGGTGGACACGCACGCCGCAGTGCTGGAGTTTTCCAATTGGAGCACGGAAAAGCAGCTGGAGGTAAGGGGTTCAAATCCTCCTCACCCCACCAGCCTCTGTGTCACCTTGGTGTGCTGGGAAACCATACATAGCATGCACAACAAGGTACAGAGGACATCCCTGCAGGTCACACTCTTCATGATGTGGCTGCACCCCCTCAATGCTGATAAGGGCCACCCTTGCGCCTGTCACGCTGCGACTGTCCTGCGGCGGCAGGAGGGAGAGGCCCTGCTGCCACTGCTCCAGCCATATTGTTTTAGCCCTGCAGGTGATGATGGAGCTGGACAGCCAGGCAGCTTGGCACACCGCAGCCCAAGTGCTGAGGTGCTTGCCTGTCAACATGCGGCGCGGCCTGCTCAACCAGTGTGACCCGGCCCTGGCCGCCCGCACATTGCAGGTACCCTGGACTCCCAGCCCTGCCCCCGCCCCTCCACCCCCTCCCTACTGCCCTCCATCGCTTTGGCCCTGCCGCTGCCTGCTGCTCCTGGACAGCCTGCCCAGATAGGGGCCCTCTCAGTAGCATCACTGTCTACCTAAATAGTTGGTTGCATACAAACGGAGTCTGTTGTCCAGCAGTTGCTGGCCTGGCAAGCCCCGTGGTGGCTGCGCCTGTGGATGCTGGGGGTAATACTGGACCTGGGCCCCTTATGGCACATGAGACCTGGACCTGCACTGCCCTGCCCCTGCACCCTGCTGCTGGCCAGCTAGGCATACTCACCCTCAGGTTGCTCCATGTACCTGTATGACCACTGCCTCAGCCCAGCAGCCTACAAACATAGCGCTCCTCCCAACCTCTTGCCCAGCCTAGCCCAGCCTCCTGCAGCTGCGCACGCCTGACTCCCTGGCAAACAGAACGTCAGACTACCGACGACCGATAAACTGACCGGCTGACCGACCGCCTTCCTGCCTGCAGATGCTTGGGTCTGCTGAGCAGATGATTGACGTGCTGGAAGGGTTGTCAGAGCAGACGCAGGTGAGCCTGGTACAAGCATGCTCACACACCTCACGCCAATGCCCTGCGAGCCAGACATTTTTCCAGCTGCCTGCCATCGCGGCAATAGTTTACATCCTCTTCAGCATAAAGTGAGGATTGCAGGTCGGGTTGCTTGGGCACCAGCCTGTCAGTGCGAGCCGTTGCAGTGTAGGGATGACCTGCACGCACCTAGCTTACTCAAGTCCATGTGCACGCTCGGCTGCACAAGGACTTGAGTAAGAGCTGCCCCGAACCTGCCTGCGCTGTAGGCTAGGATCCTGGGCAGCATGGCACCGGACCGAGCCGCTGCAGTGCTGCAGGCACTGAGTCCGGAACAGGCTGCTCGCAAGCTGATGGTAAGGCGGGTGGGCTGGTGAGCATGGGGTAGGGTGCTTTACTGCTCTGCATGGAGTCTCCCTGGTCAAACCCCTGGTCCCACCCCCTGCATTGCCCTGGAGATTGGCTGTGCTTGCTCTGCTGCCCTGCACTGCAGCTAGGGGTGACGTCAAAGGGGACCAAAGCCCAGTGCCACATGATTGCCTCCTGCCCTTGCCCCAACCACAGCCGACACTAGGCCTCACCCCCATGCCGCCTTCCACCCTTTTGCCTGACCCTGTGACATGGCTCTCGCTTCCTCGTTGCTGGGTGCTGCGCTTTGCGCCATACGACCTTGTTTCTTCTATGGTTTTCACGTTTTGTATGGTGCAGAGGGTGTTGATGTAAAGTTCAATGTATACAATTTGTGAGACGCGCCACTGTCAGCCACTGTCAGCTGCAGCTGCAGCTGTGTCTGCCACAGCCCCTGCCCTTTTCGCCTGCTGCCCCTGGCCGCACAGAAGTTGAAGGCCCTAGGCCAGCATGAGGCCGTGCTGGAGCACCTGCCCCCCAAGCTGGCTGCCTCTGTGCTGATGACCATGGAGGAGCTGGGGAGGGAGGCCGCAGCCCTGGCCCACAGGAGCTCAGCTGGGCCGCCGCAGCCGGCTGGTCCTGAGGTGGGAGGGAGTGAGCACACCCTGAACACGGCATGCTCTGGGCGAGGCCTTGCCCCCTGGCCCACATGCCAAGGCCCTGACCCCGACCCATCACCCAGACCCCCACTGCTGGTGCGCTGAGTTGCAGACAGTGTAGCGCAAACACTGTCAATCATGGTTATCAAGGCCAGTCTATGTGATGCACTGAGCTGCAAACAGCGTAGTCAGCTTGCGTGGGCGGCATGACTGGCCAGTGCTGGCAATGAGGGTCATGTGCTGTGGGCAACCTCACCCCGACACCTCACTGCCAAGGCTGCCTGCGAGTAGGACCTCAACGGCTGTCAACATTGTTGCAGTGCTGCTCTGACGTCTCATGACCCGCACCGCCATGGTCTATCATGCACGATGTGCTGAGCCTGTTCCCATGCCCCTGGCTTTGGTGCCGCTGTCCACACCTAACCCTATGCCTGCTGCCTTGCTAAGCAGGCCAACCGACAGTCAACCACACAGGCTGCTGCAGCCCAGACCCAGCAGCTGCCGCCACAGCCGCAGCTCATGGCTGATAACAGCTCTGTGAAGCCTCATGCCATCTCAGATCCGGCCGCTGGACCTATCCAAGAGGGGAGCCTGGTCGGCAGCACCCTGCTCAGCATGCCGTCAGCCTCAGCCCAAAACATCCTTGCCTTCTTGGGCTTGCAGGTGAGCGAGGTCAGGGGTTCGAGTCCAGGCGTTGCTACTTTGCACTCGCGCTCACCACACTGGTTGCCATGGCCGTGCCTCCACTACCTCCTTTCCTCACCCCCTAGCTGTGGCCATCTTGCAAGTGCAGGACAAGGCCGGCCTGCTGGCAGGCCTACAGCCGGGTCAAGTGGTGCAGATGCTAGCCCTGATGCCCGCCACGGACGCAGTGGCCCTGCTGGCAGCGCTGAGTGATGCTGGGCTGAATATGGTGGCAGATGCCCTGTCAGAAGCAGAGAGGCTCAGGCTGCGAAGGGTGAGAGGAAGCGTGGAGTGGGAGGGTGCTTGGGTGAAAGGCCTTTAACCCCGCGATGGATCCTGGCATGCATCCTACCGCCGAACCTCACTCCATCAGCCGCCTCAACCCTGCCGCAGCCCTGCTGCAGCTCTGACCCTGAGCGGCGTTGGTTGAAACGCTACATGTGCATTTGTCACTGTGGTGTGCGCCCGTCATAGGCACTCGGCAGCGCAGAGGAGCTGGCTGGCAGCGACAAGCGGAAGGGGAAGAAGGTTGGCAGGCGCGTGTCTACGCTGGTGCCGGACGACATCGACACTGCAAAGTAAGAAGTTGCGAAGTTGCTGCACGGATGGTGACCTTTTGACGTCCTGAAACCTTACCGTGAGTCGGATGTATCGTGTGCACCATTCAACAGGACTGTGATCCTGGAGGAAGCGTATGCCACAGCAGTGGACACCATCGTAGCTGATGTAGACGACGGGGGTGAGACGTCTCGCTCAGGCGCTGGCACCCGGGAGCGAGGCGGAAGAGCTCGTCGGGGCATCCGTTACAGCGAGACGGGTGCAGAAGGCGTAAGTGCCGCTTCATTGCGGAGGTTGTCCATGTCCGGAATAGGCGAAGAAGGAGACTCGGACTTCAGAAGCTCGCCGAACTTGCTGGTGTCAACACTGCGCCACCACCAAGAAGGGGGCGGACAACCCGGCGATTTGAGACGATTTAGTCTGCAAGGCGTCCGGGAGGACGTAGAAGAAAAGGAAGAGCAGAACCTAGAGGAAGAAGAAACGGACGCTACAGTAGCGCTTGAAAGAGGTGACGGCACGCGGAAACAACTCTCAGACGCCCCGGGAGACACCGCCGTCAACGGGTCGCCATCTGCTCCACGCCGTCGGCTGGTGAAGTGAGCTAAAGCACTGGCGGAGTATATCGTCGTCTTTGGTGACCTGGTGCATATGCTGCGCGCCTTGCAGAAGCAAGTCCGACCGCGGGGGTGCTCCGCGAGGCAAAGGGCCGAGCCGCATGAGCGTCACCGGAAAACCCACCGCAGACGTTACCGCCGACGCAAAGGTAGGTCGCGGCCAAATGCGTGCGCATTGCCACCCTTCACGGTGTGGTGCGGACATCCAGCACTAGACATTACTGCCTTCGCTGAACACAAGTTGTCTTTTTATTCAGGTCGTCAAGGCAGCCCGTGCAGCTCTAAAGAGCTCTGCAGAAGGGCAGGTGGCATTGAAAGCGGCCAAGGCCCGCATGGAGGCTGCCAAAGTCAGCGAAGACGCATGGACTCTGGCACTGGAGAGCAGCGGGTGTGTGTGTCTGCTTGTATTGCTGTGAGGTGCTGAGTCGGGTGGTGTGATGGCAGTGTGACAAACCATGGGGTGGAGGTTGGGGTGTGGGCTTGGCTGTCGACATGTGATGGCGCCCCATGCAAACATGCTTGCCCCATGCAGAGGAGGCGCTGTGGAGCCACAAAGCAAGCTGGGAAAGCTGCCAAAGAATCAGCGGCTGAAGGATGCCATGGCGCAACACAAGAATGCTAAGCCAAAACCTAAGAACTGGCTCATGGCAGTGGTTGACACAGTGTACAAGGATGGTGGGTGGCCCTACTTGGTTCCCCTGGCCCCAGTTCCTAGAATGCAAGAGCCATTGCTGGAGCAGCCGATCCACCCTGACTCAATCAGACCTGACGCGGCTAAAAAGTCCAGTGAGAGCCAGCGCTGGAGCAGCCCATGCAACCTGACTCCACCGCACCTGACACGGCTGGTGTACATGGCGAGTGCACAATGTGGCCTGCTGGTGCAGGCGAGACCATACTCAAGAAGCTGGGCCGCCTAGAGGCCCTACGCAAGCAGTCTGTGCCGGAGATTGTGTTTGGCTATTTCCACAACAAGTGAGTTTTGCTGTCAGGCGGGCGGGCGGGCATGGAGTAGGCTGCTGGTTGTGTGGCGGTTTGCATGTGGGGGGCGTGCGTGGATTAATGTGGGGGCACTGCCGGGCACCACATCAGGCCCTGGACTGGCTAGTTACGCTCCTGGCTCTAAACCGAGCGCAGCATGCGGTGGTGCACTTGTCCTGCTGGGGGCTTTCAGCTTGCATGCCTGGTGGGCTTGCGTTTGTTGCCACTGATTGCTGTGCTGACCCAGCTGGGGCGGGACTGCGGACCCAGCAGGGTAGAGGTGATGCCCTGTGCACCCAAGGCAGCGCTGCAGCTGATTGTGGACAATCAGGTAGTTGGGGTTGGTAGAGATTTGGCAGAACTCCTTCTGCTGCCTCAGCATTAGTGGCTGCTGGTGAGGCTTAAACTGGGTCCATTTGCAGCAACCAGCACCTTGGCATGCTTTGACTACTAGCCGCTCCTTCTTGTGTGACCTACTGGCACTCCGCCTTAGCTGCCAGGCTGAGCTCAAGCCATGTTGCGCGCACTGCAATGCATTGTGCAGGTACGGCCAGAAGAACGTGGTGAATGAATATGTGAGTTACAAACCTGGCTGCACAGCCCTGGTTTGGCAATGCTAGGCAGGGCATGCAGCCAGATTCCGCCCATGGTGCTTTGATACCATGGCTTGCAATCAAGATGGCAGCAGCCATGCATCACATACACAACAAGCAACGTTCGTGTCAATTGCTGCAGCTGGTGATCAACCGTTAAGCTATCATATGTCATATGCATGCTTTCATGATGCTACAGCTGCTCAGTTAGGTGTCATGGCTGACTCATACATGCACCTCTTTCCCTCAATTTGGTGTCAAGAGTGACTGCCACATGCTCCCGCGCATTGCACGTAAACCCACCAAACCTGTACACAGGCTTTCGGTGTGTGGCTCTGCGCCACGTGGTGCCAAGCAGTGGTTGGGCATGCACCTCAGCCAGCAGGCTGCCAAGCCAGCACTGAATGGGCCTCGGCAGGTGGAGGTAGCAGGCCATGCCCCCTCTCGGCGGAACCTCCTCCCTTATGCACGCCAGCCCTGCCGCAATAAAGTCTTTTTACTCTTCCTCTTCTTCTTTTTGCCTTAATCATGTTGTAATGTGTTGTCAGTCAGTACATAACGTTGGAAAGGTAACAGGAACATCAGTAGTCTTCTTCCTTAGACGTCTTCCTCTTCAAGCCGGGCCATGACATTTGAAGCGTTGTAAGTCAAGACATTGTGTGGCTGTGCTGTGCTGGAACCATGCTGGGCAAGGTGAGGGTTGAGATTGGGGAATGGAATGACACTGGAATGAGCATGGAATGACACTGTGCCTGCATCTCCTGTGATGCTGCCCCTGGCCCTGTCGCCCGCAGGTGGGCAGCCTGGTCAACACCCTGACCCTCTACAAAGCCAGCGACCTGCGACTAGAAGTGTTTGCGCGCTTTCTGTCAGAAGAATGGGGTGGGTGGCTGGGGCTTGAAGCGCATGGGGTGGGTGGATGGAAGGGCAGGTGGGTGGGCAGCTGGTATGCAACGGATGTTCACGATTGTGAATTGCTAGGCCAGGTTCAATAAGCCACTTGTGCTGGAGGCAGTGCAGTAGGTCTCACCCTGCAGCATGGGCCCTTGCTCTCCCTCCCTCCCTCCCTCCTCCCAGCTGCAAAGCCTTGGGCCATGTCTCATTGCGCAACAGGCGCCCTTGGCTCGCCTGACTCCACGGTCCACACCCACATGCATGTGCCCGCTGCTTTATCTCACATGGTTGCATCACCTGCCCGCCTGACCTTTTGCAGATTTCGCAACGTTCTGTGACTTTCTCACCGCTCAGCGCATGCTGCTGGAGGTGCGGCCCCCGCTCCCACTCCCAGTAACACTGCAATACAGCCACCATCGCGTGGTACCCTATGCCCTATGCCCTATGTGGTGCCCTGTGCTGTTGCTGGCTAGTTAAACCCAAGCATTGAAACCACACACCAGCAGTTCCTGAGGCAAGTTAGGCTCCCTACCTCATGCTGGGACCCTCCTTGCAGATGCAGCTGTCAGAAGTGCCACATGTGCTGCGTATGTTGCTGTGGCTGTCGCCGCTACTGACGCTGGCTGCTGCCTTGCTGCTGCTGCTGCTGCTGCTGCTGCTGCTGCTGCTGCTGCTGCTGCTGCTGCTGCTGCTGCTGCTGCTGCTGCTGCTGCTGCTGCTGCTGCTGCTGCTGCTGCTGCTGCTGCTGCTGCTGCTGCTGCTGCTGCTGCTGCTGCTGCTGCTGCTGCTGCTGCTGCTGCGCTGCTGCTGCTGCTGCTGCTGCTGCTGCTGCTGCTGCTGCTGCTGCTGCTGCTGCTGCTGCTGCTGCTGCTGCTGCTGCTGCTGCTGCTGCTGCTGCTGCTGCTGCTGCTGCTGCTGCTGCTGCTGCTGCTGCTGCTGCTGCTGCTGCTGCTGCTGCTGCTGCTGCTGCTGCTGCTGCTGCTGCTGCTGCTGCTGCTGCTGCTGCTGCTGCCGCTGCTGCTGCTGCTGTTGGTCCCGCTCTCACTGCTTCTGCGTTGTGCCGTGGGCTGCTGCAGCCAAGCAAGGTGGTGTGCATTGAGTATGCTCGTGAAGCCAGCAAGGACGAGGCCTACGCCTGGCTGGACCTATACAAGTGAGATCCACCACCACCACCACCACCACCACCACCACCTTCTTCATGCCACACAGGCATCTCCTGACGTCATCTCGGCTTGCGAGGCAGGCAGAGGGCACATCTGAGGGCACCATGATGCACTGCAGGTGTATCAGTGTCTCTAATGTCAGCTGACCTGACCAGCCTTCCCTAACCACCTTGACCACCTTGACCACCCTAACCACCCTAACCACCCAACCATCCTGATCCAAGCCATTTCTTGCACACCATTGTACACTGCATGCGCACTGCAGGCTAATGGACACGGTTGATGGTTAGCGGCAGGGGGATGTAGCTGAAGTCCTTCGATCTGCTGGCTGCTGCCATGGGTATTTGCAGGTGCATCAGTGTGGCTGATAGCCTCATGGGCCCTCGCAGCCCGGACACGCGCTCAGGCTTCCTTTGCCAGCTGCAACAAGCAGCGGTGCAGGTCAGTTGCCTGGGGTTGGTGTCAGCTGAGTGCAGTGTCGCCATAAAACCCACCCACCCACCACTGAAACTGGAGGGCAGGGGTGGAATGCAATTCAAATGTGCAGCCCAGTCTTTGGTCTTTCAACTAATACCAAATGGGGTACCCAATGCATGCCAGGTTCAGGTAGAGCCCCAGACCAGGACCCGTGTACAAAGGCATGATGACTGGCAGCACCTCTCTCATCAGCCCAGCGCCCTGCAGGACCCTCATTAGCGGCGGTGGTTTGTCTGTATGGAGTTGTGTTTTGTTCCCATGCAGACAGCACTGCTTTTGTGAAGTTTGTCCGTGCTTCCTCTGGCCCTGTGCCTTACCTCTCTTAGCAATAGCTGCTGCCTGGTCAGGTCCTGGTGCTGGTGTTGATGAGAGCAGGTGGACGATGCTGAGGTGGAGGTGAAGGTGAGGAGGGACAAGCGCTTTGAGGGCGAGGTGCTTCCCGCCCAATTCTTCAAGCTGCCGCGCATCAAGTAGGTTCAGCTAGGAAGGCAGGGAGTGGATCATATCATTCAACATATGACAATGAATGAGACAACAGGGGCACCTCTCCTCACCTCTACCACACAGCACACTCTATAGTCACTGCCCAGCCTCCACGATACTGTGCTGTCACTCCGCTCCCTGCCCCTACACTGCACTCTGTGCCACTGCCTGGTGCAGGTTCATCTCTTTGCTGTGCTCAGAGCTGCAGCGCATCAACACCTTCATCACCACCCTAGCAGAAGACAAGTTCGCCCGGCTGGATGTAGAGCGCACGGGACAGGTGGGCAGTTTACAGGCGACTGGTGTTGCATGGGATGGCACTGTAGGTGTGGATGTATCACATGGGTCATACGGCCACCTTTACTCTGACACGAGCATGCACACAGTCACAGCCACAGCACTACAATCCTCAGCCCCGTGGGCCCCATGCGTCACAGTGGCAACATTACCATCTTCATCATCATCCTCGTGGCTGCATCATCACAGTGGCATCCCCTCCCTACAGCCTATATGGATAAAGGGGGCAATGTGGACTTGAACAGGTGCCAGAGAGATGCCTCAGGGTGCGCCAGCTGCTGTTTCCTTCACCAGCAGCCTCGCATGAGGGGCTACTTGGGGGGGCCCTTGGTGGCGGAGTAATGCCTCAGGGCTACTTGAGCGTGCCCTTGGATGATGTTCATGTCATGTTCTAGTCCATGTCATGTCATGGACATAGCTATTGCTCTGTGATCCATGCGCTTGCTTGGCCATGCACAGGTGGCTGTCAGCAGCCTTCCCAGCTACCTGGCCCAAATGCTGCCGGCCGCCACGCCTGCCGCGGTGTTGGAGGAGGTGCAGCACGCTTTCCTGCAGCTGGCAGGGGCCATGGAGAAGGATGTCCCTGCAGATAGCGTCGCAGTGGGTGCTGGCACACACACCCTCACCCTCTGCCCCAGCCCCCGCCCCAGCGCATGCCACACACCCCTGCTCCAAACCTGCCCCAATCCTTGCCCACTACCCCTGCCCCACACCGACTGACTGGCTGCCTCGCCACCGCTGGCCATCCCCCTAAATGCTACCTGCACTAGGTGGCTCCACAGGTACACCTAGGTCGCTACACTCCCATCAGTCACCACCCATTACACATCACACATCACACATTACACATCAACAGTGCAAGGGAACCTTTGCGTGTATGTATAGGGCGCTGGGTCGAGGTCAATGCCAACTTGCACAAGCCCCGTCATGATGATGATGTTGACCACCCTGTGCCGCCCCCTGCTCGCCAACCTCCCTCCTCCCTCCTGCCCTGCAGGTGGCGGACGTGGTCCAACTGTCGCTGGAGCATTTCGTGTTAGCAACCCTGAACAGCATGCCCATTCGCGACCACATCAAGGCTGCCCTGCTGCCCCCGCCCCGAGCCAAGGCGGAGTTTGATGAGGCTGAGGTGAAGGGCGGGGCTGGTGGATGGGCCCATGCTGCCATGCGGCCCCTGCTGTGACCCCTTCATCACTGCTGCCTGATCTTGGTCAACAAGGCTTAGCTGACTTGGCTCATGTCATGCCTTGGGCTGAGGGGTGGCGCACTGCAGGGTGGCAGGGTAGCACAGGGCAGCCCCTCATTCCTCACTAGGGCGTACATTAGAGTCAAGGAAGGCCAGAGTGGATCAGGGCGGCACAGAGCAGGCTAGGCAGCCCAGCCCAGGGCGGCTCTGGGCAGGGCAGCCTGCTGAGCAGCCAGCCCCAGCCTGCCCGGCCTCTTGTGCAGGCGTAGCTCAATAGGTGCCGTGTGCGGCATGCAGGTGCTGCAAACTTACCTGTTCAGTGTGGTGCGGCGCCATGCCCAGTACATGCTGCCCCACTTCCAGGCCTGGCTGGCTGAGTCGGGCAAGGACTCGCTGCTGCAGGAGAAGGTGGAGGAAGGGCGGGGCAAGGGAGGGCGGGCAGGCGGGCGGGAGGGCGGGAGGGCGGGCGGGAGGGCGGGAGGGCGGGAGGGGAGCAGTGGCATGCCAGCAGAGGGTGAGGGGATGGGTTGACAGGCAGCAGGGCCAGGGGAGACAGTCAGCAGTCGGGTAACGATTGCTTGAGGCTGCTGCCACCTAATTGGCGCAGCCACTGTGGTTGGCAGCTAAGCCTCACATGCCTCACATATATACAGCCACGTGGTTGGCGCAAGTATGTTGGCAACCAGGCACGAAGTGCCTGCCAAGCCTGACATGCCTCACACAGCCATGACTGGCATGATGCCCCTAGGAGGCACCAGGCTGCACTGCACAGCCTTCTAGGCCTTCAGGGCAAGCCGTGCTGCTGGAGCAGGGGTTGTGGCAGCCCTAACCCTAACCCTGTGGGGCAGCCAGACCCACCTGCACCCACCTCCACCCTACACCACACGTTCCCTGTCCAGCCCTGTCCAACCGTGGTGGGGGTGGCCATAGCTCTACCGGGTCGAGGCCAGGCCCGGCCCGGCCCGGCAAGCCTGCTGCTGCTGTGCCTGGGCACATCCACACCGCTCCCCCTCACCCACTCCTTCACCGCTAGGCCTAACCCTGTTGAGCCATGCTGGGTAGGGTTGCAACGCACAGTGCAGCTGAGACTCCTTTGCACGGAGCACTTCTTTTATGCAAACAATTAAAAAGGTTTAGCTGCCGGGCCAAGCAAACAAGGCATGCTTTCTGCAACATTGTTGCGGCATACCGCATGGAGGCAATCCATGACGGCCTCGCACAGACATGCATGGCTGCTTGACTGCTGCCCCTCAGATGCTGGCCGTCACACGGGAGGCTGCAGGCCTGGCCAAGCTCAGGGCGTATCTCAGCCTGCTGGCAGCCATCCTGAACCTGCAGGTGGTGGTGTCAGGGCATGGTGTGCGGCAGCAGGGCAGGGGTGGTGGGGCGGTGGGGCTAATGGGTGGCTACTGTTTTCATTTTTTTGAACGCAAAAGCCTGCTCTTTTGACCGCCCCCTGTCCTAAGCTCGTTGTTCTTGCTGTAAGGCCAGAAAGGGAAGGGCGGAGAGCTGTGGCACTTGAACTGTACTCCAATGTAAGTTTTAAACCAGGTATCTGACCTTGAGACCGTGACATCAAGCAAGAGTGACTGACTTAGAATACATCACACCCCGGCAATCTTGCGTGGTCTGCTGCCGGCTGCAGGTGTCGACCTCAATTGACGGGGTGCTTGACTGCACTGACCCTAGCCAGCTGGATAGCCGGCGTGTGGAAGAGTCAGTGGCCAGGCTGGAGGACGTGGTCATCATCCTTTTGCATCAAGACAAGTGAGCCAAGGGCAGCAGCAGCAACATTGAAAGCAGCCCGAGTAGGGGAAGTAGCGGGAGCAGGAGTCGATCCCAATGCGTGCAAAAATCGTCAGCATAGCCAGCTGGTTGCATCCCTCCACAGTTAATGTTGCTGCTGCTGCTGCTACCGCTGCAGGTACCTGCTTGCCACTGATGAGCATGTGGCTTTGGATCGCATCCGCCGTCAGCCTGCCGGCATTCGCTTAGTCAGCCTGGGGGCCACCTGCAAGGCAAGCGCCTGGGGGACAGCTGCACACAGCATACTTCAAAGCATGAGTGGCCCTGCCTTGCTCACTGTCATCACCTGCCTAGGGCCTGCTCACCTCCACGAATCTCATGCCTTTGCCTGAGGCCCCAGTCTGGGCAATCCCCCTGCTCATAAGCCCAGATTGCTTGTGTCCTTGCCTGCCTCATATCTTACGTTCCATGCGCCATGTGCCTTGCACCCATCGCACCCATGCTTCAGCCCAGCCCGGTGAACAAGGCGCCCGACCCATGTCTTGTTCATCGGCCTAGCCACGCTTCCCGCCCGCCTGCATGGTGTCGACATGCCAGGGGCTGGCCCACCTACCCTTGCAGGTGCACCGCCAGTTCAGTGTTGCCCTGCAACACAGTGCCAGCTACGTGTTCCAGAGCCTGTGGCACGCCCGCAAGGCGCGCTTGGCCCAAGCCAACCAAATGCAGGACTTCGCCTGTGGTCAAGCTGCTTCCCACCCCACCAAACTACCACCAAACTGACCGCAGGCGATCCTAAGCAGAGGGACTCACTGCAGCAACAGCCCTCTCTTGCACACCGTGTCTCACACACACCACACAACAGCACTGGCGGCATCCTGCACTGCCGCCCTCAACTTCCCTCTGCTCTACTAGCTCTGCTGCAAACGTGCAACAAAGGTTATCCATAGAGGTCTATCGGAGGGCATGGGCTTCAGCATGATCCCTAGCAGCTAATTGCTTTGCCCACCACACAGCAGCCACGACACATGGCCCCCTATGCAGCCAAGCAAACCACTTCCCACACCCCCTTGTGGACATGGGTGCTGCCAGCCAGACATGCGTAATGTGAAGGTAGACACATCAACCTTGGCTTGCGGGCTGGAGGGATCAGCACCGGCGCCCAACCGTGCGGGCAGGTACACCGAATTGCACCAAGCTAAACTATTGGATGGGTTGATGTGTGACGAGCACATGGTACATGTTACATACCCGGGTTACTTTCAATTCCTCAGTTTGCTCCCTCCAATTTGCTGCGAGTGACCGCAAGCTAAGAACACTCTGCAGCGGGGCTATGGCAGGCAGCACTACTACATGTATGATGTCAGCCTCCTCACCACGTCGAGTTTATGTTGCTTGCCACGTTGTGAGGAGCTTGGGGAGATTACCTTGTGCCAGCCAGTAGCCTCAGCCGGCGCTTGTTTGGCATGTGATATTAGTTATCTTTGCAGTACTGTAATGGGTTGGTCGTATTTGGTTGTCTTGGCGTATCAGTCATTGGAAACTTCAGAATTGATTTCGAAGGTTGGGGGCATTGGACTCAGGCATGTGAATCTTCAGGTTTTTCATATATTCAATTTTCCATTGAAAATGAAAATGATGTATTGAAAATGTGAAACTTTTTAGTCTCCCCAATAGCACGCGGCCTGTTTCAAGGCCTACACACCCTTTCTAACAAGCAGATGTCAATATGGAGGCTCACAGCGGCGCCTAGACCCTACTATACCAACGTAGCATAAAACCCCGTACTCCTCCACTGGCGGGTGCAATTATTCCAGCACCCAGGCCTCATGCAAGTGTCTGCCATGACATGTTAAGCCTCATCCTCCACTACCACATCCCCACCCCCATCCTCCACCCACTCCCACCCTCTCAACCACCTTGTCAAGTGCAATCATCCCAGCACACTGTATCAGCAAATGTGGTGCAATGCCTACTGCCGACACTAGGCCACTGGAGCTCTCAGCGGCTGGCTAGCCATCCACTCCTCCCACTGCTCCTCCTCTGCAGCTGTGGGAGCAAAGGGCTGCTCATCATGCTACAACGACGTTGAAGTACATAAAGGCCATTAGCTAGGGAGCCGCCAGCCAGCCAGACCGCCAGCCTAGAAGTCTCAATTTGTCTAGCCTACATTTCTATGGGCGTACCCTCTATGGGCAACATCAACAAGCAACAACAAGCAACACCACTTACGTGGCAGCAAGCAAAGTCCAACAGCAACAACACCCCACATGATAGCAACAGCACTATTGCTGTTGCCATAGACCAACCCATTCAAAAGCCAAACCATCCATTGTTAGCATCTAAGATGAACTGAAAGCAAGCTTGGACTGACTGCTTGCTCAATGCCGCAGCATGTTCGGTGGCTGGCAGGCTGTTGCAGCTGCCAATGTGTCGACCAAAATGTTCAACACAGCATCGTTATGGCTGGCAACCAGGTAGGGAGGTTGGACAGCACCCCACAATCATCACTGAAGGGACCCCGGCACATGGCAGCACGGCTCATGGCAAGGGCGCGGGCAAGCGCTTGGGGGAGGGCGCGGGCAAGGACTTGAGGATGGTCACGGGCACGGGCCTGGGGGAGGGGGAGGGAAGGAGCTTGGGCCTGAGTGGGGGCGGGGGCGGGGGCGGGGGCGGGGCCGGGGGCGGGAGCGCGAGCTTGGGCCTGGGTGGGATCGGAGGCCTGGGCGCGGGCGCGGGCGCGGGGGCGGGCGCGGGCGCGGGGGCGGGGGCGGGGGCGGGGGCGGGGGCGGGCGCGGGGGCGGGGGCGGGGGCGGGGGCGGGGGCGGGGGCGGGGGCGGGGGCGGGGGCGGGGGCGGGGGCGGGGGCGGGGGCGGGGGCGGGGGCGGGGGCGGGGGCGGGGGCGGGGGCGGGGGCGGGGGCGGGGGCGGGGGCGGGGGCGGGGGCGGGGGCGGGGGCGGGGGCGGGGGCGGGGGCGGGGGCAGGCGCGGGCGAGGGCACTGGCGCGGGCGCGGGTGAGGGGACTGGTCCGGGTGAGGGGGAGGGGACCGGCACGGGTGAGGGTGAGGGGGAGGGGGAGGGGGCCGGCACGGGTGAGGGGGAAGGGGAGGGTACAGGCTCTGGGGAGGGGGAGGGGGCCGGCACGGGTGAGGGGGAGGGGGAGGGGGAGGGCACCGGCACGGGTGAGGGGGAAGGGGAGGGTACAGGCTCTGGGGAGGGGGAGGGGGCCGGCACGGGTGAGGGGGAGGGGGAGGGGGAGGGCACCGGCACGGGTGAGGGGGAAGGGGAGGGTACAGGCTCTGGGGAGGGGGAGGGGGCCGGCACGGGTGAGGGGGAGGGGGAGGGGGAGGGCACCGGCACGGGTGAGGGGGAAGGGGAGGGTACAGGCTCTGGGGAGGGGGAGGGGGCCGGCACGGGTGAGGGTGCTGGGGCAGGGGACGGTGAAGGTGATGGATTGGTTGGGCAGTTGCATGGGCCCTTCACTACTGCCAGGGCGCTCGCTATGGAGAGGGCGATGGACTGCGGTCACAGCAGGCAAGCACACACAAGGTTGGAGTGCAGATCACAACATGCGTGCCCTTACCAGTGCCAGCGAGTCTGGGCCCGGCCTACCTGGGCCACTGCTGTGGCAATGGCAGTGGTCTGGGCAGAGGCGGACCCGCCCGAGGCACAGGCGCTGACTGCGGCAGAGGCGGCAGCGTTGGCTAGGTTTGCCTGGTAGGCTGATGCCTGGCTGTAGCTATAGGCCTGCAGGCAGGAATGGAGACAACACGATGCAAGGTCTGCAAGCAGGCTGTTGTAACACCCACTTTGGCAGGTCTGGAAAGCACCATGAGACTGCCAAGCATGCAATGAGTAGGATGGTTGGTAAGACTGCCAAGCGCGCAAGGATTATGATGATTGGTGAAGGGGAACAGCGGATGCTGGGCACTGAAGGTGTGCGGGGCGCCTGACAGCAGATCCACCATGCAATGGATGTCCAGCACGAGAGCAAGAGAGGCACGTGCACTCACCTCCTGGCAACCGTTGGTAGCATAGGCAAAGGCTGAGGCAATGGCCTGAGCAGCTGTGGAGGCGATGGCCGTGGCAGAGCCGCCCGCTATGCCACAGCCGGAGCCGCCCGCTGCAGCCAGGGGTGAGCAGGGCAGGTCAGGTGGTGAGAGCTGGGCAGTTCAGTGCAGGGAGTGCAGTGCTGAGCAAACAGGTACGGTGCCAGGCTGGCAGGGTGCAGGATACATAGCCTCCAAACTCATCCCTGGCTCACCTGAAGCCACCACGGTCACACTGACTCTGACAACAGCCTCAGCAACGGCACGGGCGATGGCAAAGGTCAATGTGTCGGCCGGGGCGCTGACTTCGCCATTAGGGCCGCAAGTCTGTAGGGCAGCAAGAAAAGCAATAACAGAGCGTAAACTGGTTTTTGGTCAGTCTGTACGGTCAGCAATGACCCAAAGGGATGGGTTTCTAGTGGCCTACTGATGACAGCAACCATGACTCAGCCACTTACCGAACCAATGGCGGTGCCAACAGCTGAGGCGCATGCAGTGGCAGCTGCTGAAGCCGCCTGGCTGACGGCTGCGGCATTGGAAGTCGTGATTGTGCTGCCTGCGGTGTAATAGGCAAGAAGCTGAGTGTGCCTCTATCAAGCTAGCTACATCACAATACCTGATGCGGGGCAAAAGTGATGTCAAAGAATCAACAATGTCTCGGCACTTACCACTGCTGCTGCCGTTGCTGGTACTAGTCGATGTGGAGGGAGGTGGTAGAGGCCCAGAGGGGAACGGGGGGCAGCCAGCGGTGCCGGGTGTGCAGGCCAGTTGACGGCGGTTGGTTTGGAACTGAGGACCTGCGGTGAGGCGGTAACTAGTAAGGGCGGCCGAGGCGAGGCTGCGTATAGCCCAGCATCGCGGGCATACCAGCGCGGGCAGTGTAAACTACATTATTCAGCGCGCGGCAGCTGGTTCTAACTCACCAACGCAATGGCGAACAGCACCGCAGTGCTACATCTTGCCACTCACCATCAGCGATCGAAGGCTGGGCCATCAGCGCAACGCAGGCCAGCAGAGCAGCGAGGGTGGCGAGCTTGCGCATCGTGGGACCCATCGGGGCGCAGCTGGTGTGCAGGGCTGGTGAGGCGGAGGATGGACCGCTGGTTGGCGTCGTCAGCGGCTGGCGCGCAATAAGAAGATTTCGCCGACGGTTAATAGTTAGCACCGGCAAATCGCTTGCCGGTGAACGTATGGTTGTGTGCGCTCGCTGCTCCCGCTTATACTCGTGCTTGCGAGTGAACGACACGTGAACGACACGGTGGTGTCTCGTCGTGCAGCTGTGGCAGTTGCTTTGATCAAAACCCCAAGCTGATATCTGGCCGTCACACTGCGACTCCCTGTACACGTCTGTGCAGTAGCAGCTGTGTCCCACAAGCTGTGCAGCGCACTTAGGTAGCCTCCATGGCATCCGCATACATCTTTCCTGGCCCTCCCCTCATTCACCTCTCCCCTCACCCCTGCCGACCCTGGCCTTACTGCCAGCTCCCCCACCACTGGATGCACATGCTTGCTGCCCGGTGCCATCTCAGGACCAATGACCCTCATATGCCACAGTCAACGTGTACACATCACACCTGAGCCTTTTGAGGTGTGGCTGTGCCAAAATGCAGGAGGGTGCAGGAAGTGTAACAAGTAATCCCTTCCCTCTTGCACCCTGGCCCATTGGCACCCCTGCCAGCTTCCCAACCTGGGCCGTTGAGGTGCTGCTGTGTGGGGCAGGATCCTCATGTCATGCTACAACATTGAGGCTGCGTCTGGTCATGCATCGCTTGCTTGCAAGCCGGGGCAAGCATGGCTCACTTGCGATGCCTCCAAGCACACTATGAACAGTGTGGTGCAGCCATCTGATTTTGGGAATCTCCGGTTGGGAAGACAGGACTGCTAATGATGTTGGACCGTTGGTCGAGGAGGTGGGGGACCTCACACTCGAGAGCACCTCCCTCACCAGCCTGCAATGGCAGAACCAGGTCCCCTCACCAGCTTGTGATGATGCCAAGCCTGAGCTCTGCTGTGTGGTCAACCTTGAGGTATGTGCTCAGCTGGCAGCTCGATGCCGTATTTGCCCCTGAACACAAACTGCTGATGCTGCTGTTTGCTTGCTTTGAGCATGTCCCCATCACAGCCTTCGATGTCCGCGCTTATGGGATGTCCGCCAATGGGATACCCCAGCCCAGCGTGACCTCAGTGCCCGCTGCCCCAGCCCTTGCCATAGCTGGCCCTAGCCACACACCCACCCCACCCCCAGTTCCCTCATCAGTCCAGCAGGCAACAAGCACCATGCAACAGCTGACCCAGGTCCCCTCACCAGGGGCAGTGTCTTGGCTGTGAAGACTTAGGTTCCCACATACATGGCATGGGCGCCTTCCACCTACAATGGTGCCTGACCCCTGCGACAGGGATATTGCCTAGAGTGGGCATGACAAACATGCACTGATGTAAGCTCGTGACAGGTCAAGGGGGACACACTACTGTGCCACGGCAGGCTGGGTCTTGGGCGGGCGGTCGTGCAGCCGCTTGTAGCCCTGCTACCCAGGGTATACCTTGCCCTTGGCTGGGAAAGCCGCCTGCTCTGGCCGCCAGCGCAGCACCAGTGGGCGCCGCTTGCTCTCCCCAATGCGCTGCATGTTCAAAGCTGCATTGCAGTCCCTGTATAGCCACCTGCCTGGCTGTGGAGTCAGGCTTTGGCAGCCTTGCGATCTTGGCTTTGCTTTTGCCCTTGATGGGCTGGGTGGTCACTGCTGTCTGCTCAGCCATTGTGCGCTTGGCTAGCGGGGGAGTGCTGGGCTCAGACCCTAAGGCTGCTGCCTGTGTTGCTGCCTGGCAGTGGGGGGCTGTGGGGGAGGGCGTAGGGGCTGATGTGGGGGCGCCTGGATGCTGATACTTTACCAGCCAGCTGCATGGGTTGTGCCAGATGTTGGGTGTATGATCCTAGACCACGCTACAAACTTGGGAGGTCCATCATATGGGCTTTGGTCACAGCGCAATGGTGCATGGCGGTTGCACTGATGCCGTGCCGATGCACATTGATCTTCGCCATCACCATGTTCACCATATATTGAAGCTATCAACAGCTGGACCTAACAAAAACGTAAAGATCCCAGACCGCATGGGTAATCACCAGGGGTGCCAGTTGTAAGGTCAACGCTCAGCAGCTGAACAGGCCATGCTGCCCTGCCTAAAGCCCAGCCTGGGAGAGACATCTTGATCAGAGCCCTGGCAGTGGAGGAAGCCTCGGGACAATTGACTTGGTCCACGGCAGGGCACGGTGGGGTTGTTTTCAAGGCCGGGACTGGGGTACCTAACTGTCGGCAGCCTCATTGTAACCGCTCAGGAGCTTAGGTAAGGACTTACCTACTTACCGTTGCTTTCATTGAGGCGGTGCTACTGGGATGGCCGCCCAGCCATGCCAAAGCCAGGCCGGCCAGGCCAGGAGTGGGTGTACTTGCGTGACAAGGCCCTGCTGCGTAAGTGGCGGCGCAAGTGGCGGCGACAGCCAGCTACAGCAAGATAACCCAAGAAACCAAGATACCAAACCCCTCACAAAGGGGATGTGTGTAAGTAAGAGCTATAGAGTAGGGTAGAGCTCTTGCTAATAGTAGCCTGGAGGCACACACACCAGAAGGCTGAGCTGAAGTGGGCATTAGGCACACTGTCAGTAGCCTATACAACAGCGATCTCGCAGCCTGTGTTTGATTACAACTCATGCTTTATTTTGGTGTTGCATGAGGGCTGTAGGGGTTAAAACTTGTAGCCTTTTCAGTGAGTCATGCAGCAAACTGACGCATCACCTCGCGCTGCCTAGCTGTGGGGTGGGGTGTGCCTACCTATAGGTGCTGTGATGCCCCTCACCAACCCAGCGGGCAACAAGTACCACGCAAAGGCATACCAGGTCCCGTCAACAGGGGTGGTGTTTTGTCTGAATGGATCTGATCTGCAGTCTGCTGCCCCACTTTCCAGCAGTGCAGTGTCAACAAACATGGTGTTACAGTATAACAGGGTAACAGCCCCAGCCAACTGAGCAGCTCTCGCCTGAGTTCAGCTGGGCAGTCCCGGCCTTAGGTAACAGGAACTGGCTGGCTCAGTGATGTACGCCAACAAGTACCAAACAGTAGGAGCAGCTGCATCCAGTGGAAGGGCAGAGCAGCCGTCTCTCGCTGTGTTGCTCCTTGTTTAGCAAGCAGCGGGCCTTCCTGCCTGTCGCTGCCATCTCCCAGTGAGGGCCGGCTGCCTGCCGCCCAGGACTCGCACCTTCCCAAGACTGCCAAACTCAGGCCCCATGCACCATGCACCTCATGCATCCTTAAACACATCCACCAAGCGCCACACAGCCAAGTGTTTCGTGGCCCTGCCTGCAGCCTCACTAATTTCAAGGGCGGCTGGGCCATCTTGACCAAGGTGAACAGTGGCTGTTCCAACACAGACTACATAAGCAGCATCTTCCAGGTCGACGTGGTCCATGCCATCTGTGTTGAGGCCATCTGCACCTTTGGCTACGCCATCCTGGCCCCTATACGGCACTGCAAACTATTAGCTGCAGCACCAGCACTGACAGTAGACACTGCAGGGTCAGGGTCAGGGTCAGGGTCAGGGTCAAGTTTAGGGGCCAACACAAAGGCCTCAAGCTGTGCCTGTGGCCTCCGCCCCTGCCTGTCTCGCAGTCTCCGTGTCCCCCCCTGCTGTAGCCCCAGCCTGCGCTGGCCCCTCAGCTTCCCCGCCTGCCTCTGCTGCTGCCGCCCCTGTGGCCTGATCAGGCACCGGGTCTAGGGCTGGGACTGCTGCAGCTCCCTCTCCCGTCTCCACCTTGCTCTCAGCTGCAGCCCCAGCACCACTCCCTGCTTCGTTGACCACCTGGAGTGAGGGTGCCTGGCTGCTGGGCTGGGCTGAGGCGTCCTCAGGGGCGCTCCCGGCCTCGACTGCCGCCTCAGCTGCTGCTGCACCCGCTGAGGTAGGATCACTGCCAGTCATAGGTGTTGCTGCTGCTCCTGCTGTTGTCGCTGCTGATGTTGCTGCTGGTTTGGTGCTTTTGCTGCTCTTGGCTTTGGCTTTGGCAGCTGCCTGGTCGCCCTCCTCCCCTTCCTCTGGCACCTGCACCCCATGTCAAAACCGGGTTGGTCAGCATTCAGTGCTGCCTGTGTTTGAGGCCGTGGGGCTTGCGTGGCTCCAAGGCTGCCAGCCCGCATCATGACACACTACTGGCTGCAAGCCTTATGGTCATCAACAGAAGCAAGGGGCTCGCTACTGGCAACCGGCCCGCAGGTTACCATCACACACTACCCCCCAACCATCCCACACCCTTACCCCATCACCCTCCCCCTCCACTCCCCCCTCCCCCTTCACCTTCACCACCCCTGATCCCATGTCGTCCTGCCCACCCTCGTGCCCACCCTGCCGCTCGCCCCTCCTCCCACCCTCCCTCAGTATGCCTCAACACACACACAGAGTGGAGGCACCTACCTCAGCGCACTTGCGCAGGTTGAACTTGTGCAGTTCGCGGTACTTTGGCAGCACTGATGCCCCGCAGGCGTTCCTCACCCTCTGGACCAACACGGTGAGGGCAGGAGCGCTCAGGTTCACCTGCAGCAGCCACAGGGCGGGGAGCCAGCATGACATGGGAACAGGACATGGAAGCATGTGCGCACACTCACATGGAAAACTCACATGGGCGCAACACCACATGAGAAACTCACATGGGCAAACCCACCTAGGCAACTGACATGGGCGACCTGAGCAGCCTGGCCTTGCAAGTGCAGCAGTGGCTGCTGGCATTGCAAGAGGCCGCCACAGGTGCAGGCGCCATACTGACACGGCCGCAATACCTTGTGGGGTGGTGTTGCGATGGCGTTCACGAACGCGTTGATCACGTCCATGCGCTCCAGCTTCTCCGCGTTGCGGTGCTCATACTCCACTGCATACAGGATCTGCTGCGCCCCCTCACCTGCATGGCCAGGCCAGGCAAGGCCATACAGACATGCACATCATTAGCACCAACCACCCCTGAGGTCAGCCGAGGGAGGTGGGAGGCTGGCTGGCTGCATACAGGCCGCCCTGCCCTGCCTGCCCTGCCCTGCCTTGGCTTTGCCTGTGCCCTGCGCTGGCCACCCAAGGCCTGACCTGAGGGAAAGGCTGGCGCCAGCATCTTGGGCGCCATGACCTTGATCTCATCCAGGCCTGCAAAGCTGATGTGGGTGATGGGCAGCAGCCGGTTGGCGTGCCTGGCCCGCAGCACCTTCCTGGCAGCTGCCTCCTCACACAGGGAGATGGCCACCTCGATGGGGCCAGGCAGGGGCGGGCTGGCGGGGAAGATGATGTACACGCAGCCACGCACACCTGTGTCATGGCTCTGCGGCGCAAGGCAGGGCAAAGGTCAGGTAGGTCAGGTAGGGTAGGGTCGAGTCAGGGCAGGGTAGGGCAGGGCAGGTGAAGGCAGCGCAAGGCAGGGTGAGGGTACACTCACTGTTGCCAACATTGGTAGAGTGTTGAGGGGGAGATGTGGCAGCCTTACCAAGGCCCATTCCCTGCTCCCTTTATTTCTACCTCCCCTCCGCCCTCCCCATGTTCCCTGACCCCTGCTGTTGCTTTCTGCCCCAGCCCCTTCCCCTTCCCCTGTCCCTGTGCACCTGGAAGCGTCGCTTGCGTTTGTCCTTCAACTCAGCCACCTCCTCTGCAATCAGGGCACTGATGTCCTTGCTCCCCTCCCCAGCGCCACCTGCTGCTGCATCTCCTGTGGACGCCTCAGCCGCTGCACTGTCGCTGACGTCCAGGCCTTGGGCCTTGACCAGCTTGTCATAGTGCTGTGATGAGCCAACCAGGCAGGCAGGCAGGCCAAGCCAATGAGGACCAGGCAGGCAGTGAGGGGCAGGAAGCTGGCTGAGGCCCACATGCAGGGCAGTGGCCATGGCAAGGTATGTGTATGGGCAGGCCAGCATGGGGTGGATTGACCTGCACCAGTGTGCTTGCATTCCTGGCGAGGGTGGCAATGACTCTAAATCAGCTGCATGGATGGGGCTGTCAGAGCTTAGGGGTGATCATGCAGGAACACAACTACGACCTCCAGCTGACCCGAGCTGTGGCAGGCGACGGGGCGAGGTGAAGTGATGTGGCAGCTTTGCGCTCAGCGGCAGCCAGGCAGCACTACCAGCAGTGGCAGCGCTCCGCTGGAGGAAGTCTCAAAGTCAAAAACGCCTCACAGCACAGCACCTTGCAGCGCAATGACTGACAGATAGTGTCAGGTAGCATGTGTGTGCTACGCACGCTCCCTCACCATCCTTATCCTGCCAAGCCCATTTGAGAGCAGCTGGCATTGGCACCGGGGGAGGTTGGGGTTCTGACGCGGCGCTGAGGACCTGCTGCAAGGTGGTGTCCAGGCCCCATATGGCGGTCTTAATGTATCCTGGTGACGTGCCTCGACCTCTTGATACGACACCAGCATCTTTAATTCAGGATTTGATAAACAATTGTTTTTGAGCCCGGGGACCATTTCCCAAACAAATGTATTTTGGGGAGGAGGGGGGACATACTAATGGATGCTAGGGAAGATAACAGGTCACATTTGCAAGCAGCAGTGAGGAAAAGGAAAAGCAGGGAGGGCAGCTGCTTGACTTTGACACAACAGTCCCAGATGCTAGACCTTGGCCATGCTGAGTTCAGGCTTGACTGGCTCATGAGCATGGTGGAGGTGATGAGATGTTCACAGTCCATGTAATCCATGTCCATGTCCACAGTCCATGTGCACAGAATTAGTTGAGTGCTGAGGTCCTGCTGAGGGCCTGATGCAGGCTCTGGGGCACAGACCAGCGGGGCAGGGTGGTGCTAATGGATGAGTTTAGCACCAGCCGGGTCAGCTCAGCAGTGAATGGCCAGCAGCCCTGTGAGATCTGGGTAAGCAAATGCCGGGCCTGCAGGCTGGAAGTTCCCAGCAGGGCAGGTGCACCAGTGTCTGCTGCGCCCAGCCTGGAGCCAGCAGCGTGACCAGCCGGTGCGAGGCATGATGGGGTGCCCGGTAGTGGCCGCACACTAGCCCCCACCCCGCCACACCCAGCCAGGCAGCCACACAGGCAGAAGCCTCAAGGCCCCGCCCCAGAATTCCCACGCCAGCCAAGCGCAGCAAGCGCATCAAGGTCGAGCAGGCAGCTGAGCCCACCCAGCCCACCAAAGGCACAGGCCAGGGCGAAGGCTAAGCCAAAGCCAAAGCAGGTCTACAGCCAGGCAGGTCGGTAGACATGGACTGCAATGCAGCGCTGAACATGCAGCGCACTGAGGAGAGCAAGTGGCGCCCACTGGAGCTGTGCTCATGGGCTGATCTGCATGACTGCCCGCCAAGGGCAAGGAGTACCCTTGAGCTGTCATCAGCTTACATTAGCGCATGTTTGTCATGCCCAATCTAGGCTACAGCCATGTAACAGGGATCAGATGATGGTGTAGGTGAAAGGCGCCCATGCCGTGTGCATGGGAACATAAGTTATACAGGCTGATGCCGTTTCTGCCGATGCGGGCTGGTGAGGGAGGTGCTGACGTGCCAGCTCTCAAGTGTGTGGTCCCCCACCTCCTCGACCAGGGCTCTAACATCATCAGCAGTCCTGTCTTCCCAACCGTTGTCGCAAGTGACGAGGAGGCCTCGGCTGCCAGAGGGCAGGGCTTGACCTGACCCAACATGCTGCAGGCAAGCAAGCAAGCAGCAGCTCTCCATGCGGAGCCAGCTTTGAGATGCTGAAACTTGCCATCACTGCCGGGCTACTGGCTGCTCCCTCGTAGCATGTGCCGTACCGGCGTATAGCGAGCCTTCTTGTTATTACCGCCTCCACGGCCTCCTCCGCGGTCCCCACCTCCACCACGGCGCTTCCCATCGCCGGTCATTTGCCAATGCGTTAGGAAGATGGTTTAAGGCAATGGGGCAGGACAGCAGCAGCCACCTCCAAATCAGTTGCTTTGTCAGTTGATGCTTACGGCTACTTCCCACTTGCATCGCCAGTAGGGTACGCCGGTGCCTGCGTCGGCCGCGCTGTGAGCTATCGTTTATTGATGACGTACTGAAGCCGCGACCGGACGACGATGCCAAAGAAGGTGCGTGCTGTAGTGGGCCGTACCTCATGAGGCGAGTGCCTGCACCGTGTCGGAATCTGTTAGTGGTGTCTGCTTTGTCAGACGTGAGCCGCGAGCCTGTCGTTGACATGGGTGAAGGCTGGCTTGAGTGTATTAGGTAGACGACAGTTGTACAAACTTCCACAGGGGCTCCGAGGACCTCAGTTCACTGGGCTGTGTCCACCCCTTGCTCACTCTGTTTTTCTGCTCACAAGCCCTCAGGTTCACCCCTTGCTCGCTGTATAGCTTGCTTACGAATAGCTTGCTTACTAGCCCACTTGCAGCTTGTCACGCAGCCCCCCCGTCCCTCACTAGGGCCTCCATTTGAGTCGTATCACTAGGGACCACTAGGGCTTACTAGCAGAACCACTCAAATGGTGACAAGGGGCTGTGTGAAGTACTCACATGCACATGCACATGGCGCATGAGTGCCTACCACCTACACCATTGCCTGACCCCTGACGAGGCTATGGTCTAGAGTTGGCATGATAATCATGCACTGGGCTAAGCTGGAAACAGCTCAAAGGAGGGCACACACTACTGTGCCTCAGCAGGCTGGGTCTTGGGCAGGCGGTCTCGCCTCCGCTTGTAGCCCAGGCCAGGGTATTCATTGCCCTTGGCTGGCAGAGCTGCCTGCTCTGGCCATTAGCACAGCTCCAGTGGGCGCAACTTGCTCTCCTCAGTGCGCTGCATGTTCAGCGCTGCATTGCAATCCATGTCTACCCACCTCCATTGCTGTGGGGCTGGTTTGGCTTTGGCAGCTATGCCTTTGCCTCTGCCTGTGCCCTTGGCGGGCTGGGTGGGCTCAGCTGCCTGCTCAGCCTTCGTGCGCTTGCTGCGCTTGACTGGCGAGGGAGTGCTGGGCCCTGGCCCAGAGGCTTCAGGTTGTGTGGCTGCCTGGCTGCTGTATGGGGGCTGTGAGGGCTTGCGTGGTGCCACTACCGGGCACCCCATCATGCCCGGTTCTGGCTGGTCACGCTGCTGGCTCCAGGCTGGGCACAGCAGCCGGTGGTGCCCTTCCGCTTCTTTCAAGCCACTGCTTGATGTGCATTGAGACAGCTGTGACCTGTTCAAGCAACTTGGGTTTCCCGAGAATCATGGAATGATGCCTCTTTCCGGGGATTGATGGTTGACCCTTTGTTTGATCTGCAGTCTTCTCCTGTCTGGTGCAGCCAAGTGTGTCAACCCGAGTGTCATGTCCTTACTAGTCCCATCAGCCCTGCAGGCTCTTTACGCAGCCCTGCAGATCCCACCAGCATCCACCAGCCTGCCAACCCTTCTGTGCCTGAATGCTTTCCCTGCCTTGGCAATAGGTGAACGACAAGGTCGAGTCTGCTAGGGAGCGGGAAGCAGCCAAGAAGACAGCGGCACAGGAGAAGGCAGTCAAGGACGCAGAGGATGCGTACTGGAAGTCAGCTGGGGAAGGTGGGGATGATGGTCAATGCACAGGGCTGCGGCAGCTGCAGGGTGTGCCAGGGCTGTTGCAGCTGTCCACTTTCAAGCATGGCATGCTGAGGTCGCAATGTCTCCAGCAGCACGACCTTATGCACCATGGACCTTATGGACCTTATGACAGCTTGAGCCAATGATGCCAAACATGGATGATTATAGCACGAGCCAACAGCCGAAGTGACAGCTCGAGCTAACAGCTGAAGTGCACTACAACCGCATGCACTGCAGCTGGGGTTTGGCAGCCATAGTCACAAATGCAGCGTAAGCATTTGGCCCTAGATCAGCTGCCGGACCTCAGCCTAGGAGTGCATCACGCTTTGTGTGGCAAGGGCAGGACCAAGTGGGCTCACAGCCTGGCGGCTGATGCAGTGGCTCCCCTGGTGACCCTCCAGCCTGGAGGGGACGCCTTGCTGCCAGCCTGATGCGTGCATGCAGTGCGCCAGGTTGCCACTGCAGCCTGCGCCCTACACTGGCAGGGGTCAGGAGTAGTCAGTGGTTGTGTGGGCAGGTTGTAACAAGGACAGGACCACGAAGGCTCACTGCCTTGCATGCTGAGCGTGTGGAGTGTGGCCTGGATCCGTGCTGCTGGCCTGCTGGGTACAGGCGGTGGGTCTGACCGCTGCCAGGTGGTCTTCCAGATGCTGCTGGCCTTTGCCACTATGGCACTCGCAGGACACAGGAGGGCAGTGATTGCCAATGCCGACGGGCAGCATTGGCAGCTGAGGAAACAATAGGATTGGTCCTTGCCATTGGATGAGCTTGTTGTGCGTTGCTTGTGGGCTGGGTGGTGGTGTGTTGCAGGCGACAAGGGCAAGGCAGGGGCCAAGCGTGAGGAGGAGGAGCGCAAGCGTCAGGAGGCTGCGGCCAAGAGGGCTGAGCTGAAGCGCCTGGCTGAGGCGGAGGAGGCGGCACTCACTGCCACCAAGGCCAAGGCGACGGTGGCAGGTGCGCAGAGCTGTAGTTGTGCAGCAGCAGCGGTGACAGCACCAGCACCAGCAGCAGCAGCAGCAGCAGGAGAAGGAGAAGAGGAAGGAGAGGAGGAAAAAGCAACAACACCAGGAACAGCAGGACACTGGCAGCAGCAGATGCAGGAGCAACAGGGGTCTGATTACCATCACTTAGCATGCAAGGCGAGGTGATGTGCTAGGGGTGGGACAGGAGGGGTGGGTTCTTGCTTGGCATGACTAGGTGACCTAGTGAAGAAGCAGACACAAACAGGCAGCTGGGCAGCTGGGATGGCAGGCCAACATATGGGTAAGCAGCCGGGGCGGGCGGGGCGGGCGGGCGGGCGGGCGGGCGGGTCTGCAAAGGAAGCCACAAGTGTGACAAAGTCTTTGATAGTTGCTGAGGGGCAACCTTGGCTGTCAACACCTGCAGCAGCAGCCGCACACGGCATGTGCTCAGGGGCGTTGCTGCAGCTGGTGAGCCTGCCTGGCAGCAGCAGGAAGCCTGTTCACACATCTTTGCCCCTGTGATTTCTGCGGTGGCGTGTGGGCATGCTGGGGCAGACCAGTGGCCGTATGACAGTACTGGCGATTGCGGTGATGGTGATGTTGGTACTCTCCCTGTGTCTAGTCATCAGCTGGGTGCGACTGGCAAGTCAGGCTGGTCAAGTGGGTGGCCGCAAGTTGGTGAAGCACACGAGTGGGTGAAGCACTAGACGGCTAGTGGCAGGTGCGGCACATCTGCAGCTGTGCGCTGGTGATGGTGGTGACATGGAAGGTATGAGTTTCTCAGTGCATGAGGTGCTGAATGGCTGCTGGTTCATGTGTCGTGGTTCATGCAGGTGTGTCCAAGATGACCAAGCACCAGCTGGAGAAACAGAGGGAGCTGGATGAGCGGCTAAGGGAGGAGGAGGCGCAGGAGCGGGCCATGGCCGCTAAACGAGAGGTGGGAAACCGGCCTTGCACCGCCCCACCCTACACTCCCCTGCCAGCCCTGCCCCTGATCCACGTCTGGACCCGGCCCTGACCCTCCTGCCAGCCAGCCCATACAACTACCACTGCCCATGCAACTACCACAACCATCACCGCTGGTACTGTCACTAGACTGAAGATGGAGGTTGGGTGTGCGTTGTTCGAAGCCGTGATGGCCTGTTCTCAAACTGTGCCACTGACGCCTGCTGCGCTCTGCTGTGTGCCTGTTGTGGGTCCGCAGCTTGATGAGGCAACCTACACCAAGGCCATCGTGGGTGAGAACATCAACCGGGCCTTGGAAGGGGTGGTGGCAGCACGCAGCGTGGAGGGGGCGCTGGCTGCCCTGACTGTCCAGGAGCCTGAGGGGGACAAGCACCCTGAGAAGTGAGCTGCAGCAGCAGGAGCAGCAGCAGCAGCAGCAGCAGCAGGTCGGCAGCAGCAGCAGCTAGTCGGCAGCAGCAGCAGGTCGGCAGCAGGGGCAGCAGCAGCAGCGAGCAGCAGCAGCAGCGGGGCGGCAGCAGCAGCAGCAGCAGTAGCAGCAACAGCTTGGGAGCAGCAGCACCTCCACAGCAGCAGGAGCAGCCCAGGTCACCCCTGTTGGGATGGCACACCCCGGCCTGCCTGCCGTGCCCTAGCTGATGCCGCCCTGCAGTGCAGTGCAGCTAGTGTGGTGCTGACGAGTGCAGGCGGATGAAGGCTGCATGGAAAGCGTATGAGGAGCGGCAGCTACCCATCCTGAAGCAAGACAAGCCTGGTCTTAAGATGTCTCAGTACAAGGATATGTTGTGGAAGGTGGGAGGCATGTGCCCGACACCATGCGGCAAAGTGATGAGGTGTGACCATGCACATAACCCATGTGACCCATGTGACCCATAGTCTAGCTCCACCAGCCATCACAAATCTGTCACTATGCCATGCATAACTGTCACTAGGCCATGCATAACTGTCACTAGGCCATGCATAACTGTCACTAGGCCATGCAGCAATGCCGTTCACAACTGGGTAGGTAGTGGGCATGGTGTAGTGCCACCTCTTGTGTGCTTGACCTGGACCCTTGTCACGCTTGTCCTGGACCCTTGTCACAGCTGGGGAGGTAGTGGGCATGGTGTAGTGCCACCTCTTTGCGAGTGTGCTTGTCCTGGACCCTTGTCATGCAGTGTGGCAGCTTGTCTGATGTGTTGATGATGTCATGCTGCGCAGAGTTGGCAGAAGGCTCCTGAGAACCCATTGAATGCGCCTGCGCTCGCAAAGTAGCCGTGCTTGGCCAGACATGGTGGTCAATGGGGATTGGGGAGTATTGAGTTTGAGCACCGTGGCGCGGTTGAAATCAGGAGTTGAAG
The DNA here is from genome assembly GCA_030144725.1 of Haematococcus lacustris. Taxonomy (NCBI): domain Eukaryota; kingdom Viridiplantae; phylum Chlorophyta; class Chlorophyceae; order Chlamydomonadales; family Haematococcaceae; genus Haematococcus; species Haematococcus lacustris. Next base: position 32,762 of record JASKMD010000265.1, on the reverse strand, counting down.
CTGTTAGCGTGAAGTGGAGAGTGCTTGGTATCCATGCCAGGTACATCCATGCAGCCATCACCTATCCATGCACCCATCATGCCAACAGCCTAGTGAGTCGCTAGTAGCGACTTGCGCCACTGGGTGTTGACTTGACAATGGCACCTGTGTGAGGTGCCCTGTGCAAGTTGTAGTGATGCATCCGTGGTCAGGCTTTGATTCATCCGCAAAGCCGTCCTAGCCATTGAACTGTTGAACGAGCAAGTGCAAGACCCGGCGAACATTTGCATCAGGGTCCCGTGCAAGTCATGTGTCTCACAACATGCATGGGATGTCTACTCTCCAAAACAACCCACTGCTGTCATGGGCTCCATACTCACCTCGCGACCCATAAAACCCTGGCTTTTTACAATAGTACAAGCTTGTGGTTCCTGCCCATCAAGCTTCCTTGGCACCCAACCGACATAGCAAGGTTCGCAGCAAGGGTTCTATCACAACATCCCAACACCATGGCGCCAGCTTGGGTCATCATGGCAACAGACAAGGCCACCATGGCAGCAGCCAAAACCAGCAGGGCACAAGCTGGAAGAGGTTGTTGAATTCAAATGCAAACGTAGATTTAAATGCAATAGATGACGGCATAGTGTTAGCATTAGACACAGCGTTTGCATGCAGTTGCATCTGTCGCGCGCTCGCTGCGTTGCAAGACCGCTGGGGACGCTGACAGGGCGCATTCGCGCCCCTGCTTGCGTGTGCGCTGCTGTTCCTGGTTCTGCTGAAGACGTGCCGGTGGGGTCCGTTATGCGCCTGTGAGGGGCTGCCATGGTGGCCTTGTCTGTTGCCATGATGACCCAAGCTGGCGCCATACTGCTACGTCGCATTGCTCTGGCCCACACCCTTTCTTTCTCCAACCCAGACAGCGCCCTCGTCCCTCACTAGGGCCTTCATTCGAGTCGTATCCCTAGGGACCACTACAGATACCACTAAAGCCCACTCAAACTTTGGTTATGGGGCTGTGTGGTCACAATGGTGACAAGGGGCTGTGTGAAGTACTCACATGCACATGGCACATGGCGCATGAGTGCGTACCACCTACACCATTGCCTGACCCCTGAAGGGGCTATGGTCTAGGTTTGGCATGACCTGCATGCACTAGCTGTTGCGAGCTGATGACAGCTTTAGGGGAAGGGGCACACACTACAGGCTGCTGCTGTTGCTGGGCCAGACAGCCCTAGCCTCACGCTGCGGCCTTCTCAGCAAATGTAGGCCTACGTCCATCTGAACTCTCTCCTCAAGCCAGGGCAGCTGGGAAGCTGGCAGCCCCAGCGCCTTGAGCACCTCTGCTTGCTCTGTGCTCATTGCCCAGGTATTACTCTGTGCATTGTGCTTTCTGTGTGCTTGCTTGTACATTGTGCTTCGTGCTTTGTGCTTGGTGCCTAGGTGGTCGAGCCTGTTGTCATCCCCCCTCCCTCCACAGGCAGCCAGTATCAGCAAGTCCTCCTCTCCATCCCCAGTGGTGGGTGTGGGTGGTGCAGCATCCCAACCGCTCACCCAACCAGGAGGCACCCCTGCACCCCATGCCATGGGCTATGCTGTGTCCAGCCATTGCCTTGGGACACCCAATGCTGCTTCTCAGGAAACTTTTTCAACCGTGGCGCTGGCAGTGGCAGTGGTGGGAACGGCAGCGGCGGATACGGCAGCGGTGGGGGTCGGCCTGGCCGTTCCGGCTCCAGCGGGTCAGGGCCAGGGAGACCTGACGGGAGGCTGGGCCGGCGGGGCTGGTGAGTCATTGCCCTCACTCAGTGGTGTGAGAGGGCTGCCTGTCAGGCCAGCCTTCACTGCTGGTGGCTGATGGTAGGGTGGGGTGGGCTGGGCTGGGCTGGGCTGGGCTGGGCTGGGCTGGGCTGGGCTGGGCTGGGCTGGGCTGGGCTGGGCTGGGCTGGGCTGGGCTGGGCTGGGCTGGGCTGGGCTGGGCTGGGCTGGGGTGGTGGGCTGGGCTGGGCTGGTGGCTCATGGTGAGGTGGGGTGGTGGTGGGGGGGTGTGGCGGGCTCTGGGTTGCTGCCGCGCTCTTCAGCGGCCAGGGTGGCTGCACCTGGTGCACCTGGTGATGAGGTCCATGATGCCATGGCACCCTGCCTGCCCCTGGTCATGGCATCATGAAGACCAGTACTAGCAGAGTCAGCACCAGCACCAGCACCAGCAGAAGAAGCAGTGGGTGGTTACAGCTGTTGAGTTCTCCATGAGGCTTCTTACCTTACTCTCTCAAAGGGCTCCTTATGCACTTCTCATTCTATTTCATTGGAGTGTGTGTTGTGTCAGTCACGATCACAGCCAAGCAACAGCCTGACGCCTGCAGCAGGCCATTATCACAGCCAAGCAATGGCCTGCACCCTGAAGAAGGCCTGACCAAGAGTGCATGAGCCCTAGCGGCTATCTGCCCCATACGGGATGCACAAGGCTCGGCCTCTGGGCAAGGCTATCCACGCTGCTGCCTCCAGCTCTGGCCATTGCAATCATAGTCACAGTCAGCAAGGCTCTGCCCTGGCCTGCCCCTGGCCTGCCCCTGGCCTGCCCCTGGCCCGCCCCTGGCCCGCCCCTGGCCCTTAGCCATTGAATTCGTATGAGACCCCTGCCCTGTCAACCCCTAGGCTCTGCCTTGCCCTGCCCTACCCCCAGGCCTGCCCTCCCCTCCCTGCTGAGCCTGGGCTGGGCCGCCTCCGTGTACCTGCTGGCCTCCTCTGCCCTCAGCTGCCTGCGCTGGCTGTGGCTCCAGGCCCACCTGGCCAGCAGCAGGCAGCAGCAGACAGGCAGCACACGGCAGCCGCTAGGCAGTGCACAGCAGCAGCCAGGCAGCACCCACAGCGGTGGCAGCACTCCGCTGGATGACACGGAGGCATCAGACCCTGACGAGCTCTGCATGGAGTGTGTGGAGGTACATGAGGGGCTCTCACCGCCTCAAACCAGCACTGCTGCTGCTGCTGCTGCTGCTGCTGCTGCTGCTGCCGCCTCTAGCCTAGCTGCCCAGCTGCCTAACGGGACCAGCAGGGGGAGCCAGCCAGCTGCTGTCGGTTGGGAAATGAGGGAGAGGAGTGAGGCACCCGACCCTGCTGGGCTGTGGGAGGCAGGACCTGCAGCAAGGCTTGGGCAGACGTTCGATGGACAGGGTATGTGTCCACAAACACTACAGCAGCAGCAGCAACAGCAGCAACAGGGGGAAGGTCTGGCTGCAGGGGTGGTCGCGTCGGCTCTCCTGCCTGAGCAGAAGGCACATCTGGACATGCTTCGCAGCTATGAAAGAAGGACACAGCGTGAGGCGGTTGGTGAGGTTGGCGGCATGGTTCCCAGACCAACTGCAGTAGCAACCTATGTCATCACCATGTGCACACTGGCCTTTTTCTTTTCTGCCAAATGATGGTGGTGAAGCAAGGTGCGCTAGGTTCAGCCAGCCCATCAGGGGTTGAGCTAATTGTGCCCTCTGTGTGACTTCTGTTTCTAGGCTCCGCTCAGTGGCTTAGCGCTTTACTGTGCTTGTCCGGTGAAGCGCTGCCTCTTAGCAAGGGCCTCTTTCTCCCTCAGATGATGTGTGGGTTGTTTTCAGAGATCAGGTCATTTGACAGGGCACCTTAAATACATCACTGGAAATAGTGTTTGGATTCATCTTGTCGTGACTTCTGTTTGCGTGGCAGCACCATCAGGTGCTTGTGACGACTACATAGACTGTTACTAATGGACTGTGTGCACAGGCTGAGGACCAGAGAAGGGTCGTAGGGAAAGGAGGAGCAGGAGCTGTGCTGGTCCGGTGCTAGAGGCTGCGGTGCTAGAGGCTGTGTGCTGGTCCCCGTGCCATTGCCATGAGCATGGGAGCATAACTCCATACAGACAAAACACTACCCCTAGTGAGGGGACCTGATTCTGCCGTTGCAGGTTGGTGATGGACCTGCTGGTCCCCGTGCTTGGTCCTCTCCCATGCAGTGTAATGACAAGTCGGCGAAAGGCATATATGTAGGTAGGTAGTATCTGATGTACCTGTCACCCAACCCGGTTGGAGTCCTGAAGGCATGTTACAGAACATGTAACATAATATAACAATGTAACATGTAACGTTACACGGATCCGGACGCTCCCTACACATATTCATGAAATTGGCCCTTTGAATGCCTTAGGTTAGTCAGGCTGGTCAACTAGCATCGGGTGCCAAGCAGGGGCAAGAGCAAGTACACCAGTTGCATAATGGACATGAGGTGGTAGTTTCTGGCGGTTAGTGCCGGCCATGACGTGCCTGACGGTCTAGTCATCTAATAAGCTACGCCTCAACACAGCCCAGCCCACTTGATGCTTAGATGCTTATTATTGCTTCGACGTCGGCCACAAGTCAACAGAAGCTTCGCTCTCCCGTTCGCTATGTCCACCATCTCCGTACCTGCTTCAGGGCCAAGAAGAATCAAATCAACAGCTCAGGGCAGTTGGTGCAAGCTGCGCGCTTACGGCCCCTCCCTGCCTGCCAGCGCGAAGAATCGCAGTCAAAAGTGTACACCACTGGCTCAATCAGAAGGACACCGTCGAACATCAACGGTGTCACAGGGCTCGAAGGCTCAAACATGTGGAGGGCCTGGGCCCTGGCAGCTCTTTTCTTTACATATGCCCACCAGGTAGGGAAGATACTACAGCTTCTATATTGGTTATGACCATGCTTAATGTAAAAACCACGTGAGCTTGCCATTAAGTGACATCGTTGAATGGTTGTTCAAGTCCACTGCCCGATCTACCTGTGCAAGACATGGGGCTTATGTGTTGTTCTTTCCTTCCTTAATCCAGTCCATCACAGCCGCTGCACTCCCTACCATGCTCCCAAGCATAGCTGCTGACCTGGCTCTTGACGACAAGCAAGGCGCGCTGCTGAGCAGCGGTAAGATGGTGGGAGAGCATGTCAACTGTGCTGAGGATGCCAGCAATAGGTCTACCCATACCTTTGCATGTGCGCCTTTGGCTCTGCAGGGTACTCGTACTTCTATGCTCTCGCACTGGTGCCTGCCGGGCTGTTGGCAGACAGGTACGCTGTATGTCTGGCTGAACCTCAATCATCACGCCACATGCTTGCGCTTGCCTGCACTGTGTCCTTGTGCCTGTACCACAGTGGCTGGCTTGCGCTCACACAATCATGAATGTGGGTGCACTGCAGGATTCGCAGCCGGCCGCAGCTGCTGGGGCTAGCCACCGCGGCCTGGAGTGTGATTCTAGCTGCAGGCAGCCACGCAGCCGACTTCCAGGGCCTGCTGGCGTCAAGGCTGGGGCTGGCTGTGGCCCAGAGCACCCAGGTCAGCTGCCAGCCCACACTTGGTTCTAGCTTATCTCTACGTGTTGTGAAACTGTGTGGTAGTGTGGACTGGATACCCACAGACCAGTACCTTGACATGTCTTGCATGGCATGTGCTGCGTTGTGGTGTGTGCCGGGTTACGGCTCGAGTGCGGTGCTGGTAAGCTGCTGTAAGCTGCTGGGTACACAGGCAAGCGTGTAAGGTGGGTCACGCAAGGGGCCTGCCATTTTGCTGCCAGGGGTGCAGCTCAGTACAAGCCTCAATGACAAGGCATGGCTTGGCCAGCTCTACTCCTGCCCATTTCACCAGGTCTTGGAGACCTCCTGCTTGACTGCTGCCTGCATCTGACTGGACCAGCAAGGGTGTGCACACTCCTGAGCCTCCTGCCATGCCTGCCGCCGCTTGCTTCTTGTGCAGAATGTGGTCGGCTTCAGCATGGTGCAGGACCTGTACCCACGCAGCAAAGCCAGCGCGCTGTCGCTGTACAACACAGGCCTGTACCTGGGGCGAGGCCTGATGTACTACCTGGTGACAGGCAGTGGCAGCGCCAGGCCGCCCCTGCTGCTCCCGCCCCTGCACTCACCCACACCCCCTGCACCTCTTCTGCCCACCCTGGGCAGCTTACCAGACCCAGCCATGCCCTTCCACCTCCCCGACGCTGCCGCCTACGCTGAGCTGCTGCACGATCAGGGGTCTGGCGCCAGCCTGCAGCAGGCGTTCCACTGGTCAGTCACCCACTTGCATGCGCTGCTGGACGAGGTGCAGCATGTAGGGCTGGGTGGCCTGCAGGCTGCTGCCCTGGCCACCAGCCTGACTAAGCAACACACAGCAGACTTCGTCACGGGGGCAAGTATCCCGGCCGCCCTGCTGGCAGCGGCTGACAGTGCAAGCTCTGCTGGGACATCAGCTGGGGGAGTGGGGCCCAGCCCAGTGCCAGCGGTAGCCAGCGGTGCGCTTGCATGGGCATGGGCTGCTGTGCAAGCGGCAGACGACTCATCGCCTTGGCGCCAGCTCCTGTGGAGCCTGGCCCTGCCCGGCAGCGTGCTTGCTTGCGTGTTGCTGTTCACAGTCAGGGATGTGCCCAGCGCCCAGCCACTGGCAGCCAGGGAGGATCAGGCGCAAGCATCTCCCTCTGGCCTGCCACAGCACCTGGTGCAGCCACCTCAGCCCAGCCAGCAGCACTCTGGCAGTCAGGCAGTGGGTCACCTAGGAACTTCAGCAGTGCAACTCAGCTCCAGCTCCAGCATATCAGGCCAGGAGGACAGCTGTCAGGCAGGCAGGGCAGTCCCTGCCACCCCTGAACACATTCAGCAGCCCCCCAGTGAGCCAAACCAGCACACCCAGACATGGTCTAGTCAGAGCGGAGGCAGTAACCTCCACCAGCCAGCCAGCCTCAGCAGCCAACACACCCAGAAAGAGCCACCGCTCCAAGCAGTCAGCTCCAGCCAGTTGACAGCCTCAGCCAGCATGGACCTGCCCTCATCCTTACTCTCGCCTGCCTGCCATAGTCCAGGCCAGCCCAGCGCAAGCAGTGCCGGCCCAGTGCAGCTCAGCACTGGTGCTGATGCTCCCTCAAACAACCTGGCTGCCCTGCTTAGCAACCGTGCCTTCACCTGCACCTGCACTGCGGCAGCACTCAACGATGTTGCCTCTTACGCCTTGGTGGTGGGTGTCAGCTCTGACCAGCAGGCCTTAGCAGCAGCAGCAGTGACCAGGCTGGCCGCACCCACTGAGGTAGCACCAGAGCTGTTGGGCTGGTCAAGGCTGGGCTGATAGTCCTGGTTATGCTGAGGCATGTGCTGTTGTGCCCGCTGCCTTGGCCCCTGTGGGCCCCTGTTGACCTCCTGAAACACACAAACATACACACACAGTACTCCCCATGACAAGTCATTGGAGCTATGCAGCTAACCTGCCCACAGCTCTGGCCAGCTGTGTGTAGCCCATGCACACCTCCTGGATTGCACGGTCTTCTGACCTGCCCTTGGGGTGAGCTTTGCTCCTGGCTGCGCTGCCTGCCCTGGCTGCCATGCCCCAGCACCCCTGCCATGCTGACCCCCTGTGCGTGCCTTTATATGGCAGGCCTTCCTGACCACCTTCATGGAGCGCTGCCTGGGGCTGACAGCGGCAGAGTATGGCCCAGTGCTGGCCACGCTGCTGCCTGCTGCTGGCCTCATAGGAGGTGAGTCCCGGGCACTGGCAGCGGGCCGTCCCTATGCACCCACACTGCAGCAACGACCTGAACAGCAGTGGGGTGCTTGGGCAGGTATTGAAGGCATGCCCACAAATACTGATTTGTCAGTATGTGCACAGCTGTGGCTCTGTACAGCCTTGCACAGCACAACGTAGCACACCACTCAAACCAAGACCCGCCACGCACAAGGCACTGCGTATGTACCGCCTGCACCGCCAGCCACCAGCCCGCTCAGTTTCTTACTGTCAGGAGGTCTCTCCTGATCCGCGGCGCTAGCTCTCACCACCGGCCCTGCCTCCCCGCCTACTGCCTGCTGGCCTTGCTGTGGCAGGCTGTGGAGGTGGGCTGCTGGCAGACCGCCTGGACCGGCACCGGCTGCGCTGGCTGGTCACGGCTGGTGCCACCTTGGCCGCTGCCCCCTGCTTCTGGTGGGCCCTGGGGGCAAGGGAGCCGACCTCTGCCTTTGCTGCCTTGGGCCTGGGCTACGCGCTCAGCGAGGCCTGGCGGGCTTCAGGAGCAGTCATGGTCAGGTGCGGTTGCAGCAGTGACAGCAGCTGGATGATGCGCCAGCTGGGAGTGGGCCGCCTACAGCGACAGAGGGACAGGGGTCAGGCAGATGCTGCTCACAGCAGCAGTTTCAGCCATCGTCATCAATACATGGCATTCGCTGCAGACTCTGCGCCTTCAGCATAAACAAGGGGTTGGGCAGATGATCCTAGCAAAGGCAGCTGCAGCCTCTTGCATGTCCGGCTGTGGAGGATGTTAGAGTTAAAGTTGCTAGATGAGCAGTAATGAAGCTTAGTATGAGGAGAGCAAGGCTGTTTAGACGCGCCCTCTGTGTGCCGTGCTTACCGTGCATGCAAGGCTGTCAGCAGGGGGCCAGGACCTGGGGGTCATCAGCAGACTTGGCAGCATGCTGGCTGCTCAGCTCTGCATCTGGGCGCCTGAGCTGGCCTAGCACCAGTTCCAATGTAGTGTTGCTTGGCTGACCACACTAGAGGCTGACCGCGCCTCTGCTCAGCGTGCAGACGCAAATGATGCCTGCTGGCTATCCCTCAGCTGCCACCAAGGTTGTGCAGCTGCCTGCGCCAGTGTCAGTGCCACCCCTCTCTGCTACACCCTGGCTGTTCACCCTCACCCACACCAGCCCTGGCCACCCCTCCCACCTCTGCCCCTCCCTGCCCTGCTGGTGCAGAAGCGTGGTCCCCACCACCGCCGCCTCCACTGCCACGTCGCTCTACCTCTGCACCCGCAACCTGCTGGGCGGCCTGGGCCCCCTGGCAGTCAGCCAGCTGGCCCTGTTGCAGCAGCAGCACTGTGGCTGTGACGAGCCTACCCTGGCGGGCCCTAGTGCCCTGCTGGCCTCCCTCCTGGTGTTTGTCACGGGCCAGGGGGCCGACCCAGGGGGCGAGGCGGAGGCAGGCGGGGGGCTGCGCAGTGCCCTGCAGCTGCTGCTCCCTGTCATGTATGTGTGCTCTGGCCTCATGTTCAAGGTGGCGGAGGATGCCGTGCAGGAGCACAAGGCCTGGGCAGGGGCTGCAGTGGGCGGGGAGCAGCAGGGGCAGCAGGCGGAGGGGCAGGCTGAAGGGCAGGGGGTGCTGGTGCCAGTGAGGGTGGAGAGCAGGTGAGGAGGCTAGTGGGGCAAGGCAGCCAGAGCTGGAGGTGGGGTGGGTAGTAGGGATGGTGATAGTGGTGTAGTGATTTGTTGTAGGGGGATGGCAGGGCCATGGGCAGGGCAGGGTGGTAGCAGTGTACATACAGACATGCAATGGTGTGATTCGGATTGGTTGGAGGATTGGCTGAGGATGGGGCTGGGGCTGGGTACTGAACAGGTGTGTGGAGTGCCAGCAGTGCATGCAGCCCCTGCTATGTGCAGGTGTTGGGAGCAGCGGGAGCAGCAATAGTGTGTCCACCATTTGTTTACATGTAGGGGCAGTTCAGAATGCTCTTGACATTACTCTGGCGCTAGGTATGAGCTAGATGTAGATTGTGTGACCATCATCACCTTTACACAGCAGTTGCCTCTGTGCAGCCAGCGTTGCGCAACAGCTTAGCATCATTGCACCAGCCTGGGTTCAGGGGGGGAGCAGCAGCAGGGGCTGTCAGGAGGGGGGTGAGGGAATGCTAGGCTAGTGAGGGCGCAGGTCCATCCAGCATGGTTGTGGTAACCTCGTTGTGGTGTATGATGTGTCAAAGTTGGTTGTGCTGCATTGCCATTGTGACATACTGTGCAGGTGGTTGGCTGACTGTGTCGATTGGTTGGCTTTGGGTTAGTTGTTGTGGGTGCTGAGGTGTTGGTGTCCGTGATGGTGCTAGGCAGTAGGTTCAGCGCAGACCCATGGCTCAATAATGGTGCCAGGAGTGATCCTCAGTGTGCATGGCAAGGCATACCAGCAGCACATTCAGCTGTGCGTGACCAGACATGACCTCTCAGGCGTACCTCAAGGCTGCTGGGACTGCCAGCCTAGGTAGCCATCTCCCAGGAGCTGTGCCTTACATACCGTGTGTCACACATACCAGCAAGAAACAGAAGAGGCTGTGCCCGACTTACCACATGCCACACGTGTGCATGGCACACACCTGCAGCATGACTGGGATGAGTGAGGGCCTGGCAGATTGCAATGCGAGCTAGTCATCTTCGGTAGCTGGGGTCACAGGTTTCCAGTGTGTTTGCCATGCGACGACCATGCATGGATAGGACATGATGCTGGTGCCCTGTGTTATGATCATCACTAGTAGGCAGTACCAGGCACCCCTGAACACAAGCTGCTCTGAAACGAGGAATGTGTTGCAGGAACCATTCGATGGCTGCTCATTGCCAGAACTAGTCGACAGCAGCGTGTTGTGGCAGGTGTGCGTGGACACTCACCTGTAATGCACTCAGGTAGGAATCAGGCACGACTGCTGCTTTCCACCGTGGCCACTCGCACCGCAAGCGACAAGCTGGGGAGCGCTGTGCAATAGAGCACACGGCAGTTCCCAATAACATGGTGTGCGCCGTCACCCTGTCGTCGCCCTCCCCTTGGGCCATTTGCTCTGTCCTGGATGCCTCTTGCCTGGGTCCCAGGAGGAGAGAGCTGATATGCAGAGGTAGCGCATGGTGCACAGCACACGGAGTATAGGCAAGGAGTGGGGAGTGCAAAGGTCCGGCAGGTAGCCAGAGCAGGTTAAAAGGAGCATTGCTTGTTGCGAGCTCCCATACGGGCGGGCAGGCTCTGGCTGGAGGGCAAGCATAAGCTTGGACTCCTGAACGGGGCCAGCCTTGACAGGGTAGGGGGAGGATGTGAAGTTGTGATAACGTAGGGGAGGTGGCGGACCAGAGGCAGCGGGGCAGGTAGAGAAGAGGGAGGTGAGCTATTACCCCAGTATTGCCGTCATGCTTGACGCAATCCCTGTGACAGGCGTTCCCAACTACCTGAAAACCACCCCCCTGTGATACGAAGCCCGTATCTCCGCAGCCACTCAGTCAAAAATATATGTAAACAGTGCTTTGAAAAGAGGAGAGTCATATCCACGAAATGGCAGACGCAGCAAAAACTATCTAGCTCTCAGCGGTGCTCAGTGCCTGTCCAAAGATAAGCATTTGAATTCATGCAATTTCGCCACATGCGAGGCGCGCCGCACTAGCACGCTTCGCCACGCTGTTGTGAGTGGCACCTGCAACACGCAGCAGCGGTCGGAACATGTTTTGCTTTTGGCATGTGGACGCGACGAGGGCAGTCGTGACGACTGGATACCACTATGAGCTTTTGGAGCTGCTGCTGGCGCTAGTGCATTACCGGCTGCTCTACTACGCTTTAACAAGGTGCTAGGTGCAGTACGTGGTGTTGTCTCACCTTGCTTTGCTGCCCTCGACTTGTTAGCTGCAGGTGCCCCACGCTTACGGGCCAAGCCCAGCCAGCAGGGTGTTGTGTATGCCGTGGCTATAGCAGGGCTGCGCCCGAATGCAGCCAGCCTGCCCCTTGCTCTGGAGGAGCTTGCTCATGCGGGTGACAACACCACCATATTCACCCATGTTCACAGCTGCACTGTCTGCTGTGATGCTGGCGATGCAGGCACTGTCGAGGCCGTGGAGGAGCAGCTCCTGCATTATGACTTGGACATGAGCTTCTGCCGTGCCAATAGGCAAGGGGATGATAGCCAACACATCGGTGACTTGAGTGGTGAGTCGGCCTGCCCCAGCTGCAGCCTCAGCCCCAGCCCCATCTGCTGCCCCATCTCCTGCCCCAGCCCCAGCCCCATCTGCTGCCCCAGCCCCAGCCCCAGCTGCTGCCCCAGCTACTGCCCCAGCTGCTGCCCCAGCTGCAGCCCCAGCCCCAGCCCCAGCTGCTGCCCCAGCCCCAGCCCCATCCCTTGCCCCAGCCCCAGCCCCATCCCTTGCCCCAGCCCCACCACCGGGTCTCTGCTCCCAGCCTTCTGGCAGGTGCTGCGGGGTGACTGCTGCTGTCACTCGCAATACGAGCACCTTGCCATGGCGATCGCATGTGCACCCATCAAATTGCAGGTGTATTGCCTTTGCGCGCAATAGTTGGTCTGAAAGCAGGCAGCAGAGCAAAGACATGCGGTTATTCCCAGCCTCAGCCCCCCCTCAACCCTCCCCTCAGCCCCCCCTCCCACCCCCTACCACTCCCTTCCACCCCCTTCCACTCTCTCCCAGCCCCTTCCACTGCCACTACTTCCACCCCCTTCCACTCTCTCCCAGCCCCTTCCCACCCACGCCACCCTGCCTTCCCCTTTGCATCTTACCAAGGGTCTTGCGCCGCATGTAGGTGGACACGATGTGGAATTCACGCCCAACTGTGGATGTCTTGCCTGGCCGGTGTGGGTTGGGGAGGACGCACTGCTCAGAGACGAAGAACTGCCGGCACTTGGAGAGGGCACGGCGGTTGACACCGGTCTCTAGATGCAACCTGACGGTGCTCAAGCAGTGGTGAGCATTGTAGGGTGCAGTCCGGGCTGCCGGCCTTGGATGGGAGGTGAAGGATAAGGAGATGGGTGAAGGAGAGGTAGGGGGGAGGAGGCGAGGACAAGGAGAGGTAGGGGGGAGGCTGGGCTGCTGGGAGGAGGGGCTATTGGGAGCTGGGCGGTGAAGACGAGGTTGGGAGATGGTGGGTCAAGCTGTGTTGGTGGTGGCCACGTGGCGGAGTGGTAAGCCAAGCTCGGTCGGCTCCTCGTGCACCTGTAGCCATCAGCATGTGTACCTTGTAAGGGGTCAATCTTTTTACATACAGACCCAATGAGTGAGTTGCATAGTGCCATGGACGCGTTATTGAGTATGCTGTAAAAAATCTGTGTGAGGTCAGGCTGTTGTTCAATGGTTGAAAACATAAAGCGGATAATAGCTGGAGGGGGTGACTAGACCCCACTGTGCCGCCCACCATTACAGCGATATAGCGCTGCCACACACAGTTTCGAGTTCCTTCACATCCTCGCCAAGCGGCCTGCACCATCAGGAAGCTCGCGCAGCCATGTTTGCCGGACTTCAGTGGTGTGCGCCACCGACATGTCGTGCATCGCTAACGGATAGCCAAGGACGTAGCTTACCAGTGTAGCTAACCACGGTCTGCGATTGGGACACATCCGGGGTCACATGTGGCTGCCCGCATCGAATGACTCCGATGGCAATTCCAGTCTTACATTAAACGCGCATTGTCGCATTGCAGCAGGCGCAGCAAACGTTACATGAAATGATGGAGTAGATGGGCTGCAGTTGCATGAAGATTACCAACCCCATGTTGGGAACGCCTGACCCTGTCCATGTCCCTGATGCCATACTGCCACCCATATGCCTGACCCCTGAAACTCTGTATGGTGGCGAGGTCCCACCCCGCCTGCAGCCCCACTGATGTAAGTTTGCCACCCGCTACAGCTTGCTCCTGAGGCTGGTCTGGGCCATGCCGACAGCCACCGGCTTCTCCTGGATTGCGTGTATGCCAATTTTTGGTTACAGCTCTTGCTGCAGTTTGGAGTAGTGATTGGGCTGGAACGTTCAGACGCTGGCTTTTGGCATGATGGAAAGCAGCGACTAATATATGGCTGACGACATGGCCACCACCGCCGACGACGTGCAACCAACCGTCAGACTAAATGATGAACGCCATGGCCGTCGCTGCCGCCGCCGTGCACCCAACTGTCTAACATGAACTGTCAGAATGAATCTTACAATCGCCCATGATGGCTACATCAGGCACATGCGCTGCGCCATGATGCCAAGGTCAGGGTGAAAAGACAGCCAGGCACCTAAACGGTCGACGCCTCCGGCATTTCAACAACGTCTACCCGGCTGGCACACCGCAACCCCCCCTGCTGCTTCGCTCATTGCGGCGCCAGGAATCATCGACAGGTTACCACGACGCTCAATCGGACTCGTTCGTCCGACGAGGGGTGTCGGGGCAGTCGGGGCGCATCCGGTGCTGGGCGCGAGTGGTTGGGACATCTAAGCAGCGACAACCTCCTTCTTGACGATGCGCTCATACACCTCGCGCACCTGCACAGCCACGTCACGCACACATGATGCGAGCAAAAGAGCACCCCCGACACCTTCCGTCCGTCCTCACCTGACGCCTTGACGAGCTCTGGTTGCCTGCACTGCCTGCTGGTCGCCGCACTGGTCCTGTAATCCTAGACCCACGACCCAGATCACCACCGCCATCAACTGCCTAAGAAGCTCCCCTCTGCTGCCTGCACCAGTCCCTGCGATGTAGTGCCAGTGTGACCACCCCAAGGAAGTGCATGCGCCCCTTACGCTGCCCAAGGATCAAGAGGGATGGAAACTGGGTTCAGTGGCGACGCCCCTACCACATCACTACTATCACAACTCTCCCCCAAGGCTGCCACAGCCCCTCGTGGCTATGATCACAGCTATGACTGTGCAGCATGCGTGATGGTTTACCCTACGCAGCGCACAGTCGCGTCAATGCCCATGGCCATCACATGGTGATCCTCCATGATCAGCGCGGGTATCCTGTGTGATCCGACAGGTCTGGCCTCACCTTCAGGCCCACAATGGTCTGGAACAGGCCAGTCCCGTTGGTGGAGCCAGGGAAGCTGGAGTTCTTGAGCATCTGCTGCGTGATCTCGCCGTAGAACTTGGCGCTGGTGTTGCTGAGGTGGCTCTCGACGTAGATCAACTCCTCCAGCTTGTCAAACTGGCCGTCCATTTCCAACACGCTCACCTCCTGGCCAAAGTAGGTGTCTGGGCCATAGGCCAGCTTGATGCCTGCAACGCACGGTTTGGAGTGCAGCCTGTAGGGCTGGAGGGGGTGGTGGGCTGGGTAAAGGAGGGAAGATGCGAGAGCAGGGACTGACCCCATGCCAACAGAGCCAAGAGAGGGCTGCCAACACAGCAGGAGCCACTGCAACATCAAGGGGCCACCAGCTAGGTATCTAGGTATCTGTAGGTCAACTAGGCAGGCAGGCAGGCAGGTGTGAGCAGGCAGCTTGCCCAGCGCACCATCTCTTGCCCGCCCATCTCCATCCCAGATCATTTGGTGACCTTGGTGCCCCGGAGCCCTGGGACCTCAGTGCTGGATGCGCTACAGCAGCTTGCATGAAAACGACTAGCACCAACCAGCTGGATATCAGCTGGCTGGCAGGGGTGTCAATTGCAAACGTTCGACAGAGTTGGCAGCAGGCAGCCCTGGGCTGGGCCCTAACCCTAACCCTAACCCTAACCCTGGCTGAGGCGTGTGCACTGACCAGGGAAGGAGCAGGTTAGGGTTAGGGTTAGCCCTAACCCTAACCCTGGCTGAGGCATATGCACTGACCAGGGAAGGAGCAGGTGAGCTTGCGGCCGCAGGGAATCCAGCTGATGGTGGAGCCCTCGTCAAACAGGTAGGTGGGGTCGAAGGACTTGGAGCCCTCCTTCTGGATGAGGCGCACGCGCAGGTACTTGCCCTCCGTGTCAGGCACCAGCTGGGTGGGCAGCACCTGGGAGGGAGGGCAGAGCAGGCGGTCTTGGGTGGCAGGAGCAGGCAGGCAGGCAGGCAGGCAGGCAGTACCTGAACACCAACACCATCAGCAAGCCAGCAGCAGCTCGCTCATGTCCTCCTCAATCTACTCAATTAACCATGGCTGCCCTCAGGCCCATGGCAGGCCCTAGCACCAGTGTAGCAGGAGTAGCAGGCAGGCAAGCATCTGCCTGAATACCAACAACCAGCCCCAGCGCCAACCCTGGCCCACCTGAATGACCATGTCTGCGTCCTTCTTCTGGGGGTCAATGTAGGCGTCAAAGTCAGGCTTGCGCGCCTCAATGCTCTTCTTGATGCTGTCCAGCGAGTGCCCTCGCTCAGCCATGTCGCGCTGCAGCAGCAGGCAGCAGGGAACAGGCTGGTCATCAGTGGGTAGCCATGCAAGGTACGGTTTGGTACAGCCATGAGCTAAACGGCAACCCTCCATGCTGGGCAAGACAACCCAACCGCCTGCCCTAGTGCTGGCACAGCGTTGCTGCTAGTTTGACCCTGACCCTGTGCAATGACGTGACAGGTCACGTGCCACGGCATATCCTGATGAACTAATGTCACAGGGAGGCAGGAGGCTGCAGGACGGGAGACAAACTACAGCAGGCTGGCAGCCAGGCTGCTACCCTGCCGCACAGAGCCTGGCTGGGCATTGGCCAACGTCATGTGTAACCTGTGTGGTGGACCTGTGTGGTGGACTTTGGGCTCAAGGCAGCTTGAAGCATGTGGCAGGCAGGCAGGCAGGTGCTGGTAAGGTGCCTGGGCCTTCAGCAGCACGGCAGGTGCTGGAACAAGGGGTGACATCACCAGGCATATGCCACACCATGCTGCCGACTGAAGATGTCACACTGGGCGAGGTCACACAGGGTGCAAACGGATCCAGATTGGACATCAAGGGGATGATAGGGGGCAACATGGTAGGGGGCAGGCCCAATCACCCAGGGGGGTCTGTGCTTGTACCTGGATCTTCCATGCGAACTTGATCTCGTCTGAGATGTCCAGGTAGATCTTGAAGTCCAGCAGGTCGCGCACACGCTGGTCATAGAAGGGGTGCAGTCCCTCAATCACCAGGATCTGCACGAAACACCGCCAGGCAGCAGGCTGCATGCCCAGGAGCCCCATTCATGCTGCCTCACGAGCAGGAGCCACAAGAACAGGCAGCGACAGCAGGCACAGCATAGCAATACAGTACTGGCAGAGGCAACAGCGTCAGCACACTGGCAGCACTGGCATCAAAACCGGCAGCAACACAAGAGCAAGGGCAGACACAGCATCTACAGCACTGGGGGCATTGGCAGGCAGCAGGTAGCCCCCCTTCCCTTCACTACTCCTCTGTTGTTGCCAATGAAAACCACCCACCCTTCCTGCTGCACCCCACCCTGCTACCCACCCCTGCTGCTGCACCCCACCCTGCTACCCACCCTTCCTGCTGCACCCCAACCTGCTATCCACCCCTGCTGCTGCACCCCACCCTGCTACCCACCCTTCCTGCTGCACCCCACCCTGCTACCCACCCTTCCTGCTGCACCCCAACCTGCTATCCACCCCTGCTGCTGCACCCCACCCTGCTACCCACCCTTCCTGCTGCACCCCAACCTGCTATCCACCCCTGCTGCTGCACCCCAACCTGCTACCCACCCTTCCTGCTGCACCCCAACCTGCTATCCACCCCTGCTGCTGCACCCCACCCTGCTACCCACCCTTCCTGCTGCACCCCAACCTGCTATCCACCCCTGCTGCTGCACCCCAACCTGCTACCCACCCTTCCTGCTGCACCCCAACCTGCTATCCACCCCTGCTGCTGCACCCCACCCTTAACCCCTAACCCCAGCCAGGCCCTGAGTGGCAAGGTGTGTGGCCCACGGGTCTGACCTTGGGTGCCTTGATGGTCTCCGCGGGGTCCAGCAGCCCAGTCACGTGGTTGTAGATGGGCTTGTCTACGGACTTGCCCTCCTTCAGTGCCTTGACCTGCGGCCCACAGCCGCACAAACACAGCTCGTCAGCACCACTGCCAGCGCCTTGCAAGCTAGAGGTGCGGAGCCAGTGGCAAAGAGGCTGCCAGGACAGCTCCCATGGGTGTGGGGTGAGGGAGGGTGTTGTCTGGCACAGTGGCTGAGTCCAGGCATGGATCAGCGAGCACAGCGTCATGAGGAAGCAGGTCGGCAGGTCGGCAGGCTGAGGGGTGCCAGGTGTGATGGGGTGACTGGGCCACTGCGGCTGCCAGGGCATGGCGCTGTGAGGCCAGGGGTGAGGCTGGCGGCATCAGCCCCACTGGGTTTGCAGCAAGTTGCCGCTGCTCCCCCTGAACAGCTGTGGCTGCAGGGTGGGCAGGGTCCACTTGGCCTTACCCGGCAGGTAGGCATTGAGGGGGAGGGGGTGGCTGTTGATACGCCCCAGGACACAGGTGTGTTGGGTCTGGCATCCCCAGCAGCTGTGTCAGCCGCACCCCAACCGCTGGGTGCCCTACAACTCCACATCTATATCACATGATTCTCCACCCACCTTCACCCTACCTCCACCCTGCTTTCACCCTGCCTTCACCCTGCCTCCACCCTGCCTCCACCCTGCCCCTGGGGTGCGAAACAGTACCTGGTTGTGCATGAGGTCGAAGTCCTGAGCCTCAGGGGCCAGGGCAGTCACGCCCTTCTCCTTGCGCCCGTTGCGGTCCAGGCAGTGGTAGTCATCAAGGCAGATCACAGTGGTCATGTCGCTGATCAGAGTGTTGCTGTCCGGGTTGCCACCTGGGCAGACAGCGCACAGGCCACCATTTTGAGAACACCATGCACATGGCTGGCTGGGGAAACGCTTTGCCTGCGCCACCAGGGTTTGGCTCCAAGCAGATTGCGTACCTGCGGGAGGCTTGGGCGCTCCACCGAAGATGCCAGTCACGCGACGCATGAAGGTGGACTTGCCGCATCCTACGTTCAGCAGGGGTGGGGTTGTCGCCGGAGATTGCACCGTGCCGCTGCCGGCCTTGTGCCAGGTGCAGAGCTAGGCTGTGTGCCTTGCCCTGGTGGCCTGTTTCCCCAGAGATGAACGCACCAGAATCAGCTGCAAGGCCGATAACGACTGTGCGCTCCTGTGCCTTGACAACCAGGGAGCGCCTGGCCAGAGCCTGCGATGCAGTGGCGTTGCGATGGCGATAAGGCGCACATCGACAGTGCAGATCGACTTTTCATGACGCCCGCACCTTTGCCAGCGCGGGACGGGGAAGCGACGCCTGCAGCCAGTGACAGCATCAGCGTCAGTACAGGCACCTAGAAGCAAAGAGATTGCGCTGAAGGTTGGGTGGCCCCACCTTGTGGCCAGCGCGAGACATCCTGCGGGGCACCAGCACATTTATGCAGTAAGTTAGTGACCGAGGCTAAGAGCCAGCACGAGTACGGGCTCTAGAAAGAGCAGATAAGATTGCTGAACTGCTCTTCACCTGGTGGTCTGCATGATGCTAGGTGTAGAGGCGCCGCTTTCGCCGATCTCCCCAAATGCCTGATGATGGCCGGAAAAGTTGGGCCAAAAGGTGTGACAATACCGAGAATGTTTTGCCTGCTCTCCCGCACTGCCGGAAGTTGAAGTTAGTGTGCGCCTGAGCGGAAGGAACAGCTGTGTGCTGGTCCTACTGACTAGTCGAGCCTGCACCATGGTGCGCAATCAATCGGTACAATCAATCGGTTTTACCGATGGCACTGGCTCAGTACGTCCGCGTCTTGTATCCACAGTCCATGTACGTGCGCGTGAAGCGAAAGAAGCAAACGATTTTTCTGCACGTTGAGCCCACTGACACGGTGTTGGAGGTGAAGCAGAAGCTGCAAGAACTTGTCGACCAGGTGGGGGGATGGCAGTGTGTGACAGAAGCCCACGGCACGTCTGACTCTGTCCCCTTGTTCCATCAACGCCCCCATTAGTAGCCGCCAGAGAACCAGCAGCTGCTGAAAGGTACCATGCTGCTGGAGGATGCAAAAAAGATTGCAGAGATGAAGGTGGAGAATGATGACATCCTGGCCTTGACATTGATGCAGCCAGGTGGGTGTGTTCTTGCGTCCCCCAAGCTGATGTCCTCACAGCCACCTTTGCTATCATTGGGACCTGGGCGCTGCTGTGTGCAGATGGCACATTCGAGGCGGTGAACATTGCGCAGCAAGAGTGATGAAGGTTGTTTCATTAAGGCATGGAGACGTTGGCGCCAGCTACCAGCAATCGAATGCATACAATGCATACCAATGCTGAACTAAGCAGAGACTGTTGTGAGAGCTAGACTCACACATGAGCTACTCATGCGTGCTCACATGAGCTACTCATGCGTGCTCGACATAGACTGCATAGAGTCCAGCCCTTGCTTCTGCTTTGTAGTATCATGGCAGCAACAGCTGCAGGCACCACAAAGTGAGCATCCCCATCCAGGCATGTGTTGGCGCTAGGGATGCAGAGAGGCTCTGACGGAGTGCGGGGGTGTTGTTAGCGGCGGTGGTTTCACACACTGTTACGGTAAGCAGCCTTGCATGGCTTGCATGGCCTGCATAGCCTTGCTCATGAGCAACATGGCATGGAACCGACATAGACATAGCGCCTCAGGTCTGCAATGCACCAGCCAATATGGGGCGGGGATCCACCGTTTCTCACCATATTATATTGGATGCCATTATAAGCACCATCTGGGCCGTGATCGTGTGTCATGTTCGAGCAGATGGCCATGGCAAGCTATCACAGCCCCGCCAAGTACTGTGACCAGTGATGCCAGCCTTCACAGAAAGCAAGGATGTTTGGATGCACGGTAGCTTGTGGCCATCTTTACCATCGACTGTTACATTGGACTTTCTGGAGACGCACTCCGCACCTCATGCAAGGCGAGATAGCAGCAATACCTTCATCACGCAGCTGTGGCAAATGAGACGGCCCACTGCTCCAGCCCAAAGCATGTTTACAGGTCTGGCTATGTGGCTTGTCTTAAGGGACCCGCCAGGGTTGTCTCAAGGGGACAAGGGAACCTCTCCTCTCCTGTCAGGGGTGTCTAAGGAGAGGGGAGGCAGCAGCTGTGCTGCGGTGCTCCTGCCTGTGCAGCGCCTGCCCACACTGCTGCAGTGCCCTTTTAATTTATATCAAGGTTTCGATTTATGGCTACGTGATGGACCGCATTGCGACAGCTGTGTGTGTATGTATTATTGGCGGGTCGCGCACTATGGAGAGTCGCAGACAAAATAATATTGTCTATGCTTAAAGCTATCTCACTCCCTCTCAATGATACGGAAATGTCCTGTTGACTGAGAAGTCCGAGCTCAATCCTGCCTCGGCCTGACTCCTTTACCCAAACATCAAGCCTGCGTACTCTCTCGAGTTGTATGGGCGTCGGCGGGCTGGGCAGAGCAGCCTCCCTGTCTTCAATGAAAGCCTCGTGTAGCTCCTGCTCCCTGCCGAGAACATGGGACCAGCTCGTGTGCCAGTGTCGCTCTGAAAAATATTGGCGCTGGCAGAAGCTGATGTTGACCTGGCTTTTGAAGTCGTGCTGGTGGTGGTCTTCTTAAAAGCCTACAACCTAGTCCGCAATCAGTTTGGGTCCCAGAAGTGCACCCCCCAGTTCGCGTTGGGTCATGCGCAGCTAGTCATTCGCATCGAACGCTTCCTCGGCCTGTTCTGGGAGCAGGAAATCCAGGTGAGCTTGACCCGGCATCCCCGTGCCCCGCGGCAAGCTGTTGTGTTCTTTATGCTGATACACATTCTCACCCAGCTGTCCCTGCGTATCGTTCCGCAGGGAATGGTCATCAACTGGACATCCTGGATCCGTTTTTGGAACATCTTTTACGGGTCGGCCCACATGGCCGTGACAGTGTTTGTGCTGGGCTTCTTGTTTGTCCTCAAGCCAGCTGCCTACCAAACGTGCCGGACAGTGTTTATAGTAATGAACCTGCTGGCCATCATTGGCTACGCGGGCTTCCCCCTCATGCCTCCACGTCTCGTCAACGTGTGTGATGACCCTTATGGGGGGTGCGTCAAGGAGTATGTGTTTGAGGATACACTCCACACGGTGGGGGGTTTGTGGTCCTGGAAGCAGAAGGGTATCTCCAAGCTCAGCAACCACTACGCCGCCATGCCCAGCATGCATGCAGGATACTCTCTATGGTGTGCAGTGTCCATGTATGGCCACTCCCCATACATGCTGTTCAAGGGGCTGGCTGTGATGTACCCCATCCTCACACTCTACTGCATTGTCGTCACTGCAAACCACTTCTTCCTTGATGCCGTTTTTGGAGCATTGGCACTTTATGCCGCCTCACACATTGCAGTGTACATCCCAGCAATGGGGCGGGGGGCAGGCAGTGACAGCACGGCTACAGTACAGCCTCTATTGTTGCCGTTGACTGAGGTCAGCCTGCACGATTGTGGGATGGGGGGCAAGCAGAACCAGTCAGCAGCAGCCAACCAAAAGCATCATGCAACAATCCAGGTAGATGCCGCAGCACACATCCAGTCCACACGCATCACCATGTCCAACTTGCAGAAACGGTGACATCACTCTATCACCCTAGGCAGTGGTGTGCTTGCACATCACACATCATTCTTTTCATCACTTCTGGGGTCTGCCTGAGGGCATGCATCCAACCTTGAACGCATCCATTTGTTGGCCCAGGGACTGTGTGGCACTGCACTGCTTGCTGCTGGTGGCCTTTGAGAGGCTGGCAGACATGGTGCACCCCTGATACCCTGGAGGGCCACTCGTGAGTCATAGCACCAGATTTCATACATTCCTCAGACTTTGGACATCCTGATTTGAACAATGCACCCCATTTTTGCCCACGTGCCCAGGCAGCAACTGGTGCTTGGGGCAGCTTGGACAGACAGCTATATGGGCTTGGAGCTTAGAAGCGCCAGCTGCAGACATCTGTGATTTACGTGAGCAGTTTAGGGGTTAGCCCGCCTTGGTCCTGACTGCAGTGTGTTAACTGACTCAATGTCACCTGCGGTATTTAACAATGCTGCTTGCAAGAGCTTTTGCTTGAAGCATATTAGACTGGGAAATGGTGCAGGATGTGCTCTTGCTGGTGCCCAGTATGCTCTGGGAGTTTTGAGTTTGGCATGCGCAGTGTAAGCGTCCATCTTGCTCGGTTCTTTTTCATTTAGCAGCTTAGCGAGCCGTCCTCAATAAAGCAAGACTCCTGAGGCATGTCACTGATATGATGTGGCTTACACCGCTTAAGCCGTCAGCCGTTAGGCTGCTAGGCCGCCCTCCCCCTCAAGGGGTTCGGGACTCACAATGCATGTCACTGAGGCATCTGGTCAGCTCCTTCATAAACCCATCACCTCGTCATCATACTCATCACCATCAAGTAACCCAGCCCCCACATGCCATATCAATGCGAAAGCAAGGCCTTCATATCCCCACATGTATCTCAGGCGTCATATGCCAGCTTTGAAAGTCCCGAAGCGCAAGAAATCAGTGCCGCATTGTGCGCCGCACCCATATGTTGACATGCATTGTGCGCCGCACCCTACAGCGCCGCAGGAATACCCCTGTCAGCGTTCGCTGGTGTCGGCGCTTACTGCGGCAGCAGGTCGTCGCCCAGCTCCTCATTCCCCCAGTCGTCATGTCCCGCGTCCTCTTTAGCCACCACCTTCTTGCCTCTTGTGACTGGCACGTTCAACCCGGGACTGAGCTCGCCCTCCGTGAACCCTCCATTGGCTGCTGCGGGCTGCGGGGGCGTTGCCGCAGCTGCCATCGCTGCATGCTGCGCCACCGTCATTGCAGATGCCTCCGCGGCCATGGCGCGTTCCGCTTTCCGCAGCTCGGTCATGTAGCGCTGCGCGTCGTCGCGGCGACCCAGCTCCGTGCACAGATGCACCAGGTAGCGGAGGCACTCCGCGTTGGTGGGATGTGTGGTGTTGATCTCCTTGTACTTCGCCAGGGCCTGCAAAGGGATGAAGGGGTTGCCGCAGCACGTGGGAGGGGGGCCAAGGGTGGACAGGGCGCGGCTATCTTGGCATGCACCTAGCAGTCATAGCTTTGTCCTAGTGGTCTTATATAGTTCCGACCTGTCCTAGTTCTAATGCTAAGGAGCTGCTAGGAAACTGCTGGGTAAAGCAAGCAGACGAGGGCTGTGGGTAGGCCCACAATGCAACATGAGGTGCTAGCTATGGGCATGAAACTGATTGTGGTGGACGGCAGGCGCGTGGGTGAGTGATTGGGTGGGTGGGTGGGTGGGTGGGTGGGTGGGTGGGTGGGTGGGTGGGTGGGTGGGTGGGTGGGTGGGTGGGTGGGTGGGTGGGTGGGTGGGTGGATGGGTGGGTGGGTGGGTGGGTGGGTGGATGGGTGGGCATGGCAGGCACCTGGGGGTAGGCGCCTATGCGTCTGTAGCAGGACGCCACCATGAGCGCCCACTTCACTTCCTGTGGCTGGATCTTGGAGGCGAGGTCGAAGAAGGGCATGGCCTTCTCATACACCTCATTCTTCACATGGTACGCGCCCAGCCAGCTGATGACGTCCATGTTTACAGGGAACACGCGGGCTGACTCCTGCAGGCAGGCCGGAGGTGAGGGTAGGGGATAAGAAGTGGGGGGGCAGGCGGAGGTGGGAGGTGCCAGAGCAGAGTTTGTGCTGCGGGTTGTAGGCTGGTCAGGGAGCAGGGCTGCTGCTGCCAGGCACAACAGCAGCGCTCTTTCCAGCGTGTGGGGTCCTCCACCATGCGAGACAGCATCTGTGTGCAGTGCCATGACCTGCGCAGCGCACCTGGTAGAAATGCAAGGCTCGCAGCTCGTCGTCGGCGCGAGCGTGGATCGCGCCCAGGCGGGCCAGCACACCGGGATCGTTCGGCACCAAGCTGCTCAGCATCTCCAGCCACTTGACGGACTGCGGCTCACAGCACACGCGCACATCGGGTGTGGCAGCGAGCAATCCAACGCCTGGCAAATGCTGCTGCGGTTCCCTGTGTGCGCTGACCAGTAGTGATCAGCACTGGCTGGGATACAGCAGTACTGCCTGTTTGCGGAATTTGCGTGTTTCACGCAGTAAATCCGAAACCTTGCGCTGTAGCAACGGAAGGAGAAGCTGAGCTCCGACGACTGGCAGCCCGCGGTGTTGACTTACCTGCTTGAAATCGCCCATGATGTCGTAGCACTGCGAGATCTGCCACAACACGTCGTTGTTGTCTGGGAGCATGGCGTGCAGCTTGCGGAACACTGCCAGAGCCACCTGCGGCTCGCCCAGGCGCTGGTGCACCAGGCCCAGGTTGTACAGAGCCTCCACGCAGTACGGCTCGATGCCGGCCGCCTCTCGAAACAAGTCGCGACCGCCCTCCAGGTCGCCTTTCTCTACCAACACGCAGCCCTGACGGCCAAGGCAGCAATGAACAGGTCAGCGAGGTGCTCAACAGGGCACACATGAAGGCTGATGGCAGGACGGGCATGCCCCGCCTGCCCGCCTTGGTGCGCTACATCGCGGAGTATACCGCCCGACTGGGTTTCACGCTGGGTGTTCTGCTTTCGCAACCACAGGCCACACATGCGCAAGCGCGCACCCACCGACCTTGTTGACAAAGGCGCGGGCGTTGTACCGGTCACTCTTTAGCGCCAGGTCCGCGTACTTGTCGGCTGCATCCGCCTCCGCCTCCAGCAGGTATAGAAAGGCAAGGTTGGTGGCGGCACGTGCCTTCATGCGGGGCTCCTTCTTCTCAAACTCCTGCAAACCACCAAGCACCACGAGTGAAGGCATTGCAGCACCTGGTGCGAGAAATAACACAGCAGGTGGTGTCTGAAGCAGCCAAGTGGTGCAGTAAGGTTGCCGGTAAGGTTTTGCATGATCTGTAGGCAAGCATGGTGCCCGAACTAGCCACTTGATACGGCGCAATGACAGCTTCTGTACAGCAGAAGGATGCTTCATAGCAAGGCTAACAGGCAGATGCCATGATTTGATGATGAGAAGGACAGGGATGCTTTGGCTCCCAGGATGGCTTCCAGGCGCTCTAACCCTCGACCAGCCAGGAGGTGATAGGTTTGGATCCAGCACCAATTCATGAGTAGTTCAGAAGCCCAGGCAATGCAGAGCGGGTGACCAAGACCAGCCGTTGCCAAGACATTTCTTTCAGTGCACACAATACCGGCAGGGGCAGAGTGGGCAGGGGGGAAAAGGGGCAGGGGCAGAGTGACCAGCGGGAGAGGGGGAGACTGTAAGAGAAGTGCCCTGGCCCACTGCTGGCTGACTCTCCAGGCATCCTGGCTGCTCCAGCTCCCTCTGCCGCGCATCCGCTACTTGCCTTGAACACCTCTATTGCTGCCTCAAAGTCCTTGTTGGCCAAGAACTTGGACGCCTTGGCCAGCTCCACCTCATTGGCCAGGCGGGCCGCCCCTGCCCCTGCAGCCCGCAGCTGCTCCGCACACCTGCAGCAGCCGGGTCACTCAACAGCGTGTCCAATAACACTCCCTCTGCCATGGCAGCCAAGATCAGGGTGAGGCAGGTGAGGAGGTGGAGGTGGGCGGGTGAAGGTATGTGGCTCCCAGCACCCAGGGCCTGCCCGAGGCTTACCCAGCTCACCAGCACAACAGTCTGCTCACCCAGGTCACCTGCACCACAGCCTGCTGCTGCAACGTCAGCTGCTGCTGCTCTGGGTTGTAGCAGGGAGGCTGTGGCTATGTAGCTACACAGGTGCAGATAGGTATGAACAGCAAGATAGGAGACAGGAACTGGTAGGCAGGAGCTGGGTAAGAGAGGGTACTTACCCAGATGGGAGTGTGATGGGACTAGGACCCAGGTGAAGCTGCACCCTGCCCCTTCTGCTGCGCCTGTCCATGCCCTTGAGCGAGTCACCCCTGAGTGTCAGCTGTTTTGCCCTTGGCTTTCCTAGCCCCTTCCCAGGCCTGCCCACAAAAGGCAGGTGGGAGTGTGTGGTGGAATAGGTGGTAAAAGAGCTGGCCCCTGCCCCCTCTGCGCCTGGTTGAGCTGCGGACGGCTGCTGTGCTGTGGGCCGGAGGCAGGAGCTGTGGCAGTGGCAGGCGGTGAGGCGGTGCTGTGCTGTGGGCAGAAGGCAGGCGGTAGTGGCGGCAGTGGCAGTGGCGGTGAGGCGGGTGTGGCGTCCAGGTCTCACCAATCAAAGCCTGCCTGGAAGCCTCCCTGGCGGTCAATCTTCTCGCTGATGAGTTGGGCTGACGACACGATGCCGCGTGTGATGTGGTTCAGACGCTTGCGCAGCTCCTCCTTCAGGCCGTCGTCTTGCACTACCTGGCCATGCCCAGCAAGAGCAGCAGCAGGCAACGCAGCAGTGAGGCCTGAGCCAGCGGCACCACTGTACCACATGGCTGCTGCATGCTAACCACTACCCACAGGAGCTCCTGCACAGGTAGCAGAGCACCAACTCCGGCTCCTAAGGAGGGCTGGCGACCTTACCAGTTGCTGCACACGTGGCCAGTGTGTGAGGCCGCAGAGATGCCCCAGATGCATGAAGGTGTCACAGCAGCTACCACTACAAACACAGGAGCTGCTGGACAGGTAGCAGAGCCCCAACCACAGCTCCGGCAGTAGGCTGGGCCGTTCAGTCAGGCCACAACCTGTGCTGCCCTTCTGCGCCCTTCCAGCAGTGCAGGTGTGCAGCACAAGGCATGGGCTACAGCGCCTGGGCTGCAATGGGCAGCACACAAACAGTTATGACTCTGGACACACTCTGGACTGCTTGGGCCAACACACACCGCTGAGGCAGTCAGGCATGGGGCTGGACTGCCTGGACCCCACCCATGGCCTGATTCTGGGTGGCATGGGGTCCTCTTGCCATTGCAAACACATCTACAGCAATGCCTGCTGCTGCTGCTTCCGCTGGAGTGGGCTGAGGTGATCATGGTTGTCGGCACATGGCGCCCGCTGAGCTGTTGCAGTCTGAGGGCCATAGAGCGTGGAGCACAGGGTGGGGTGCTGTGTGAGGCTGGTCCCCCTTCCACCCTGCTCAGTGGTGCTGGAGCTGTGCTGGACTGCTGATTGTGTTGGACAGGCCAACGTTCAGAGTTTGTTCTTAATCATCTTCATCCAGACAAGCAGGGGTGAATAAGTAAGCGAGGATATGGTGGTGGTGTGCCGCTTCCACCCTTGCGTTAGACAGGCTCGCGCTAAAGGTTTGTGCTAGAGCATCTTCCTCCAGACAAGCAGGGCTGAATGAGTAGGAGCTCCATGCTGCTGGAGGCAAAGGCGGTGGTGATGATGATGGGGGCCTGGTACGGTGCTGCACTGTTCAGCGTTTGTGCTAGAGCATCTTCCTCCAGACAAGCAGGGGTGAATGAGTAAGAGGGGATGTGGAGTGCCTGCTGGAGGCAATGGCAGTGGTCACGGTGATGGTGATGGGGGGCCTGGTACCGCTATGCTGTATTGTGTAAGGCTAGCCACCTGCTGCATGTCATCCTCCTCGTTGGCCATGAGCCCACTCATCTCCTCCTCGTCCTCCTCATCCTCCTCGTAGCTGCGTACTGACAGCAGGCGCACGTACGCGTCCTTCATGCCCTCACGGTCGCCAAGAGCATACGCACACACCACCAGGTTGTACCCAGTCTGTGGCGGCAGCAGCAGCAGCAGCAGCAGCAGCAGGGGCGGCAGGGGCAAGGGGTGGGCAGCAAGGTCGGCAGCGGCCTAGTGGCAGCAGAAGGGCAGGGAGAAGCGGTGGGTAGGGGCGGCACTAGCAGGTGAGGGAGAGGCAGCTGTAATGGGTGGCAGCAGGGGCAGGGAGAAAGCAGCTGGAAGGGGAGCAGCTGGGGCGGCACTAGCAGCAGCAGCGAGCGCCAGCATGTGAACCTTGCTTCCATGTGCATTTGGTGCATGGGGGTGCTTGCGTTTAGGGTGGTCGGTGCAGTGGGAGTTAGGTCGCCGCACCCTAGAAACAGTCGCCGCACCCTAGAGACCCTAGACAACAGCCACCGCACCTGGTGATCTGGTGAGTGGTCCATGACCTGAGTGAACGACTGCAGCGCATCCTGATACTGGCCCAGCCGCACGAAGGCCAGGCCAATGTTGCGCATGATCTTGAACCGCACCTGTAACCAAGGCAAGCAGCGTGGCAAGCAGCGTGGCAGCAGCGTGGCAAGCAAGCAGCAAGGCAAGCACCGCCCACTGCTTCCTGGGTGAGCTGGCAGCAGCTGCAGCCTGGTTGGGCTGACACCTGCAACCAAGGCAAGCAGCAGGCAGCCCTGCGGCACCGCGGCACCGCCCACCGCGGCACCGCCCACTGCTGGATACCTGCAAGCACTGGCTGCCCTGGGCTGATTTGGTAAGAGCGTCTGGCAACAGCTGCATGCCAGGAGGGTTGGTGGCACCCCAATGAACTTGCACAGCAGCAGCAAAGGCAGACATGACACCCTTCAGATATGCACACCCAGCAGCACAAGGCTGAGCCATGCATGTGTGTTGCATGGGGTTGGCAGAGCATGTGTGTTGCATGGGGTGGGGAGGGGACTGAGGCTGGCAGGTCTCCTGTGGCCCCGCACCTCCTTGCTGGTGGCCGGGATTTGATCCAGTGCCATGCGGTACATCTTGATGGCATTGGTGTACTTTTTCTGTTCAAAGTAAATGTTGCCCATGTTGATGCGCAGCCGGCCGCCGCTGCTGTAGCCCTTGTTCCGTACCATCTCTGCAGCAGGCGCCACACCACATGCCGCCTGACCACTGTGTGGGTGTGGGCATTGCATGAGGGAGCTGGCCCAGGCTGCTGCAGCCATGGGTGTGTGTGTGTGGGTGGGTGGGTGTTGCCCGTTGGGTGGGTGTGCCCGTTGCCAGCAGTGTTCACCCCAGCTCAGCTTAGCACACTCTGCACTAGGTACCACCTAGACCTTGACGGTGCGCGTACTGGTGTCCAAGCCTTGCTTAGGGTGCGTGCGTGAATCTGTGCAGGGGGCAACTTATACGCGCCAGGCCAGGGCTGGGCTGGGCAGAGCTGTGGGGGCTGGGCGGGGTAGGGTTTTACCAAGGCCAGGGCTGGGCCTCCAAATGCTGAGATGGGCAGGACTGGGTAGCCATGGCTGGCTGTTGCAGGGAGCCCTACACCTCAGCCTTGATCCAGCTAGTCAAGGAATAAGAGGCTGGTGGGGGCTCAAGGGGGTGCCGGCCTGATCCTGGCTGGGCTGGGCCAGGCCGGGTAGGCAAGGCGTTGCCAAATGTGGGTCAGGTCCAGGCCTGATAGCCCAAGGTGGTGCCTGCTACAGTCTGCTGGCTGCAGCTAATCATTGCAGGCCGCACGCCTGCCTGCGTCCCTCCCCCTGGCCCCCTCCCCCTGCCCGCCTCCCTCTGCCCGCCTCCCCCTGCCCGCCTCCCCCTGCCCGCCTCCCTCTGCCCGCTGTGTGTGCCCTGGCCTCCTCTCACGAGTATACAGGTCCAGCGCCTCCTTGAAGTTGCTGTTGGCCTGGTACATACACGCCAGGTTGAGGTCACAGGCAAAGGTGAGGTCCACGTTGATGGCGTCCCCCATGCTGTTCAGGTCGCGGTACTTGCACAGCGCACGCTCCCGCTTCTTGGCCTCAATGGCCTTGTCCAGGGCTGCGGCCAGGGCCACAGCAGCAGCCCTTGCTGGGCAGTGCTCAGCAGTGTAGGGGGCAGCGCCCGCAGGTTTCAGCAGAGGCTTCAGCGCAGCCAAGGTAGGCAAAGGGAGTGGGCAGGTGGCCCTGGCTGCTTGCATGTCGTGTCAGTCAAGTGGTCTGCAGGTGACCTGCTCATGCACTACACACAGTGCTTGATCACGCTGTGTGCAGCCGCGCCGCGTGGCTGGGCCGCCGCGTGGCTAGGGCTGTTTCGGGGCCCTGACGGGCTGTGCCAGCCTTGTGACTGCCCAGGGTGTGTGCGAGGTGTCAGGGCAACAACCCCTCCACCGCCCCCCAAAGAGCGCCCACCGCCCCCCAAAGAGCGCAACAACCCCTCCACCGCCCCCCACAGTGCACAGCGCGTGGCAGGGCTGAGGGGCGCACCAGTGGGCGCGTCCCCCTTGGTCAGCGTGGCGGCGCTCAGCTCCAGCAGCTCGTGCACCTTCCTCTCCAGCTCCTTGGCCTGCTCACCACCACCACCACAAGGGGCCGCATGCAGCCAGGAGGCAGCCCACCACACCACACACACAGCCCATCACCACCCACCACTCTCGCACACATAGTACCAAGAGTGTAACAAGGGTGTGACAAGGGTGTGATAAGGGTGTGCGATGAATTACTGCTAAGGTTGTGAGTGCTGGCCAGTGAGAAGCCGCTCTACATGCAGAGTAAGGAGAGCCCAGCGTATGCCACTCTGACAGACCCACCACTCCCCTTGTGCCCTAGGCCAAGCTCTTCTCCCTAACAGCCCGGCCACAGCTGTGTGAGGGGTTGTTGCGAGTGGCTCTGGCACTGCAGACCCGCCCACCAGGCGACGCAGTGTGGTCATGGCTGTGGTGATGAGGTGAGACAGTGATGCTGGCAGGACCATTGGTGTGGATAGGGTGGACAACGATGGTGGTGATGGTGGAGATAACGGTGATGAGGGTGGCGGTGGAGGGGGGTGGCGGTGTGGATGGTGATGGTCACATTGGTGATGGCGAGGATGGCGGCAATGTTGATGCTGAGCATGCATATAGGGTCCTCACCTGCTCCTCCAGGCTGGAGTCGGCCTTGTGCAGCAGCTGGGTCTTGGCGCCAGCACCAGTGGAGGCTCGGGTCTGTGACCATGGCAGCAGCATTGGCCCTCCTGGAGTGACCTGGCAGACTAACCGACTAACTGACTAACCAACTGCCCCCTAACCAAAGCCAAGCCATACGGTTCAAGGGTTCCACAGATCAGGATGCCAGGGTGAAGCAGCAGACGGTCTAGCTTGTGTTGCCACATGCTACATAGACTGTGCACTGAAGGGCACGCTCGGTAAAAATTATGATTCCATATAACGTGCATGGATGGAGGGGTGGCTGTCTAGCACATCCCACCATGTGCCCTGGCAAACAAACCGCCTCCTGGGTAGGCATGGCTGCTGCTGCTAGTAGGCATGGCTGCTGCTGCTAGTAGGCTAGTAGGCATGGCTGCTGCTGCTAGTAGGTAGGCCCAGATCTGGCTCCTTACTGTCTTGTCTGCAGCCACCATGCTGCGCTGGCCGCGATGGGCAAGGCTTTCTCCGGACAGACCCACCACCCAGGACCTCATAGCAGCAGCGCTCAGCAGTGTGTGACGTGCTGTGCTGTGTCGTGGATGAATGGCGTACCTGGCTCAGAGGGTCGAACTTCTTGTTGGGCACTGAGGTGAACCCAGCTCCTCTGTTTGACGTCATGGGCCGAGCGGGCTGCGCCACAAGCACAGGAGTAGATGCAGGCCTTTCCCTGCTGCCATGCATTCAGGTCTGCCATGTGGCGTCACCACAGCAGGAGCACCTGGGCATCATGCTGGGGAGGCATGCTGGAGCTGAGCCAGGATCACTCACATCATAGCCAGCCCCCATGGCTGTCCCCATCCTGGCGGCTGTGCCTGGTGCAACGTAGGACTTGCCCATGGATGTCCCAGGCGGGAGCATGGCTGCAATGCACGTGCATACACACTTGACAACAGGGCGGGTACAGCAAGGTTTGCTGGAGGGCAGAGGCAAGCATAGAGGCACCTGTCCCCGGTGGCTGGTTGCTGACATCCAGACCCAAAGGTTGAAACACTCCACCGCTTCGAGACTGCAGACAGCAAACAGCACAGCGCCTCAAAAACAAGCTGCCCTGCTACTGGCTAGTGCCTGCTGTACCTGCTGCTGCTGCTGCTGCTGCTGTTGCCGCTTCTATCATGCATGAACTCACGGATGGACCATCCTCGTAGCCTCCATACAGGTCCTCGTCCCTGGCAGCCTCGGCCTGAAGACCAAACCCCGGGCCCGTACGGGACATCGGACCCCCGTCCCCGACTCACTCCGCTAACAAACTCTTCACGCTTGTTCGCGGCACCCGCGGCTTCAAGCAGGGGCCCGCAAGTTCGACATTTCTATTGACATTTCATGTTAACTTAGCTCAATTGCATTATCTATTGCTAGAAGCTAGCGCGCCGTGGTTGCATACAGGGTGGGGACATGTAAGCCTGAAATCAAATGTGGGCGGTTTTGCTGGTTGGCCTCCCCGCGGCTCTAGCTCGTCAGAGATCATCAAATTGCTCTGCAATGTTTCCACCATGACTGGGGGCTCATTCACAAGCGCTAATGTTGTAAAGGGTTGCAGAAATCATCTTCAATGCTTTCCCCTCGCTGTAAGCTGCTGGGCCCGGGCCTCAGATCGAGCTGTGCTAGCTGCATACCAAACACCACGACGTTACAACACCACTGACAGCACCTGTGTCACAATGCCCGCACATCGCATCGCCAGGCATGCCCTACCCAGCAGAGCACGGCTACAAC
>JASKMD010000264.1:0-47650 GCA_030144725.1 Haematococcus lacustris | reverse complement strand
GGGCGGGGCGGGGCGGGGCGGGGCGGGGCGGGGCGGGGCGGGGCGGGGCGGGGCGGGGCGGGGCGGACTTTTTCATAATTTACTTCATTACCAGCTTGACAAAAACAGCGCCTAGACGGTAGACTGCGGCCTGAAACCATAATCATGGAGGCATGCAAGTTGCTACAATGACCCTGCACTGAATGCTACCATGACGAGCAACAAGCAACACGCCGAGCAACAAGCAACGCTGCAAAAGGGTGGCAAGGCATCAATGCGACAAGCAACAAGCAACACGGCAAGCAACACTGCAAAAGGTTGGCAAGGCAGCAATACGACAAAGCCAGCAACAACCTTTTGCATCACAACTACATCTGTGACCTGAGCAAACCCACCAAGCAGGCACCATCACCACGACCCGGACCCTACCTAGTCCAGCAACCGAGCAACTGAGCTGAGCCAGGTGTTGTTGGTCATCCACTGAACACTGGAACGGTAATTTACAAGACGGCTGTGGCCTGACGATGCCTACCACCTGTGTCTCCACCCTGTCATGGGGTGCGGCCATGCCCATTGTTCCTGTTGGCAGACAGCTGCCAGCAGTGATGGGAAGAGGAAGAAGTGCACCTGCCTACCTGCCCTTTTGCGGCGAGCCACAGCCCCCTCGTCCCTCACTAGGGCCTCCATTCATGGGGCCGCAAGGCATGGGGGCAGGTGAAGGGTTAGGCTTGGGGGCGGGGCGGGGCGATGGCTTGGGCAAAGGAAAGGGAACTGGTTTGGGTGATGGGCTGGGCGCTGGCTTAGGGGAGGGCTTAGGGCTTGGTGGCTTTGGAAGTATTGGAGCAGGTGGGCAGCCTGATGTGCCTGGTGCACAGGGTTTAGGAGGCTTGGGTGAGGGAGAAGGGGCTGGGGCAGGGGGCAGGGAAGAAGGGGTCGGAGAAGGCTTTGGTGAGGGTGAGGGGGTAGGGGGGGGGACCAGGACTGGGGAAGGTGAGGGAGCAGGAGCTGGGGAAGGTGAGGGGGCAGGAGCTGGGGAAGGTGAGGGGGCAGGAGCTGGGGAAGGTGAGGGGGGCAGGAGCTGGGGAAGGTGGGGGGGCAGGAGCTGGGGTAGGAGAGCCGGGAGCTGGGGAAGGTGATGGGGCAGGAGCTGGGATAGGTGAGGGGGCAGGAGCTGGGGAAGGTGAGGGGGCAGGAGCTGGGGAAGGTGATAGGGAAGGGGCTGGGGAAGGCCCAGGGAAAGGGGTTGGGGAAGGGGATGGCGTAGGCGGCAAGACTGGTGCTGGGGAAGGGACTGGATCAGGCGAAGCGGGCGGCGAGGGGTTGCCAGGGCACTTGCACGGCCCGCTGACAGCTGCCAGTGCACTTGCAATGGCTGTTGCCGTTGCCTGAAGGCAAACGAGCATTTGAAGAGTATGCGCCCAACATTATGCCCACTGACCCTGGTCAGTGATTGAACATGGCTCAAACAAGGTTGCCAGCGAGGGCCAAGGGTGGGATGTGTTCGTAGAGCACCAGCCAGGCACTAGCATCGAGTGTAGAGTGGTTTTGGTGACCAGACCCACCTGGAGGCACAGCTTTGTGGCCTGTGTGTGTTTGTTTGAGTGTGGTTGTTTGAGTGAATGCCTGGCAACAGTCAGTGTGGTGGTGAGTGTGGTGGTCTAAGAGGGAGCGCACGGTTGGTTGCACACACCTTGGTCAGGCACTAGCAGCAGCCAGGCACTAGCAGCAGCCAGGCACTAGCAGCAGCCAGGCACTAGCAGCAGCCAGGCACTAGCAGCAGCCAGGCACTAGCAGCAGCCAGGCACTAGCAGCAGCCAGGCACTAGCAGCAGCCAGGCACTAGCAGCAGCCAGGCACTAGCAGCAGCCAGGCACTAGCAGCAGCCAGGCACTAGCAGCAGCCAGGCACTAGCAGCAGCCAGGCACTAGCAGCAGCCAGGCACTAGCAGCAGCCAGGCACTAGCAGCAGCCAGGCACTAGCAGCAGCCAGGCACTAGCAGCAGCCAGGCACTAGCAGCAGCCAGGCACTAGCAGCAGCCAGGCACTAGCAGCAGCCAGGCACTAGCAGCAGCCAGGCACTAGCAGCAGCCAGGCACTAGCAGCAGCCAGGCACTAGCAGCAGCCAGGCACTAGCAGCAGCCAGGCACTAGCAGCAGCCAGGCACTAGCAGCAGCCAGGCACTAGCAGCAGCCAGGCACTAGCAGCAGCCAGGCACTAGCAGCAGCCAGGCACTAGCAGCAGCCAGGCACTAGCAGCAGCCAGGCACTAGCAGCAGCCAGGCACTAGCAGCAGCCAGGCACTAGCAGCAGCCAGGCACTAGCAGCAGCCAGGCACTAGCAGCAGCCAGGCACTAGCAGCAGCCAGGCACTAGCAGCAGCCAGGCACTAGCAGCAGCCAGGCACTAGCAGCAGCCAGGCACTAGCAGCAGCCAGGCACTAGCAGCAGCCAGGCACTAGCAGCAGCCAGGCACTAGCAGCAGCCAGGCACTAGCAGCAGCCAGGCACTAGCAGCAGCCAGGCACTAGCAGCAGCCAGGCACTAGCAGCAGCCAGGCACTAGCAGCAGCCAGGCACTAGCAGCAGCCAGGCACTAGCAGCAGCCAGGCACTAGCAGCAGCCAGGCACTAGCAGCAGCCAGGCACTAGCAGCAGCCAGGCACTAGCAGCAGCCAGGCACTAGCAGCAGCCAGGCACTAGCAGCAGCCAGGCACTAGCAGCAGCCAGGCACTAGCAGCAGCCAGGCACTAGCAGCAGCCAGGCACTAGCAGCAGCCAGGCACTAGCAGCAGCCAGGCACTAGCAGCAGCCAGGCACTAGCAGCAGCCAGGCACTAGCAGCAGCCAGGCACTAGCAGCAGCCAGGCACTAGCAGCAGCCAGGCACTAGCAGCAGCCAGGCACTAGCAGCAGCCAGGCACTAGCAGCAGCCAGGCACTAGCAGCAGCCAGGCACTAGCAGCAGCCAGGCACTAGCAGCAGCCAGGCACTAGCAGCAGCCAGGCACTAGCAGCAGCCAGGCACTAGCAGCAGCCAGGCACTAGCAGCAGCCAGGCACTAGCAGCAGCCAGGCACTAGCAGCAGCCAGGCACTAGCCGCAGCCAGGCACTAGCCGCAGCCAGGCACTAGCCGCAGCCAGGCACTAGCCGCAGCCAGGCACTAGCCGCAGCCAGGCACTAGCCGCAGCCAGGCACTAGCAGCAGCCAGGCACTAGCAGCAGCCAGGCACTAGCAGCAGCCAGGCACTAGCAGCAGCCAGGCACTAGCAGCAGCCAGGCACTAGCAGCAGCCAGGCACTAGCAGCAGCCAGGCACTAGCAGCAGCCAGGCACTAGCAGCAGCCAGGCACTAGCAGCAGCCAGGCACTAGCAGCAGCCAGGCACTAGCAGCAGCCAGGCACTAGCAGCAGCCAGGCACTAGCAGCAGCCAGGCACTAGCAGCAGCCAGGCACTAGCAGCAGCCAGGCACTAGCAGCAGCCAGGCACTAGCTTCGAGAGTCGAGGGGCTTTGGTGACCTGCCCCACCAGCTGCACACACCTTGGCTACGGCTTCAGACACAGCGCTCGTCTGCGCAGACGCGTTCCCTCCGGCAATGCAGACCTGTGACGGTCCAGGGCATGCCAGGTCACGATGGGACTGGTCAGGCAACTGCCGAGTAACCGGTCACCACATGTCATTTCTCCCCCTCCACAAGGCCAAGGCCTGCTAACTGTTGTCTTGCATGGAGTAGTGCATGCGGAGGCCATGGCTGGGGCTATAGCTCGACTGTGGCTGTAGCTGTGGCTGCTGTAGCTGCTGTGGTGGTTGTGGTGGTTGTGGTGGTTGTGGTGGCTGTAGCTGCTGTGGTGGTTGTGGTGGTTGTGGTGGCTGTGGTGGCTGTAGCTGCTGTGGTGGTTGTGGTGGTTGTGGTGGTTGTGGTGGCTGTAGCTGCTGTGGTGGCTGCTGTGGCCCTGGCCCCTGGCCCCTTCGCAGCAGCACCCTGGCCTCCTGCCAGCCCCATGGCTGACCTTACCTGCACTGAGGCGGACGCCCATGCGTTGGCGATGCTCGTCTGCCAGGCAGTGGCGGTGGCATAGCTGCTGGCCTGCAGCCCGCAGTCGCGGCAACAGTGAAGGCGGAGGGGCGGGTGAAGTAGCAGCTGTCACAGGGGCAATGGGGTCCATGAAGCTACAGCCCCAGCCCAGCAGCCAGACAGCCGTGGCACAACCCCAGCCCAGCAGCCACAGAAACGAAGCAGCCCCAGCCAATCAGCAACATGACAGTGGGAGTCTATGGTCTTGTAGATGTTTGGTGAAGGCATCTAGCCTGATGACCATGGCAGGTTAAGGCTGGGATGAGTTTGGTGAAGACAGCCCCACAGCCAGTGGTACAGCAGTGGGAAGGGGGTCAACTGCAGTGGGAGGCCTCAGTCGAGGAGTGGCATGGCTTGGCTGAAGCTTGCAGGTCCAACAGGTCAGTGGTCAGGCAGGTGTGGCAGGTGTAAGTCCTGGTCGGTAAGCTGCGGGGCCCTGTGAGACGCTGCCAGTGCATAAGAGCTGGCCAACGCTCTCTGTCCCTGACACTGAGCTGTGCAGCAGGTGTGAGCTGCTAGGTGACAGCTCAGGATACGAACCCCCTCCTGCCAGAAGGCTCACCGCCTGGCAGCCGTTGCTAGCGGAGGCAAAGGCAGACGCCATCGCCAAAGCCACAGCCTCAGCTGCAACATAGACACGACAGCAGGAAGGGTGGAGGATGCCAGTGGAAGGAGAGGAAGGGGAACAAGAGGGAGGAAGGGTGCAGACTAGACCAACGAGGTGGTGACCTTTTGCCTGTTGGCATTGGTAGAGGGAGGCAGTAGGGCCTGACAAGGTGGCGACCTCGTTGGCCCTAGTCTGCATCCCTCCTCCTCCTGACAGGTGGTGACCTATGCCTGATCAACGTTTGTAAGGAGGGAGGGAGGCAGGGAGGGGCTCACAGTCAGCGGAGCTCCTAGCTACATGAAAGCTGTGAGTGGCCCGGTGGAGCATGACACCTTGGGCCTATGGCTATGAAGATGTGAACGCTGTGGTGCCTGGCAGGGTGAGATGGCCTTGCACCAGTGTGCCTGCCTGGCAGCTGTTGCCATGTGACTGCTGTGCCGCCTGCTCACCAACGGCAGAAGCAGTGGATGTGGAGCCACCGCAGCCAGACCCGCCACCTGGCACTCAGCAGTGGCACACCAGGGTGTAAGGTCTGGTAGCATGCAGCCTGGGGTGTGGGGCGCATGGGGACCCAGGCAGCAGAGGGCAGGAGGTGGTCATGGGGCAGCTGCAGGTGCTGTGGTTGAGAGGACCGCTCCTGCTGCTTGCCTGCTGCTGCATGGGGGTAGTGGATGCAGGCAGGCAGAGGAGCGGCAGTGACAAAGAGGTTAGGGATGTGCATGGAGGGACAGGCAAAGGTACGATGAGGGCGAGGTGAGATAGGGTAGGGGCGATAAAGTGCCACCATCCACTGCTGCTCACTGCTGCTGGTGATGGTCACACTGCTGGTGATGTAGGCACTTGCGGTTGCAGTGGCCACTGCTGAGGCGCAGGCATATGCCGCAGCTTCCACAGTGGCGCTGCCCCCACATACCTGCAAGGCAACAGAAGCAACAGCAGCAGAGTGCCATCTGTGTGTCAGGGTCAGGTGTGGTGGTGGTGAGATGCAAGCAAGGGTGATGAAGGGTAGAGAGGGCCAGGAGGGTAGGCAGGAGGAAGGAGTAGCACCAGCATGGTTCAGTTGAGATGTGCATGCCAGCGGCCACATTGAGGGGTGGTTACCAGCGGCCAGCCGTTGACCACCAGACATCATAAGATGCCCACCATCAGCAAGCATTAGGGTAGTTGGCGTCAAGGCAGTGTACAGGGAAGTCAACAATGCTGCTTACACTGCAGCAGGTGCTGGCCAGCAAGTAGGGGCGATTGGTTGACCACAAGTAGGTGAGGTAGGTCACAGCACTCACCGCGGCTACGGCCTTGTACACGGCAGAGGACGCCTGGTTGGCAGCTCCTGCAGCAGCCTGCCGCACCTTTTCGGTGTCGATGCTGCCTGTAGCAATGCATAAGCAAGTTACAGAATGGATGTGCATGGCGGCTCACCAGCACTGCTTCCATCTAGCTGCCAGGTCGGGTTTGACTGCAAGCCTCACGTCCTGCTCGGTAGCGGCAATGGCTGTGGCCAGTAATGGATCAGCAATAAAGCTACGTGCTTACCGGAATCAACTGCCCTCGAGTAATGAGTTCCCTGATACCCGGGCCGGTTATACTGGACTCTTCCGCGGATAGCCACGCACCTGGAGGGATAGGGGGAAAGCCTGGAGGTATGGAGGGCAAGCCCGACATTGGAGGGAATTGGCGGAGAGCGCGGGTGCGCCTAGCGAAGTCTGCATCGCGTCACAAAGCACAGATGAGCTTGCGTATACGTTGTCTCGTCGCGGAGGGGTGTGCCGCGCAGTTGGGATCGAGGACGAGCAACTGCCAGAACACCGCAGGCGCTTGCTGCCCAGCGCCGTGTCTCGACAGCATGAAAGACGCTGGTGACCAGCTCGCCTGAGCAGTTCGCGCTTGGTGGCGCGCTCGATGCCGCGCCAACTGTCCAAAGTGTCCAAAGCGCTGTAAGCATTGCGACGCCGCGCATATCGGGTGATGGGCTCCTGCCTGGGGGTGGGGTGGTAAAGGTGTGCACTTCACCACCGCGACGGTTGACTAGACTGGCTCGCTTCGTCACACTTAGGTTGATTCGACGTAGCAGTTGGATCAGCCGGATCAGCTGGGTTTGCACTCAGTCTACACTTGGCTGTGCACGGTGCTTGCCTCACGTCGCCTGCAGTTGCCATGGCTGTTTGGCTTCAACTCTCACAGTGACATGGGCATCGCTGCCACACAACTGCAGCCACAGCTGCTCAACAGGTGACCCGTGAGGTAGGTCCTGGTTTCAAGGTGTGAGGAGCAGGGTGGCCATGACCCGGGCTTGTTTCAATACTGTCCATACAAGGACGTTAACCAACAGGCTTGCCAGGCAGCTCTCTCCGGGCTGCGGCCTGGTTCAGCTGCTAGCGGTGTGCTGCGATGCAGCTGTTGCACTGCATGCATACAGCTCTGACATTGAGGCCTACTTCCGGGATATGGATTTCTCCTGGCTTACTGCTTGTTCGATCAGCCAGACAGGGACGAGGCTGTGACCGGATAATGCTGCAAGTCCAGGGTGCACCCTAGCCCCACTTCGGGGTCGTAGGGGCAAGACAACGGGGTGGGTGCGCGTCAACGTCGCACGACGTCAGCCGTCGGTGCGTGTAGTGCGCGCCGCAGTGATGCGCGACAGTCGGGCGTGAGCGCTCGCTTTGAACCGCGGCACCCGCAGTATGATTACGTTGGCTCGCCAACCCAACTGCCGGCGGGCAGAACGCTGCGCACTCGCACCTGTCTTTGGCGGCAGCGGTACAGGTGACCACCAGGATGGGAACGGTAATTGTTGCAGCGCGCGCCGATTAATACGCAAGTTTTCGCCCCGACCTGACCATTCCGTTATGCAGACATGCACTAAACGGTACTAAATCAACATGGCACGTCAAGCTAACATACGCTGCTACAAGCACAAACCGGTGCATTTACGTTCATGTCTATCTCTTAGTGCAACCGTGGTCATCTATGTACCCTAAACAGGTCGAGTCCAGTGTAAATGTGACATCACACACCCCTAGTAATGCACGGGTCCAGCATCATGCTTAGGTAAG
Source organism: Haematococcus lacustris (assembly GCA_030144725.1). Taxonomy (NCBI): domain Eukaryota; kingdom Viridiplantae; phylum Chlorophyta; class Chlorophyceae; order Chlamydomonadales; family Haematococcaceae; genus Haematococcus; species Haematococcus lacustris. The sequence goes on along the minus strand of JASKMD010000264.1, from coordinate 39,953 downwards.
TAATAGCAAATGACATAATACAAAGGCCCATGCCATACAGCACGGCCCATGTCTAAGCAGAGGCAGTGTCTTGGTGTTGCACCGAGTCAACTCTCCCAGTGTTGCTTGAGGACTACAATCCTGTCAGCAGGCTGCCAGGCTAAGGTTGAGAGAGGGGCATGGTAACTGTACGAGTGTTAGAATGGTTGTGTGGGTGTTGAGTTCAGAGCGGCCTGCTGGCTGGGCTCTGCTTGCTGTCCGCCTTGGGTGGCAGCGGCTTGGCTGGCAGGCTAGGGGAGGCTGGTGGGCTGAGGGGTGAAGGAGACTTGGGGAGCTGGGGAGAGCCTTGCCGAGCAGCAGGAGAGGGGCCTTGGCACTCTGGCTTACTGGGACTTTGGCCACACTTGAGGCAAAAGAAGTAATTCGGGCTGCCTTTCACACATGCGGAGGGAGGGGGAGGAGGGGATCGGGGAGGGGGAGTGGTGGGAGGGGGGAAGGGGGGAGGGCGGGAGGTGCGAGGTGGTGAGGGAGGGGGGGGAGAGGCAGGTGGTGGGGAACGAGGCGGAGGGTCGGGAGGAGGCGGGGGCGGGGGAGGGGGAGGGGGAGAGAGGGGGGTAAGAAGGAGGGGCAAGGGAGGGGCCCCCAGGCTGGAAAGGGGGGAAGGGGGCGGGAAGGAGGGTGGAGGGGGCGGGCCTTGAGGAGGGGAGGGGGGAGGGGGCCAGGGGGAGGGTACTGGGACGGGCGATGGGGAAGGTACCGGCACGGGAGAGGGGGCTGGGGCAGGAGAGGGAGAGGGTGCTGGGGTAGGAGAGGGAGCGGGAGCAGGGGAGGGTGCTGGGGCAGGAGCGGGAGAGGGTGCTGGGGTAGGAGAGGGAGCGGGAATGGGAGAGGGGGCTGGGTCAGGGGACGGTGAAGGTGACGGGTTTGTTGGGCAGTTGCATGGGCCCCTCACTGCTGCCAGGGCGCTGGCTATGGCGGGTGGCGACGGACTGTGGTCGCAGCAGGCAAGCACACACAAGGTTGGAGTGTAGATCACAACATGCGTGCCCTTACCAGTGCCTGCTAGTCTGGGCCCGGCCTACCTGGGCCACTGCTGTGGCAATGGCGGTGGTCTGGGCAGAGGCGGAACCACCGGAGGCACAGGCGCTGACTGCGGCAGAGGCGGCAGCGTTGGCTAGGTTTGTCTGGTAGGCTGATGCCTGGCTGTAGCTATAGGCCTGCAGATGTGCGGAGGGTCAGCAGGCTGTAGCAGGCTGCAGCAACCATAGGAAGCCTGGGAGCGCAGTGCCATGGCAGCATTGCAGTAGGGAGGGCAGTACGCAGGGTAGCAGGGAAGCTGGAGAGCAGGGCCAGCTGCAGGCTGGGCTGGTGGGCAGCTCTTGGCTGCGCCATTGCTTGCTTACCGCCTGACATCCATTGGCAGCCGAGGCAAAGCTGGACGCAATGGCCTGAGCTGCTGCTGATGCAATGGCAGTGGCGGAGCCGCTTGCTGAGCCACAGCCGGAGCCGCCCGCTGCAGCCAAGGGTTAGCAGGGCAGGGCAGGGCAGGCGGTGAGAGGTGGAGAGGTAAGCGCAGGGCAAGCAGGCAAGGGCCTAAGGTGATCTGGCAGGTAAGCAGCCACTACATTAGCCCTGCTCTACACCCGGTTGTGCTTCTCACATGACGTTGATGCAGACACACTGACAATGGCCTGGGCCACAGCACGGGCAATGGCTTCGGAGCAGGCGCTGGCTGCAGCGCTGACGTCAGCATTGCCCCCACACACCTGCAGCCAGCAGTCGGTGACAGGCGCTAGCGGCAGTGAGCTGAACTGGAGGCAAGCCTTGCCTTTGACAGATATCGACTCATGCTGTGATGGCGCCGGCAGTAATGGCCGTGTAGCCTGGAGTGACGCTGGCATTGAAGTCATGTGGCAGCACATGGAGGTGCAGGTGCAGGATGTAGGTGTTGGCAATGTGAGCAGCTACGCCGCCGGCCTGGTATGGCTTTGGGCAGACAGAACGTGCAGCAGGTGCAGATTTATAAACCGGTAGGCTGCGACCTACAGCTGTTACTGCAAAGGACACAGCCGAGGAGCACTGCGATGCGCAGGCCTGAGCAGCCTGGCTGACAGCAGCGCTGTCGGCCACGGTTGTGGTGTTGCCTGCAGGCAAGCCAGGTGGAGGCGCAGTGGGGCGACGCGGGCATTGGGGTGTGAGGGATGCGGCCATTGGGGTGTGAGGGATGCGGCCATCACAGCGCGGCAGTTGCTTTCAGCGCGCACCAGTGATTGTGCTGTCAGGTGGTGCTGGGGCTCGAGGTGAGGGCGAAGAGAAGGGCGACAGGGGAACGGGCGGGAACGGATCGCTGCAGGACGGACCGGTGCAAGCCCGCAGTCGACGGTTCACTCCGGCTGAGCCTGCGAGCAGAGCAGTGCATCCCAATCTGGCTAAATCATGCATTGTGGCTACAGGGTTCCAAGGTCGTGCCCAATAGCCGCGTGATTGGGCGACTTCAGGCAACAACACATAAAGCCTAGTAACCCACCAGCAATGAGTACTTGCACCGTTAATAGGGCTACTATGGCAAAGGCCGCGGAAATCTCTGGTCTGTGCATGTCGAAGGACGCGCGCACTGATCCGTGCTCATGCTAGTGGGCGGCCATGCTTAATCAACGACTGCGTGGCTAGTCACTTTTCCGTTTTAATCCATACAGCCCTCATGCAACACCAAAATACAGCACCATCAGTGCAATGCCACAACCCAGTGTGCAATGTTGTTGCCTGTAATGCCCCTAGGCAGCGAGTGGGCCTTGGCACTGCCGAGTCTTTCTTCTCCTTGTTCTGTATTCTTTGTGCTATACACCCTGTCGTTTCCTGTACCTCCAGATACTGTGGGCTGAGGGCTGCAGTGCTGGTGGCCAGAGCAGACAGCTCTGCCAGCCAAGGGCAAGGGATACCCTGACCTGGGCTACAAGCGGCTGCGAGACCGCCAGCCCAAGACCCAGCCTGCTGAGGCACAGTAGTGTGCCCTCCTTTGAGCTGTTTCCAGCTTACGATTAGTACATGCAGGTCTTGCCAAATCTAGACCATAGCCCCGTCAGGGGTCAGGCAATGGTGTAGGTGGTAGGCACTCATGCGCCATGTGCCAGGTGCATGGGTGTACTCAACACAGCCTCGTAAAACCATTTGAGTGGGCCCTAGTGGTACCTATAATGGTCCCTAGTGGTCCGACTCGAATGGAGGCCCTAGTGAGGGACGAGGGGGCTGCAGTGGCAAAGTGCAGGGGGTACCGTAGCAGGGGATGTCGTATGGGTGTTAGATGTCATGTGTCAATGAGCTAGTGTGAGAGTGAGTGATCTGTGCCCGTCTTTTGAAGTTTGTGACCCTGGGTGCAAGGGATTGATGGCTACCTGCTTGCCACAATCGACCAGGCGGTGTGGGAGTCAAACTAGTGCTGTGCTCAGAGTGGCCTACTGGCCGAGCTTTGCTTGCTGTCCGCCTAGGGTGGCAACGGCTTGGCTGGCAGGCTAGGGGAGGCTGGTGGGCTGAGGGGTGAAGGAGGCTTGGGGAGCTGGGGCGAGCCTTGCCGAGCAGCAGGAGAGTGGCCTTGGCACTCTGGCCTACTGAGGTTTTTGCCACACTTGAGGCAAACGAGGTAATTGGGGCTGCCTTTGACACGTGCAAAGAGAGGAGGGGGAGGGGATAGGGGCGGGGGAGAGGTGGGAGCGGTGCTATGCTGCGAATTATCTCCCACAGGGCCTGTGACAGGCGCTCTGGTCACATGCGGTAGATCTCCACTATATATCTCCAATAGGCGCTCTGGTCACATGTCTGACAAGTATTAATCCCTCGTAGCCAGTCAAAGCTTGAAGAGTGTAGGGATGCACATCCGTCACAAAGGAGGGGCCGGGGCGAGGCAGTCCGTGGTGCGAGCTGTGCAAACGTAGCCGTACTCGTCGTGGCCAAAAGGCGCACCAGCTCGCCTTATGACGCCCCTGTGGAAGTCGGTGCACTTGCTGTGAGAGTGGGCCGCACTGTTCTGCTCGCAGGCTCAGCCGGAGTTAACCGTCGACTGCGGGCTTGCACCGGTCGGTCCTGTAGCGATCCGTTCCCACCCGTTTCCTTGTCGCCCTTCCCTTCGCCTGGGCCCCAGCACAATACTGATGCGCGCTGAAAGCAACTGCCGCGCTGTGATGGCCGCGTGATGAACCCAACCGCCGACCTTGCCCGCGTCGCCCGCTTGATGCCGCCATCTGGCTTGCCTGCAGGCAGCACCACAACCATTGCTAGTGCGCCTGCATCGACGTCAGGTGAGACGCACAGCCGGGTCCAAGGGTGTTCATGTCGTAGCATGGCATGATACGCGGCGTCATGGCTAGTTGCGTTGTGGGTGAGTGGGCGCCAAAGGATTGATGGCAGCATTGCCAAATTGATCATGACAGCTGGGGCATCTAATCTTCAGGCAGACTCCCACCCCTAATTCAGCCCTAAGCTCAGGATGCCACCATTCTGTCGACCTATACCTCGTCACGTGACCCTAGTCTAATGCTGTTGATCTACACCTTGTCACGTGACTGATGTTCCTAGACATAGCAGTGCGCTGCAGAGGGCACGGCTCATTCATGGTGGTGACGACCTCCAGGCTGTTGGTGTGCAGGAGCAACTGTGCAGGAGCCCTCCGGCTTTCAGACAATAAGTATAGAAGAGCACCTGCCCTCTGGAGCTACAACCAGTTGCTTCGACTCCCTACGCATTTGGATCTCTGGACGTCTCTGGACTCTGGACATCTCTGGACTCTGGACATCTCTGCTGACCCTCATCCTCACTGCCCCCTACCCTCTCCACCCTGATGGACGTCCTACGCACTGCCAGCCGTCACAATGGACGAGGGGTTAGGGGAAAGGGGAGCTGAAGGGAATAACTCAACCATCACACAAAAAGCATGATCCAGGCACAACTATACATGGGGCAGTGTATGCTTTGGGCGCAGATAGCGCAACAGGCTGGAGGGGAGCAAGGCTGACTCACCATAGCCAGATAGGTTGGTTGGTTGGTTGGTTGGTTGGTTGGTTGGTAGGACTATGAAAACAGCTGTGCTCAGCGGTGCTCAGCTGTGTGTCTCAGGGTCTCATCACCGCCAAGCATCCACCTGCCATTGGCGAGCGACTTGCCTAGCCCCCAAGGGGGGGCCTGAGTGGCGGCCAGGCTCCCAGCCCATAGCGGCCACTCAGGACCCCTCTTGGGGGCTAGGCAAGTCGCTCGCTGGCAGCATGTGGGACAGCATGGCCACTCTCCGCAGCGCTGTTGTTCTAGCTCCATGCTCGCGTTGACGGCACCGTCCATTGCAAAAGCGGTAGTCAGTGCATGTTGTGCTACACCTGTGTGGCATTGGAGCTGCCGGCCATACATGCTCATAGTACAGCCAGAGTGCTGCGCTTGCATATCCGTCCCTGCCCATCAGCGCCGTGTACACTGTCACAGTAGATGCTGATGTAGCGGTATTTTATCCTCAGTGATAGGCTTGCCAATCCCAGATTCAATCGTTTGCCTGCCAGCGCTCGCCACTCTTGGGGGTGGCAGCAACATATCAGAGTCACAATGGCACATTGCCATGCTGGCCACAGGTTTGTGGGAGCAATGCTGAGCACCTGCTTTAGGGCTGCTGCCACAGCTGTGGCTCATGCCAATGCCAGTGCTAGTGTGACGATGGGTGGCCTCGCATGGGGCCACAGCTGGGTCAAGGGAAAGCGCCAGTGTGCTGCCTGGCCACCTGTTGCCTCGGCCACCTGCTTGCCCTGCCCTTGCCTGCCCAGCTCTTACCACCTGCCCTGCCCTGTTCACCCTTGGCTGCAGCGGGGGGCTCCGGCTGTGGCTCAGCTAGTGGTTCTGCCACTGCCATCGCCTCCTCAGCTGCACTGGCCATAGCCTCGGCCTTTGCCTCGGCTCCAATGGTTACCAAGCGGTGAACAAACAATCGCGCAGCCCAGAGCTCCTTGCTCACCTTTGCTGTCCAGACAGTGACAACATGCAGCTATATCTGCTTCATGTTACCTTGCTCACCTTTGCTGTCCATACAGTGACAACATGCAGCTATATCTGCTTCATGTTACCTTGCTCACCTTGCTGTCCATACAGTGGCAACATGCAGCTGCACGGCCTCGGTGCTTGCTGCATGGTGCATTTGTTGCATCTGGGGTGTGCTGCCCTTCTGGCTCAGCTGCATCTGCGTGATCCATGCCATCATGCCCCTTGCCCATAGGCTTCACGCCACTTACGCCCTTAGGCTTACCAGCAACCAGCCTGCTCCCCGCCACCAGCAATGGTTGGATATAGAGGGGATGGCAGAAAGTGAGAGGGGTGGGGTTCTGCAGTGAAGGGGGTGTACCTAGGCATACCTTGGTACGGTCAGGTGATAGAATACGGTTGGTAGGTACTGTCTTGATAACTGCAACGTAGTATTGACGCGTGTGGGCAGCGGGTGGACTGCACGGTGGAGACGAGGCAGGCTTCGGCGTTTCGGCATCACAAACCTGGCATACCGTTTGCATACCTGGATGACTCTCCGCATGCCTGCAGACCTCCAGCTATAGCCAGGCATCCTCCTACCAGACTGCCCTGGCCTATGCCACCACCTTTGCCGCAGTCAGTGCCTGCGCCTCAAGCGGCTCATTCTCCACCCAGACCACTGACATCTCTGCTCCGTTGTTCAGAGTAGGCAGTCCCTTGTGCAGCTCAATAGCACCGGCACCACACTCCTGACACTGCTGTGATGTACTGCCCTGCTGCGGCCTCAGGCAATGACAGCTTCACCCCCCCTGTCGCCAGGTTTGCAAGGCCCTGCCCAGTTTCCCTCTCCGGCACCATCCGAGATGCACGCTGCACTGTGTTTGGGCAGACGTGATGTGCAAGACAGCGTGAAGCGACCCAGCAGCTGGCTAACAAATATTCAGGATTTGTGCTGCATTTGCTTTGTGAATCGCTAATTGCTTTTCGGTTTTCTGTGTTTTCCTGTTCATTTCCTGGATTCTTTTATAAATCTGTTCCGGATGGTGCAGTATGGTTTGTTGGCCAGACAGGGTGAGCAAGCCACAACACAGTCTGCATACACGGTAGAACGCTAAGAAGGCTCCAGCATGAACAAGCTGCCTTCGTTCCTAGGCATTTTGCTCCTTTTTACATTTCCTCCGTTTTCCCGTGTGGTTTGGTCCATGAATGTCAGATAGGCACAATGCCACTCATGGTGAATTCCAGATAGGCACCCGCACGTTGAGCCAAATACCAGGCTGTTAGAAATAAACTATGTAAACGCTGAGTAGAGTCAAGGCATCCCCCTCCTAGCATAACGTCTTCATTGGCTTCAGCATACGATATCAAAACGTGAAGAATTCTCGCCCATGCACGGTGTCATGGCTGATTGTCAGTCCTACACTGTGGTGCATCACTAGCACGTCTAAACCACACAGTGCTAGAAAGGCAGTACTGCAATCACATCTGACCGCCTGGACATCAGTGGCAGGGAGGGGCGCCATGCCAACCACGCCCAAGTCTTATCTATTCAGCAGTCTAAACCAGAAGCTGCTGGTGTGAACACAACAACGCACCACCTATGATGCTTGTGTGGCAGTACTTGTGTGGCATCAATGGCCAAGGCAAGGTAAGGAGGCAGGGGTGGTGCATGGTATTGGGAGGTGGTGGCGAAGCAGGACACAGCAAGGTGGTGCAGCAGCAGGGGATTATGCTACAGGTGGTTAATGTTGCGGGTTGCCAAGCCTTCATACTGCAGGTCCATGTGGAGGCAGGAGCATGGAACTTGTGATGTGTGTGTGCTGTGGTGAGTGCATGGTAAAGGAATTGGGCAGCATGCTTGTGAGGATGATGTGGGCATGGGAGTGGCAGAAGCACAGGCCACATTTCCAGTGGGTGCTACATTGGCCCCTCCGTAGCTCCGACGCCGCGCCGGGCTCTGGGCTCCTCCTCACACCTCATCCATGGTCATCACACCATCGTGCTAGCACCGGCCTTGGCGCTGGGGCTGCGCGACGACACACTAGCCGCTGGCAGCTGTGAAGCGTACTGCGAATGCTGCTGTCCCATGCTGTCATCCGAGCTGAAGCCAGCTTGCTCCGCGGGATGCGGCTGAGACTGGACTGCGGGCACTGCTGTTGCGCCCTTGACACCAGGCTTCGCTGATGGCGAGCCTGGCATCATATGGATGGTCGCGGTGGCAGTGGTCAGCACGCTGCTGTGTGGGCTCAGGCTCGATCCACGGCAGGAAGTGCTCATCTCCACAGCCAGCTGCATACAGTGCACAAGTTGCAGGGCTGGAACAGGGCTGAACAGGGCTGGCTCCACCTCGCTCAATATACCTCACTTGCACAGGTTAGGGTTCATCCTAAGGGAGGTGGCCAGGCACTGACCTTGCTCAACAAGTCTTGCAGCCGCACCATCTCTGACCTCAGGCTTGAGATGTCAGCGCTCCTGGAGCACCAGCACCGACCCAGCCCACCACATGGCAACTCTTGCCCACACACCACCATGGCATGGGCACATGCAGACAGACACACAGACAGACACACAGACAGACGCACAGACACACACACAGCCACATCCGTGCAATGCAACAACCCAGTGTGCAATGGTGTTCCCTGTTGCCAGTGGGCTCTGGCCCTGCCTACCCTGGCCCCTGACCCCCTGCCCTGCCCAGCTAGGGTTGGTGCTCATGCTCATGCCTCATGCATGCCTCCAGTGCCCCCAGGCAGCCATTGGGCCCTGGCCCTGCCTGCCCTGACCCTTAACCCCTGTACTGCCCGCCAGGGTCGACACATGTTGAGCCAGCTCACCCTTGCATGTTCACACTGCCGTGGTGCGTGGAGCTGTCAAATCCAGACTTGTTGGACACCAGCTGCTTGGTCAGCAGCGCCGCCACCGTAGGCTGCATGTCGTCCATGGGCTCCACATCCACCTTGGCGCTGAGTTTGCGCGAAGCTTGCACCAGAAAGCCCATGCTGCAAGCATGCCCAGCACAGAGCCCACCCAGCCCATCAAAGGCAAAGGCAAGGCCAAGGGCAAGGCTGCCAAAGCCAAGCCAGCCCCACAGCCAGGCAGGTGGCTGGACAAGGACTGCAACGCAGCATTGAACATGCAGCGCATTGGGGAGAGCAAGTGGCGGCCGCTGGAGCTGTGCTACTGGCCAGAGCAGGGAGCGCTGCCAGCCAAGGGCAAGGAGTACCCTGGCTTGGGGTACAAGCGGCTGCGAGACAAGCCACCCAAGTCCCAGCAGCAGCAGCCTGCTGAGGCACAGTAGTGTGTGCCCCCCCCCACTTGAAGCTGTCATCAGCTTTCAATTAGTGCATGTTTTGTCATGCCAACTCTACGGTGTAGCCCTTACGGGTCAGGCAATGCTGTAGGTGGTAGACGACCATGACCATGTGTATGCCATGAGCATGCCATGCAATGGGAACTCCACACAGTCAAAACACTGTTTTGTAGTGGTTCACAATCAGTGTGTTCGACTGCAATGAGGGCTCAAGGTTGAGGGCCAAGGTGCTGCAAGCATGGTAGGTAACGTAGACCCTAGTGGTAGGGGAGAGATGCACTGCAAGGATGAGGGGCATAGCCCATCTCGTTGTATGCTGACCCACATTGGTCGTCGTGCCATTGCCCACATGTGGTGTGTGTGTACCATGCAGCTAGAGGAGGAGATGGCTGAGGTGTCCATGCAGCACTGGGGTGTGGTTGAGGGGTTGAAGATGTATGATAAGATGGCCCTGTCCAGGATCTAACCCGCCTCGTGGCAACATGGTGGGTCCCATGCATGCGCTACCCGCTGCTTTGCACTGCGCACGTGAGAAAGAAGAGTGTGGCTGCAACCAAGCCGGGAGGTAATACTCTTGGTGCAGCGAACAGAACTAATAGCAACAGGCCCAGTCCAAGCGCTGCGATCAGGGTTGTGGAGAGTAGGCAAAGCAAGGCACTAGTAGACATTGGGAAGATCTGACCCCTCGTCCCTACCTACCACTCATGCCCTGAGCCTGAGCCTGAGCCTGAGCCTGAGCCTGAGCCTGAGCCTGAGCCTGAGCCTGAGCCTGAGCCTGAGCCTGAGCCTGAACCCGAGCCTGAGCCCCTTGACAGGAATAAGGCACTGCATACCTTTTGCTCCCAATCTTGTATGAGGAGGACTGGGACGACATGGATTGGGATCCATGCTGACGTGCCGCCCATGCGCCGAGCATGACCAAACCCTGCTTGTGCAGCATGCATAGCAGCACTTGAGCATCACACTGACAGATGCACCCACAGATGGCATGACGGCAGCCAGCAAGGCACATCGCTACTTAGAACATGGTGGCGCTCGCAATGGTGCAGGGAGGTGCGTTAGGACAGTCCAGGACACACAGAGCTTCCACAGGCGCACCTGCAGGGCCAGGTACAGCGCCACGAGGGCGATGGTGCTGGCCAGGAGGCCCCACCGCCACTTGGGCTGCCCAGCAGTGGCTGTCTCAGGGTCGCTGAACATGATGTCCACAGGCCGGCCTGCAAGGTGCAAAACATACTGCTGGGCAGCTTGCAGCTAGTAGCCCAGCTACATGCTCACGCACCCCGCCTTGGCAACATCATCACTACAAATGCATGTCGCCTTTATCACCATCAGCAGCAGCAGCAGTACATGGCACTTGGGGTGTCATTGAACATCGGACGCCTGTATGTATCTTGTGTCCATGTGCTTGCATGGTTGCATGCGAATTGCATCCATGTCGTCACATGACACGTTCGAACCGTGTTGGCCCTGGGGACAGCTGACCTGCCAAGAACTTGTTGACGGAGTCTGAGTAGGAGGGCACGGCGGTGGCGCTGCCCTCCTTCCAGGTCAGTAGCGCGCTGTTCACCACGGAAGCATAGGGCCAGCTTTCCACCCAGGCCAGCGCATATGCCTGTGGGTCAACACCAGAGCAAGAGTTTGATCAATATGTGAGGACTTTGGTTAGAACAGCCGAATGGTAGGCTTCCTGCCTATTGTGACCAACACCTCAGCCAGCCGCTTTGTAGGCAACAGTATCACAACACAATGCATCACATGACATACTGCTTACCAGGCCTGTATCAGGCCACAGTGCAAGCTCACGAAGCGACAACAGTGCTACTTGTGTACTGGGACGCCTTGCTGCACAGCCACAACATCGGCCGAGGCATGGACAGGGTTGCAGCTCGTGGTGCGGGTTGAGTGCTGCTGGCCTGCCGCAAGGTGCTGGGGAGGCCCAGTACACGCAAGAAGCCCAACAGGCTGCCCGGCAAGGTGGCGCTGGTGGTTGAGCAGTGCATCAGCCAGGTCAGCTCATGTGTGAACAGGCCCCAGCCCTGTGAGAGGAGGCCCACCGGGCCTGCAGACTGGGTACCACCAGGGCCTGATGTGCCAGCGGCGTGATCAAGCAGTGCAGGGCCTGATGTGGTGTCCCTAAGCGGCCCCCCGCCAGCCCCCACTGCCCCACAGCCCCCACAGCCCCACAGCCCCCACAGCCCCACAGCCCCCACAGCCCCACAGCCCCCACAGCCCCACAGCCCCCACAGCCCCACAGCCCCCACTGCCCCACAGCCCCCACTGCCCCACAGTCCCACAGCCCCCACAGCCCCACAGCCAGGTAGCCATACAGACAGAAGCCTCGGAGCCTGGTGTGACGGCTGGACTGACAATGCCAGGGTTGGCCCTTGGAAGGCTCTTGTAAGGTTAAGCTCTTGTGCGGCTTGGCGGTGTTGCAGGCTGTGCTGCCCTGCCCCACAATCCTGTTCGTGTGCCGGTTGGACTGACTAGACATGCTAGGCACTGGCAACGGCCCCCTCTGTTGCAGCTGTGATGACCGCTGTGGGACCGCACCTGCTAGACAGAAGCCTCGGAGCCTGGCCCCAGTGTTCACCCCCCAGCCAAACACACCATGCACACCACGGCAGAGCAGGCAGCCAAGGGCCATTCAACCAAGGGCCTAGGCTGAGGGCAGGGGCAAAGGTGCCAAAGCCACTTCAAGTGGGTAGACAGGGACTGCAATGCAGCACACCAGAGCAGGCAGCCAAGGGCCATCTAACCAAGGGCTCAGGCTGACAGCCGTGACAGCCGTGAGGCCAGCTGTGAGGCCGCACCTGCTGGATGACGATGGGTGTGACATACCAGGCGTCCTCCTTCACCGTGTTCAGGTGAGCCACGTGCTGCTCACGCACACCAAAAACTGAGTCCACCTACAGCCAAGCAGGCAGGCGGCCAGGTGGCGGGCAGGCAACACCTGTACCAAAGCGTGGACAGGAGCACGAAGCACGAGAGCTGCTGGGGGCCTGAAACAGAAGACCACAGCAAAGGAGCCACAGGGGATGGCATGGAGAGGTGAGTTAGGGTGAGTGAGCGTGAGTGGGGGTGAGTGAGGGTGAGTGAGGGTGAGCGAGGGTGAGTGAAGGTGAGAGTGAGTGAGAGTGAGAAAGGGTGAGTGGGGGTGAGTGAGGGTAAGTGAGGGTAGGAGAGGAAAGGAAGGAAGGCAGGGAGCAGCGGGCAGCAAACAGAACGCTTGGCTAGGCGCACCGGCTTGATCTCGACCCACCTTGCCTTGGCGGAGCTGGTCATAGCAGGACGTCAGTGAGGGCAGCAGCACCTTCTGCACGCCCAGCCCAGGGAAGGCGTTGCTGAAGGTGGCTTCCTCGCCAGCCTGGAAGCACACTGTCGTGCCCTTCATGTCTGCTGCTGTCAGCAGCAGCCCACCCCCTACCCTGCAGCCAGGCAATGGCTCATCAGGCAGTCAGCAGCTGTGGCAGGCTGAGCACATGGAAATGGAAGGTGCCAGCGTAATGTGTGATGTGTGATGCCATGCATTTGATCTGAATCTGGCCTGAGATCAACGAGGGGAGGGGAGGAGGGTCAAGGCTGGTGTAGAGGCAGGCAGGCAGGTAGCCAGGTAGAGGTTAAGGGAGGTGACACGCCGTGAGTCTGCTGCTGCTGCCTGCTGCTGGAACGGTTGGTGGTGCTGCTGCTGCCAGGGAGGCTGCTAGAGATTCGAAAACTTCTAGCCAGCGACACAGCCACTCACTTTGTGGTGGTCAAGGTGCTGCTGATCAAGGCAGTGATGAAGCACGTAGCAACAATGCCAAAGAAGACCCCTGTGGACATTTCCAAGGCAGGCAACAGGGCAAAACAAAGGGCATGACAGTACTTGGAAAGCATGGCAGTATGATTGCACACAGCTGGAGCGGCAATAACGACAAGCACTACCCACGCATGCAATAGCAAATCATCGTGTGGTGTGCCAGTGCGAATGGCCGGCGCGTGAAGCTTTGACAAAGAGGTTTAGCAGCAACAGTGTGCTGCTGCTGGGGTGGGTGCTCACACAGGCTGCTCAGCAGTCTGGTCCATGGGGTGGTCACCAGCTTGCCGCTGCGCACGATGCCATTCAGCAGGCACAGGGTGGAGAACCTGCAGTGGGGTGGCAAATCGCAGCAGACAAGCGCAAGCTGGTGCACAGCATCTGGGTCAGCTGGCACTAGGCTGCGTGCACCTTGCCCATCGCTGCTGGGGCTTGGCTCGTCTCTCAGCTTTGCTACGGGACGTTGCGCCAAGCTGGTTCAGTTGCTGTTGGCAGAGCAGCCTCCAACTGCCTAATGCTACCTCCCTGCTGCCCTAGAGACCCATGTATGTGTACACATGCCTACGTGCTGCCATGCGTTGGGGTAGTGTGTCTTGGTAGAGTGTCACTGTGTATTTTCATGGCCACTATTACCATGAATGCATGGTGGTGACATGCTGCCCTTAGGCCGCGTCCCAACAGCCAACCACACCTGACAACTGCTGTGGCACCTGACCTACTGGCTGGGCGCCTGGGAAGCTGTCAGTGTACTGCCAGTGTCATGGTCTCACCACAGAGCTGAAGGGCTTGAGGTCGAGTCCACTGCGGCACCTGACCTACTGGTTCCACTCACCAGACAGAGTCGCGCAAGCCGTCTAGGTACGGCACAGAAATGTACTCACACTCCTCCATGCTGGGTACCTACGAGCCAGCAGCGTGACCAGCCGGTGCGGGGCATGATGTGGTGCCCTGTAGTGGCCCCCAGCAAGCCCCTACAGGCCCCACGCAGCAGCCAGGCAGCCACACTGACAGCAGCCTCAGAGCCTGGGCCCAGCACTCCCCTGCCAGCCAAGCGCAGCAAGTGCACCAAGGCTGAGCAGGCAGCTGAGCCCATCAAGGGCAAGGCCAAGGCTGCCAAAGCCAAGCCAGCACCACAGCCAGGCAGGTGGCTGGACAGGGATTGCAATGCAGCGCTTAACATGCAGCGCATTGGGGAGAGCAGGTGGCGCCCTCTAGAGCTGTGCTTCTGGCCAGAGCAGGGAGCTCTGCCAGCCAAGGGCAAGGAGTACCCTGGCCTGGGCTACAAGCGGCTGCAAGACAAGCCACCCAATGCCCAGCAACAGCAGCCTGCTGTGGCACAGTAGTGTGTGCCCCCCCCTCACTTGAAGCTGTCATCAGCTTTCAATTAGTGCATGTTTTGTCATGCCAACTCTACGGTGTAGCCCTTACGGGTCAGGCAATGCTGTAGGTGGTAGGCGACCATGACCATGTGTATGCCATGAGCATGCCATGCGATGGGAACTCCACACAGACAAAAACACTGTTTTGTAGTGGTTCACAATTAGTGTGTTCGACTGCAATGAAGGCTCAAGGTTGAGGGCCAAGGTGCTGGGCACCTGCCAAGCTTTAAATGTTCTAAAGTTGAATGCACCTACATGGCATGACATGGGAATGCCATGGTGTGGGTGTATGTTGGGCACCAGCCGCAAGGGAGCAGCAGGCAGGAGGGGTTCGAGATCATGCCACGCACTGCCCCACCCAACACACAGGGGCTGAGATGCTGGGGATGTTGTAGCCATGGCAGACAGGCAAGCGGGGTGCAGGCAAGGTGCAGATGCAAGAGCAGGGGGTGTCGTGCAAAGCATAAAATACTCTTACAGCGCCATAACACAGCACAGTTGTTCCCCTACTATTACTACAGGGCAGGGGCTGTGTTATCTGTAATCCGGCTTGTTTGCATGCAGCATAACACAGCAGGCAGCTGTGAGGGCACTGGCAGCATTGAGGGCAGGGGAAAGCAGGCAGGCAGCTGTGGGGAGATAGGCTGAGCAGGTCGGAGGGCTCTTTCAGGCATGGTGCACTGGGCCAGCCCACCTTCCTAAACTGCCGCCGTTCAATCAGCCACAGCAGGTGTGCAACGAAGAACATGGCGATGATGCAGACGCAGATAGCATGTACCACATCTTGTTGAAAGAAGATGTTGATGTAGTCTTGTGGCCTGCAGCAGGTGACACAGTCACAAAAGGTCAAGGAGGAGGGGGCGTAGGGCAAGGGCATGGGGGTGGCTACCGCCACCGCCACCATCACCATCACCATTACCATCATCACCAACACCGGCACCATCGCCGGCACCATCACCGGCGCCTCAGTGTCAGCAGCAGCAGCAGCCTGTATGATAACTATATGTGGTGTGCAAAGCATAACACTCTTACATGGGTGGGGGTGCAGGGGTGGGTGGAGTGAGCAGTGGGCAGGGTGGGCAGGGACACGTGTACTGATGGAGCATGTCCAGGTGTATGGCAATGGTTGGCTGGGCTGAGGTGGAGGGTCCAGTCACAGGTGCAACTCACTGCACGTTGTTGATGACCATGAACGACCAGCCGCCGTCATATGATGTGTAGGAGAAATCCAGACAGCACAAGTAAGGCTGCAGGGTAAGCAGGGCAAGACAAGGTCAGGGATGCAAACTGATTCATAGGTCAAGGGTTCAGAGCAGGATAGGAATAGGGATAAGGTTAGGGTTAGGGTGAAGGTTGGTTGGGGAGTGGTGGCCCAAGAAGAGTTTCTTCCAACCAAGGCCAGCTGACCCGGGTAGAGCAAAGTGTTCGGTCCAGCCCCAGGGCACAGGTATTCAGTCATTTCATTACTGGTGGCCATAAAAATACACAGTGACGCTCAACCAGGACACACTACCCCAACGCATGGCAGCACGTAGGCATGTGTACACATACATAGGTCTCTAGGGCAGCACATGTGGGATTCAGCATGCAAGCCCGGACATGTGTGCAAGCCGGATGTTTGAAGTCTCAGCATGACCATGGGCTTTGCAGGCTATAGTCGTATTTGAGCATGAGGGCGAGGACATGGAGAAATGTGTGCATGTCATTTGTTTGCATGGGCCTGGTCCTGGTCCTGATCCAAGGGCGGGTAATCTTGGAAGTCAATCAGTGCTACCCAGTGCCAATGCGGCTAACGGGTGCCCCTCACCTGGTAGCTTGCGTCATCCACGGGCTGAAATGCTGCAGGCACCAGGCTGCAGGAGTTGTCACACACGTCCTGCTTGGCATTTATGGGATTTGACGTCACCACCACATCACACCTGAAATACACATTAATTCAAATGTGTGCCCATGCTTGCACTTCACTTTGATGCACCTTGCAATGTCCTTAGCGACATGCGCCCAGCAATGCTGCAGCAGCCCAACCTACCTGCCAGAGCGAATGTCGTACAAAGCCCTGCACATGGGTATGGACCCCAGGTTACAATGCGCAGGGGCAGTCATGCAAGCCGCTCATCTGGCTGGATGACTTACTGGTGGATGCCGGTGCGATACACAATGGTAATTGGTGCTGCTAGTACCTGGCCGAACACACTGGCCACTGTATCCACACCTGCAGCTCATGGTGCAGCCTTGCATCATGCACATACATCAGGCACACACATACTCAATCTAATTTCCGTAGACCTGCTCCTGGATGCTGCTGGATGCTATGCCAATGCCATCGTCACATGCTACATCCTCCTAGCTAGCTTAGAAATGAACATGGGGTCGGACTAACTGGTGCACCCACTGAAGCCTGACAGCTGTGACCTCATTTGACCCAGCGTCAGCGACGTGCCATCCTGTAGCGGCGCAGTGCTTGACAGCGCAGAAGCGTCCGGTGCACCTGCGTATCCGGGACACGTGCGTGTTACATGAGCCGCACCGAGCCGTGAGTCGCCTCCGACGTCCCCGTACCTCCAACCAGGCATAGGTTCAGAGTTCTGCTGATTGGGATTTGCTGTCCAGAAGCGGCCCAACACAGCACAATCAGGCTGAGGATGCGCAACATCAAAAGGACGCAAAGAGGGCGGATGGGCCTTTGCCAAAAGCGGCTCCCGGCACTGTCCGGCTCAAGTTTAAGTAGCTCGAGAGCGACACTCGGAGTCACAGCCACAGCTCCTGAGCAATGCGCAGCTAGCTGGAATGGTCACATCTTAGAAACACGTGCTCGCCAATTATTCTACTAGTCAGTGCAGTCCAGCTCGACACAGTGCACCCGACAGAGAGAAGGCGGGTCAGTATTGCCTGATGTGTGCAAGGCCCACGTGCTTGATTGGTTGCCCTGCTGGCACGTAGAACACAGAGAAACCCACGCGCCAGTGTCAGCAGGTATTATGATGGCACACTGGTGTTTAGTCAAGAAATGGGTGCTGCCGGTGATGTTGCTGGCTGGCACGCTAGTCCCTCGGGCTCTGACCAGCAGTCCGCCAATGCTGAAGATTTGCTTCGTGATGGGTGCGTGCAATAGTTGAAAGGGTTCTCCAATGCAAGTCGAGAGATGCAAGCGCCGCTGCTCCTGGTCGCCAGGTGCCCCGCACGTCTCCACGATGCCGACCTCCACCCTGGGCGAAGGCGTGTTTGTGCCAGGCACAGAAATTACCCAGCACTTGCAAGGTTTCTCAGTGGACCTTTTTGATGTGGTGGGTGCGGCTTTTGCCAGCTCTATGCAGGATTGACCTGCAAACGCACCTGTTTTGCTGTGAACAGCGCAGGTAGCCAATCAATACCTGGGTTGGAACACCAGCATCGCCTATTATTATGGCTTTGCCAGTGTCATTTACAAGGCCAAGGTTGCGACGTAAGGCACATGGTTGGGGTGGGCTTCCAGCCTTCTGTGTGTTGGGGAATGGGCAGTGTGTGGTTGCATCACACGTCCATGAATGTATTGGAGTTGCTGTGATGCAGGTGTGATATGGCCATCTCCGCATTGTTTGTGAATGCCAGACGTGATGCATGCAGCAATAAGTGCGCAAGCCCAGACCCAAACAACATGCCACAGAGCGACGGTGGCTATGAGCAGTATGTTTGCTGCATGGATTACAGGTGGGGGAACAAGTGCTTACACATACATTTTCTCAGGATCCCGGGATCTACCCCATCCGGCATTGCAACCACGCATTGGTGCAACCATGCTACACCCCATGTTGCTGGCGTTGCTGATTTCAACCAGGCCTGGAGCTCCTGATCATGCCTGTGCCACGCAGTCGCAAGTCGCATGCACGCCACCGGAGTCATGTGACACACAGCGACTGCATGGCTGCATAAGCTGCACAGCTCCATGGCATGGGCGCAGCCCAACTTACATGCTTGGTCTAATGCACATATCCTTACAAAGGGCAGGAGCCATATTAACCGACATGCCATCACCTGCATTGGGTGCTATCCTTGCCTGCAGCCATACAAACTTCAAGGGCGGCTGGGCCATTCTGAGCAAGGTAAACAGTGGTCGTTCTAACACAGACTACATAAGGAGCATATTTCAGGTCGACGTGGTCCACGCTATCTGTGTTGCGGCCATCTGCACCTTTGGCTACGCCATCCTGGTGGGTGCAGACGAGGGTGGTATGAAGGATCCATGCTGACCTGCCGTGACCTGCCCTCCCCAACAATGCCCTACAGGACCCTGACCCGACCCAACCCGACCTAGTCTGTACCCATCATATGTATGTACACCTCACCCCACAGTCATGCCCGCACCATACTGAATGATTGGACAAGGCAGTCACCCAGTATCTGTGTGCCTTGATTGTGCTTGCTCCTAAGCTAGCCACTCACCATCTCCATCTCCATCAGCACTCAAACCGCTAGAATCTGCAAGCCTTTGTGCTGCCCCCCTTGACGACCTGGCCAACTAACCCTCTGGCCTGTGTGCTGTTGCCAGATTTGGCTACTGGAGCGGTCTCAATCTGGCATGCATCCGGAGTTTGGGGACAGGGAGTACTTTGAGCCTAAGTTCGTGGATGGCCTGCGGACAGGCATGTGGTGAGTGATGGGTAGACTGCCGCACCGCTTGCATTGGTGTGCCAGTGGAGTGTGTGATGTTCCCGCCTCATGGTTCCGTGTATGACCTGCTTGCCACAGGTTTGGAAGCAACGCAATCATGAACGGTGTCATTGCCAGTGAGAAGGTGCGCACTGCCCAATCTCAGTCTCAATCACCCAGTCCTTCAGCACACTATCCTACACCTCGTTGCCGTTTAGACTAATCATGGCATCAACACTCTATTTGAGCTGCGGGCTGTCACTGTCAGAGTGCCCTCCTCCCTGACTCCCCTCTCTTCCAGTAAGGCAGCTGGCTAGCGCATTGCTGCTGTGTCCTAGTGCTGCTGCTGCTTCATACTTTCACCTGACAGCCAGCGTCTTGAGCATCGCCATACTTGCTAACCAGCATCTGATGATGAGCATGATGAAGGGAGAGACCCTGCTATGCAAGGCACCATGCGCACCACACCTCACACTCCAGGTGGCCAAGGCTGTGTACTTTAAGGATGATGCGTGCACCCCTGCAGATGATCTTCACTGGCCTGGGCCGCCTGGTGACCACTGTGTTCATCCTGTTTGGCATCCTCATCATCTGCTTCACCACGGCCAGCATCAGCAGCAAGCTGGTGGCCGACACGTGAGTTGGGCGGGGGCCAGCCTGCTATCTGGCCTACCTGGCAGCTGGGGTCCACCAGCCAGCACCAACAGCACTAACTGCAGTCGCCACTGGGAACCTGACCGGCAGGCATGAGCACACCCCTTCACTGCTGCTGGGCCAGCGCATCCATACCTTACAGCATGGGCGCCATATGGCAGTTAGTACTGGGCAGCCCTTCAAGTCCAGCGCATAGCCAGACACAGGTCACACAGGTCACATGCAGACCAAAGCTACTCAATACGAGGCCCCATGGAAGCGTGTCAGGGCTGCTGGCTCGGGTGTTCAATGGCAGACATGAGGCGTTTGACCTATAAGAAGATGGCTGTGGTCTGCGCCTATGCAAGAGGGAGAGGGGGTGGGCAAACGCAGCTTTGAGCACATCACTTCACTCTGCCATGCATTGCTGTGTTGGGTACTGTTGTGTGTCTGGAACATCTCTGTGCCAGGAGAAATGCTTATCTGGCTCCTTGCTGTGCCTCAGGCTGCAAGCGCAACAAATCACAGAGCTGGCGCAGCTGGACGGCAAGCGTGTGTGTTTGTCTACTGGCTTTATAGAGTGAGTAAGGCATCACACACCCATCTTTGGTGATACCTGTTACCAGTTGCGGTGCTCAGCCCTGCTAAGAGAGCTGTTGAAATGTGCTAGGGAGTCAAGGTGGGAACCTGGCATGCGTGAGGCTGTGTGAGGGATGCGTGAGGCTGTGTGAGGGAAATTTGAATAAAAGCTTCTGCGCGTATCCCCAGGCAACCGTGATATGTGCAACTGTATCCAGGTACTTCTTTAGAAACATTGCCGCGCCCACATCGAAGGCACAGCTCATCGTCATCGCTGATACAAATGCCCCCCTGGGTTGCTTTAGTATGGTAAGGTCTAAGAGCAGCAGCTCAATGCTACTTGAAAGTGCCTCTGTGTGTGGCTGGCCTGCACACACCCTCACCCTGCTGTCCAGGTCCAGTCCGGAAAGGCTGATGCAGCCTTTGCCTCGCGAGACATGTTCGTTGGGCAATTCAACCAGGTCAGGTCATTGCGTCAAGACAGCCAGTTCAGGTCAGCCATCGCCACGTCCCTGGCCTCCAGCCAACCTCTAGGCAGGCCTCATATGTATCCACAGCCACAGTGTATAAGCCTATGCACAAGACTGGCTGCACAGTCACCTCCCTTATTCCAGACTATCCCTAGCACTAATTGCCTGCATTGTGGTTCATTGACCAGCTACTGGCCATAGCGCCACTGCTTACTTCTTAGACAGTGCTGCCTTGTTCCTGGTGCTGCACGGTGCCAGCGTCCTGCTGACCATCCTGCCCTGCCCTCCAGTTGGCTGAGCGTGTTGTCACCTGAGAGCACCCACCCACCCACCCACCCACCCACCCACCCACCCACCCACCCACCCACCCACCCACCCACCCACCCACCCACCCACCCACCCACCCACCCACCCACCCACCCACCCACCCACCCACCCACCCACCCACCCACCCACCCACCCACCCACCCACCCACCCACCCACCCACCCACCCACCCACCCACCCACCTTGCCTCACACTGCAGGGCCTGGGCACTGGGCTCATGGTGTCCCCGGCAGTGTACCCGCAGCTCTACGCGTCCATGTGGGCGGAGAACTGGACTTGGGCCAGCCAGTGGAACGCAGCGCAGCTGGTCTGGATGGAGGGGCGCAGGGCCAGCCTGCCCACCTACGGCATGAGTGTGCAGCGCTGGTATTCCGGTGGGCGGTGTGGCTCAGGGGCAGGCTTGTCCTACCGGGCTGCATGGTGGCAGTGCCTAACCTGCTGTCCTCACCTTACCTGCGGCAGCATCAGCACCTGCTGCTGCCCCGTGTTATGTCCCTGCTTGTGCCCCATGCGATGTCGTGCAGCAGGGCAGGGCTGATCTGGCTGAGGCCTGGCCTGGCTGGTCTTGCATCATGCCAACGCCTAAGCACCTGCTCTGACCTAATCAAGGCACTGATCATAATGTGGACATGCGCATTCTCTGGGCATGCATTCTGTACTACTACCATATGGCAATGGTCATGATCAAGGGGAATGCAACGCATCATCCCGCTCATCCTGCTCACTAATGCGGTGTGGGGGCTCGTGTGCAGGGTCCTCACAGCTGGCAACCTTCGGTGGTGCTGCCCCAGTCGAGCAGCAGGCCTGGAACTGGGCCCTGCTAGGCCCTGCCATGGCCCTGGTCCTCACCTACATGGCCCTCCAGGCAAGCGGGGATTTATGCGGGCAGCCAGAGGGGCAAGGTGTCAATGAGGGCTGGGGCAGGGGGCCGGTGTCAAAGGGCTGGTCACGGCTGCTTGCCATCTGTGTTGGAAAGGTGGCCAGCTGTCGCCTGTTTAAGCCTCCTAGCTGTGAGGCTATCTACATCTGGCTACACTTGGCTTTGCTAGCTTCCTGCCCTCCCCCACACAGCCTATGTTGTGTTCAGTTGGCACATGTACAAGCAGTCAGTATGAACATATACATCACAGCCAACGCAAGACGGCGTCATCATTGACCTACCTGTATGCCTTGCGTTCCTGTCAGGCACCCCACACCAGACTTACCTGACTTACCTGACTCACTTGACTTACCTGACCTACCCGTCTTACCTGACTTTCCTCTCCTACCTGACGTACCTGTTCCTGTCAGGCAGTGGTCATGGTGGGCCACGCCGTAATGAAGGCTGAGGGAGGGAGTGCGCACGAGGAGGGCAGCAGCCATGACAAGGTGTTTGCCAGCAGCGCCAGCGCCCGAGGCATGAGCCGCACCAAGTCGATGCTGGTGGCCACGGCAGCCACGCTGTCCAAGGCCCCGGCGGGCACTAGCAGCCGCCGAGGCATGAACGGCTTGCCCAGCCCCGGGTGAGCTCTGAGCACGGCAAAGCAATGCCTGGGGTGGGGTAAAGGATGGCATGCCATACCAGTAGCTCAGCCCCTACGCTGTTCACAGAGGACTGACCCAGCTAGTACAGTGCTCATCCACCAGCACCACCAATCCCGGCTGCCTGTTTGCCCCTCGCTTGCGCTTGCTGGGCCTCTTAACACACTGCCAGGAGCACCACCTCTGCAGCTGTGCCACCACCATC
The DNA here is from genome assembly GCA_030144725.1 of Haematococcus lacustris. Classification (NCBI taxonomy): domain Eukaryota; kingdom Viridiplantae; phylum Chlorophyta; class Chlorophyceae; order Chlamydomonadales; family Haematococcaceae; genus Haematococcus; species Haematococcus lacustris. The sequence goes on along the minus strand of JASKMD010000264.1, from coordinate 17,138 downwards.
CCTAGCCCAGCTCCCATGAAGTAGACCACCAGCTATTTGAGGCTGTCGCAGCACTCCCCTGACACCTTCGCCGCCTGTTACTCCAGCTGCAGGGCACACAGTACACATAACTATCCAACATAGCACGGTCGCACTTGCCACAACACCCAACCAGGGTCACGGCCTCCCACCACCTCCCAAGACATACCACCTCCCCACCTCCCACCCCAAAGCATCACCACCTGCCTCTAACCCCTGACCAGTGGTGCCCTTACTGACCTGACCCAGACCTGTATCATCACACGCAAGAGCCACACTTCACCGCTTTGCTTTCTCCAGTGTTACCAACGCTGGTTGCCGCCTGTCGCAGCGTGGTCTCCCCAGACACGACCATTCGTGCCGGGATGGCTGCCTTGGACCAGCTGCTGCTGCAAAAGGTGCGGCGCTCGTCTGTAGCCTAGTGTTGACTTCGCCGTGAGGGTCAGGTGCAGGGTCACAGTGCATAGCGCGGCACCTTCTTCATGGCTGTGGGAACGGTAAACACTGGCTGAGTGAGTGCTGGCCTGTGCGGAGGAAATGCAGGGTTAGGATATAAAAGATGGGATGGGCGGATGCAATGAGCATGGCCCACAAGTAGGCCCATGAGCCAGTGCACACGTTTTATTCGTTTGCCCAGATGCATAGTCTCTAGCTCAAACTGTGGTGCCCATGCCCTGGGCTTTAGCTTGGGTGGCTGAGATATCGACACCCTGGCTGAGGTGCAGGTGGCGGATCTGACCACCAAGGTGGCGGCGTTGCTGGCTCAACAAGGGCCTGCTGGTCTTCACGCCGGCCAAGGACGTTGAGGGTGCAGCAACCACAGAGTCGACAATCGCAGTGTCCCTGTGATACTGGGTGCCTACCCCCTTCACTGCTGCCTGACCCCATGAGGGGGCGACTGAGAGTATGGGGACAGAGGGTACCTGAACCACTGAGGGGCGACTTGAGGGCGACAGAGGGTAAGGGCCACCACCCATGTGCAGGGGCTTCTGTGTTGAGGCGCAGAGGCGCCTACCCCCTGCACCGGTGCCTGACCCTATCAGGGAACGACTGAGACACAGAGTCAAGTGGGTACACGGCGGGTGCCTGGTGTTTGGACCAAGCACTAATTTCCTGGCTGCTGACCGTGAATCTTGATCCTGGATGATGATGTCAGGCTGTCAGTGTCGCCCCAACCTTGTGCCATGAACTGCATTTGACACAATGCCGTGTTAAGCTTGAAGATAAGCATGTGGGGCTAGGTAAATGCCATGAGAGGTCACCATGCACTCTCCACCCATTGTTGTGCACCTACAGGCAAATTAGCCACCTGGCATCAGTTCGTCATGCCTGTTCATGACCATAGCATGTACTTTCAAACAGCATCCTTGAACAACCATACATTTGCAATAAACACCTGCCCCTTGTGTTGCCCGGCTGACACAGCTCACACCTTGCTCGTCCCTTGCTCATCACTGCCTATATTGTGCACCAGGCTCCATGGGATGTGATCAGGTCAGTAGCTGGAGGGAGTTGGAGCTGGACCAGGCCGCATCAATCAGGGACAGGGGCCACACATCAGCTACGCTAAGCGGCAGCAGCGGCAGTATGCCATGTAAAGCTGATCATGGGATGGGCCTTGGCATTGAGAGGGTGTGACAAGATGCAGAGTGGTGTGTGTCAAGCCTGAATTGCATGTGGTGATTGAAGCTGCATCACCGCCAACCATGATCGCATCATAATTGGAACGTCATGGGCAGCACTGAATTGTAACATGGGCACTGGGCATAGAGCGAAGGGCTCCCGATGGGGTCTCGCCTCTTCCCTCACGTCAGTAGACTAACAGCTCGATGGTGGCAGCCAGCTGCTGCAGAGCCGCGGCTCAAGGGGACCCCTGCGTGGCCGCTATGGGCTGGGTGCCTGGCCGCCACTCAGGCCCCCTTTGGTGCCTTGCTTGCAGCGAGCTGGCCTATCACGTGAGCGCCGTGTATGTAGACCACGGCGCACACATACTCATCCTGTCTTGGAGAGACCTGCTCTTGGGTGCTACTAGGTGCCTAGATGTCCCGGCATAGCCTTGAATCAAGGCCCTTGATGCATATAGATGCATGGTTTACCCACTGAAGCCTGATAGCTTGCGACTTCATATGACCCAGCGTCAGTGACATGCCATCCTGTAGCAGCGTAGTGCATCGTGGTGCTCCTGCAGAAGCGTCTGGTGCACCTACGAATCCCGGGACACGTGCTTGCTACATGAGCTGCACCAACTTGTGAGAAGCCTCCGACCAGATATTTGCTCCCCATACCTCCGACCAGGCTCGGATCCGAACAGGGTCGGATGTTGCTGATTGGGATTTGCTGTCCAGAAGCAGCCCAACACAGCACAATCAGGCTGAGGATGCGCAACATCAAGAGGACGCAGAGAGGGAGGATGGACCTTTGCGATTTGCCTCGAAGTCGATACTCGCAGTCACAGCCGCAGTCCCCAGTCAGTTCCAAAGCAACGAGCAGCCAGCGAGAGTTTGCTGCTGTATATGATGCACGTGCTCGCCGGCAACAAGCTAATCAGGGCAATCCAGCTCATCACAGTGCACTCGACTGAGAACTGCCAGGGCAGTACTGCCTGATGTGCGCAAGGTCCACGTGCTCGTTATACGGTTGCCTTGCTGGCAGGAAGAACACAGCAAAACCTACGCGCCAGTGTCAGCAGGTGTTACGATGGCACACTGGTGTTTAGTCAAGAAATGGGCGCTGCCGGTGATGCTGCTGGCGGGCTCGCTGGTCCCTCGGGCTCTGACCAGCAGTCCACCAATACTAACGATTTGTTTCGTAATGGGTGCGTGCAATTGTTGAAAGGGTTCTCCAATGCAAGTCGAGAGATGCAAGCGCCGCTGCCCCTGGTCGCCAGGTGCCCCGCACGTCTCCACGGTACCGAGTTCCACCCTAGGCGAAGGCGTGTTTGTGCCAGGCACAGAAATCACCCAGCACTTGCAAGGTTTCTCAGTGGACCTTTTTGATGTGGTGGGTGCGGCTTTTGCCAGCTCTATGCAGGATTGACCTGCAAACGCACCTGTTTTGCTGTGGACAGCGCAGGTAGCCAATCAATACCTGGGTTGGAACACCAGCATCGCTTATTATTACGGCTTCAGCAGTGTCATTTACAAGGCCAAGGTTGCAACGTAAGGCACATGGTTGGGGTGGGCTTCCAACCTTTCTAGTTTAGTGTCTGGTTGCACCACACTTGATACCCTAAGGTCATGGAGCTGCTGTGATGCAGGTGTGATATGGCCATCTCCGCATTGTTTGTGAATGCCAGACGTGATGCATGCAGCAATAAGTGTGCAAGCCCAGACCCAAACAGCATGCCACAGAGCGACGGTGGCTATGAGCAGTATCAAGATCTACCCGGGATCACCCGGGATCTACCCCAGCCGGCATTGCAACCACGCATTGGTGCAACCATGCTTCACTCCATGTTGCTGGCATCATGCCTGTGCCACGGCTTTGCGTCACATGCACGCCACCCATACAGACCACGTGTTGTACCCGGGATCGTGTGACACATGTCAAGGTTGACACATGTCTAGGTTAACCATATGTGCATCGCGGCCACGGCTTTGCAGTCAGTATCATTGCGGTGTAGCACGGACAGGAGGTTGCAGGGTGCGGTCCTGTATTAGGCTGCGGGGCCCTCTGCTCCCAGGCTGGTGGCTGTGTGCTCAGCCATTTGTCAGTCTCATTCACACGGTTGCATGCCTCAACACCTTCACGACAACCACAACCACCATTATTGCGTGCCGCCACCAGTCTCGTTCATCCCAGCCATGGTGGTGCTCAGCAGACAATGGATGGACGTTTCAAGGGCAGGAAGCCATACCAACTGACATGCCGTCACCTGCATTGGGTGCTTCCCTTGCTTGCAGTCATACAAACTTCAATGGTGGATGGGCGATTTTGAGCAAGGTGAACAGTGGCCGTTCTAACACCGACTACATAAGGAGCATCTTCCAAGTCGACGTGGTCCATGCCATCTGTGTTGCGGCCATCTGCACCTTCGGCTACGCCATCCTGGTGGGTGAACAAGGGTCCAGGCTGGTACCAGCAAGGCCCTGACCTACCTTGACCTGCAGACCCCTAGAGAGCCCTACAGGACCCTGACCCGACCCAACCCGACCCACTCTGTACCCATCATATGTATGTACACCTCACCCCACAGTCATGCCTGTACCTCAGCACTCAAACTGCTAGAACCTGCCAGCCTTTGTGCTGCTCCCCTTGATGGCCTGACTTACCCTCTGGCCAGCGTGCTGCTGCCAGATTTGGCTACTGGAGCGGTCGCAATCTGGCATGCATCCGGAGTTTGGGGACAGGGAGTACTTTGAGCCTAAGTTCATGGATGGCCTGCGGACAGGCATGTGGTGAGTGATGGGTGGACTGCCGCACCGCTTGCATTGGTGTGCCAGTGGAGTGTGTGATGTTGCCGCCTCATGTCACCTTGCATAACCTGCTTGCCACAGGTTCGGAAGCAACGCAATCATGAACGGTGTCATTGCCAGTGAGAAGGTGCGCACTGCTTAGTCTTAGTCACACGTTGTTTCATCTGTCACACACTATCCACAGTGGACTCTGTGCCACACTCTCATTGTCTGGTAGGAAGGTGCTGCTTAGACCAATCATGGCATCAACACGAAGACTGCGGGCTGTCGCTGTAAGCTTGCCTGAACCCCCTTTCTTGCCCCTGACCCTCCTCACCCTCCTCACCCCTTGCCCTTCTTTTCCCTGACCCTTCTCTCTTGCCTCTTTAAGTAAGGCACCTGGCTGGCGCATAGCTGCTGAACCCCACCGCTGCTGCTCATAGCTGCTGAACCGCTGCTGGTCATAGCTGCTGAACCCCACCGCTGCTGCTGCTGCTCAACTCAGCTGCTCAGTTCACAGCCTGGGTCTCTTACAACGCCATAACTGCCAAACGGCATGTTTTGCTGCGCATGAGAAAGGGTCTGGCACCCGCCAACGTCAAGGTTAAGGTCTTGGGAGAGACCCTGTTATGCAAGGCACCATACGCACCACACCTCACACTCCAGGTGGCCGAGGATGTGTGACATCAGTATGAAGCGTGCACCCCTGCAGATGATCTTCACTGGCCTGGGCCGCCTGGTGACCACTGTGTTCATCCTGTTTGGCATCCTCATCATCTGCTTCACCACGGCCAGCATCAGCAGCAAGCTGGTGGCCGACACGTGAGTTGGGCGGGGGCCAGCCTGCTATCTGGCCTACCTGACAGCTGGGGTCCACCAGCCAGCACCAACAGCACTAACTGCAGTCGCCACTGGGAACCTGACTGGCAGGCATGAACACACCCCTTCACTGCTGCTGGGCCAGCGCATGCATACCTTACAGCATGGGCGCCATATGGCAGTTAGTACTGGGCAGCCCTTCAAGTCCAGCGCATAGCCAGACACAGGTCACACAGGTCACACAGGTCACATGCAGACCGAAGCCAAAAGATACTGGGCCCTGTGGCAGCATGTCAGGGCTGCTGCATATGCACAAGAAGAGGAAAGGGGAGCATGCACAGCTTTGGGCGCATCAAATCCATCTGTCATACAATCTCTGTGTTGGAAGAGTACTATTGAATCAGGAGAGTGTATGGGTCCGCAGCAATGTTTGTACGGTGCCTTGCTATGTCCCAGGCTGCAAGCGCAACAAATCACAGAGCTGGCGCAGCTGGACGGCAAGCGTGTATGTATGGCTTCTGGCTTTGTGGAGTGAGTGAGGCATCACACACCCATCTGGGGTGACGCCCTGTCCATGGTTACAGTGCTCTGCCCGAATAGCACCATACTCAGTGAAGTACTGATGTCACAGTGCTGGTCGTTTGCACCCGGCTGGGGGGCAGACAAGGTGGGCTGTGCCCTGAGGCACTCTGCATTGCGCGAGGCTTTGTGACAGAGTGACACCTCCTCAGCTCAAGGCTGCCCCACCCCTGGCATGGAGCGACAGATATCGTTGGACCAGGGCACCTCCACACCCTACACAGTGTACAGCAACCCTTGGACTTGTCTTGAGCCACGAATGCTCTACAACAACGTCAGTGGCAGCCATGCGGCCAAGCAGTGACACATGCACCACATGCTGTTTGTGTTTCTGCTAGCGGCCTACCAACTGTGGCATGCAACTGTGTCCAGGTACTTCTTTACAGTCATCGCTGCGCCCAAATCAAAGGCACAGCTCGTGACCACCTCTGATGCAAATGCGCCCTTGGCTTGCCTCAGAATGGTAAGGTCTGAGAGCAGCAGCTAGTACCTCCAGAGTGCCTCTGTGTGTGGCTGGCCTGCACACAGCACTGCCTCCTGCCGCCCAGGTCCAGTCCGGCAACGCTGACGCAGCCTTTGCCGTGCGAGACGAGTTCGTCGCGCAATTCAGCCAGGTCAGGTCTTGCCTGCAGTTCAGCCAGGTCAGGTCAGCCATCGCCACGTCCCTGGCCTCCAGCCAACCTCTAGGCAGGTCTCATACGTGGCCACAGCCACAGTGTCCAAGCCTGTCCACTAGATTGGCTGCACAGTCACCTCCCTTAATCCAGACTTTCCCTAGCACTAATTGCCTGTATTATGGTCCATTGACCAGCTACTTGCCATAGTGCCACTGCTTATTTCTTAGACAGTGCTGCCTTGTTCCTAGTGCTGCACGGTGCCAGCAACAGAGCCCTGATGCCGTTGCCCCTAAGCCCTGAGTCCCTGTACCATCATCCTCTGACCTCACCCTTTCATGCACCTGACCTCAGCCATGCAATCAGCCATGCAGCCATGCAGTCAGCCACGCAGTCAGCCAGCCATCCAGCGTCCTGCTCACCCTTCTGCCCTGCCCTCCAGTTGGTTGAGCGTGTTGTCATCTGAGAGCACCCACCCACCCACCCACCCACCCACCCACCCACCCACCCACCCACCCACCCACCCACCCACCCACCCACCCACCCACCCACCCACCCACCCACCCACCCACCCACCCACCCACCCACCCACCCACCCACCCACCCACCCACCCACCCACCCACCCACCCACCCACCCACCCACCCACCCACCCACCCACCCACCCACCCACCCACCCACCCACCCACCCACCCACCCACCCACCCACCCACCCACCCACCCACCCACCCACCCACCCACCCACCCACCCACCCACCCACCCACCCACCCACCCACCCACCCACCCACCCACCCACCCACCCACCCACCCACCCACCCACCCACCCACCCACCCACCCACCCACCCACCCACCCACCCACCCACCCACCCACCCACCCACCCACCCACCCACCCACCCACCCACCCACCCACCCACCCACCCACCCACCCACCCACCCACCCACCCACCCACCCACCCACCCACCCACCCACCCACCCACCCACCCACCCACCCACCCACCCACCCATTGCAACCACTCATTGGTGCACCCATGTTGTTTCACATTGCTGGCATTGCTGACTTTCAACCAGGACTGGAGCTCCGGATCATGCCTGTGCCACGGCTTTGCGTCACATGCACGCCACCCATACAGACCACGGGATCGTGTGACACATGTCATGGTTGACACATGTCTAGGTTGAACATCTGTGCATCGCGGCCACGGCTTTGCAGTCAGTGTCATTGCGGTATAGCACGGACAGGAGGTTGCAGGGTGCGGTCCTGTATTAGGCAGCGGGGGTGGGGCCTCTGCTCCCAGGCTGGTGGCTGTGTGCTCAGCCATTTGTCAGTCTCATTCACACGGTTGCATGCCTCAACACCTTCACGACAACCACCACCACCATTATTGCCACCGCCACCAGTCTCGTTCATCCCAGCCATGGTGGTGCCCAGCAGACAATGGATGGACGTTTCAAGGGCAGGAAGCCATACCAACTGACATGCCGTCACCTGCATTGTTTGCTTCCCTTGCCTGCAGCCATACAAACTTCAATGGTGGATGGGCGATCTTGAGCAAGGTGAACAGCGGCCGTTCTAACACCGACTACATAAGCAGCATCTTCCAGGTCGACGTGGTCCATGCCATCTGTGTTGCGGCCATCTGCACCTTTGGCTACGCTATCCTGGTGGGTGCACAAGGGACCAGGCTGGCATCAGCAAGGCCCTGACCTACCTTGACCTGCAGACCCCTAGACAGCCCTACAGAACCCTGACTCGACCCAACCCGACCCACTCTGTACCCATCATATGTATGTACACCTCACCCCACAGTCATGCCCGTACCATACCTGGTTAGTGGACACGGCAGTCACCTAGTATCTGTGTGCGTTGTTTGTGCTTGCTCCTAAGCTAGCCACTCACCATCTCCGCCTCCATCAGCACTCATACTGTCGAAACCCGCCAGCCTTTGTGCTGCTCTCCTTGATGACCTGCCTGACTTACCCTCTGGCCAGCGTGCTGTTGCCAGATTTGGCTACTGGAGCGGTCGCAATCTGGCATGCATCCGGAGTTTGGGGACAGGGAGTACTTTGAGCCCAAATTTGTGGATGGCCTGCGGACAGGCATGTGGTAAGTGATGGGTAGACTGCCGCACCACTTGCAATAGTGTGCCAGTGTCATGTGTGATGTTGCCGCCTCATGTCACCTTGCATAACCTGCTTGCCACAGGTTTGGAAGCAACGCAATCATGAACGGCGTCATTGCCAGTGAGAAGGTGTGCACTGCTTAGTCTTAGCCACACTTTAGTTCATCTGTCACACACTATCCACAGTGGACTCTGCCACACACTCTTATTGTCTGGTAGGAAGGTGCTGCTTAGACCAATCATGGCATCAACACGTTGGGAAGACTTCGGGCTGTCGCTGTAAGCTTGCCCTCCTCACCCCTAACCCCCTTTCTTGCCCCTGACCCTCCTCACCCCTGGCCCTTCTTGAAAACAGCTTTTCCCTGACCCTTCTCTCTTGCCTCTTTAAGTCAGGCACCTGGCTGGCGCATAGCTGCTGAACCCCACTGCTGCTGCTCGTTCAACTCAGTTGCTCAGTTCACAGCCTGTGTCTCTTACAACACCATAACTGCCAAACGGCATGTTTTGGTGCGCATGAGAAAGGGTCTGGCACCCGCCAACGTCAAGGTTAAGGTCTTGGTCAGTGCCAAGGGAGAGACCCTGCTATGCAAGGCACCATGCGCATCACACCTCACGCTCCAGGTGGCCGAGGATGTGTGACATCAGTATGAAGCGTGCACCCCTGCAGATGATCTTCACTGGCCTGGGCCGCCTGGTGACCACTGTGTTCATCCTGTTTGGCATCCTCATCATCTGCTTCACCACGGCCAGCATCAGCAGCAAGCTGGTGGCCGACACGTGAGTTGGGCGGGGGCCAGCCTGCTATCTGGCCTACCTGACAGCTGGGGTCCACCAGCCAGCACCAACAGCACTAACTGCAGTCGCCACTGGGAACCTGACTGGCAGGCATGAGCACACCCCTTCACTGCTGCTGGGCCAGCGCATCCATACCTTACAGCATGGGCGCCATATGGCAGTTAGTACTGGGCAGCCCTTCAAGTCCAGCGCATAGCCAGACACAGGTCACACAGGTCACACAGGTCACATGCAGACCGAAGCCAAAAGATACTGGGCCCTGTGGCAGCATGTCAGGGCTGCTGCATATGCACAAGAAGAGGAAAGGGGAGCATGCACAGCTTTGGGCGCATCAAATCCATCTGTCATACAATCTCTGTGTTGGAAGAGTACTATTGAATCAGGAGAGTGTATGGGTCCGCAGAAATGTTTGTACGGTGCCTTGCTATGTCCCAGGCTGCAAGCGCAACAAATCACAGATCTGGCGCAGCTGGACGGCAAGCGTGTATGTATGGCTTCTGGCTTTGTGGAGTGAGTGAGGCATCACACACCCATCTGGGGTGACGCCCTGTCCATGGTTACAGTGCTCTGCCCGAATAGCACCATACTCAGTGAAGTACTGATGTCACAGTGCTGGTTGTTTGCACCCGGGTGGGGGGCCGACAAGGTGGGCTGTGTACTGTGGTCTGTGTACTGGGGCGCTCTGCATTGCGCGAGGCTTTGTGACGGAGTGACACCTCCTGAGCCGCCAAGCTGCCCCACCCCTGGCATGGAGCGACAGATATCGTTGGACCAGGGCACCTCCACACCCTACACAGTGTACAGCAACCCTTGGACTTGTCTTGAGCCACGAATGCTCTACAACAACGTCAGTGGCAGCCATGCGGCCAAGCAGTGACACATGCACCACATGCTGTTTGTGTTTCTGCTAGCGGCCTACCAACTGTGGCATGCAACTGTGTCCAGGTACTTCTTTACAGTCATCGCTGCGCCCAAATCAAAGGCACAGCTCATGACCACCTCTGATGCAAATGCGCCCTTGGCTTGCCTCAGAATGGTAAGGTCTGAGAGCAGCAGCTTGTACCTCCAGAGTGCCTCTGTGTGTGGCTGGCCTGCACACAGCACTGCCTCCTGCCGTCCAGGTCCAGTCCGGCAACGCTGATGCAGCCTTTGCCGTGCGAGACGAGTTCGTCGCGCAATTCAGCCAGGTCAGGTCTTGCCTGCAGTTCAGCCAGTTCAGGTCAGCCATCGCCACGTCCCTGGCTTCCAGCCAACCTCTAGGCAGGCCTCATATGTATCCACAACCACAGTGTATAAGCCTATGCACAAGACTGGCTGCACAGTCACCTCCCTTAGTTCAGACTTCCCCTAGCACTAATTGCCTGTATTATGGTCCATTGACCAGCTCCTTGCCATAGTGCCACTGCTTATTTCTTAGACAGTGCTGCCTTGTTCCTAGTGCTGCACGGTGCCAGCAACAGAGCCCTGATGCCGTTGCCCCTAAGCCCTGAGTCCTTGTACCATCATCCTCTGACCTCACCCTTTCATGCACCTGACCTCAGCCATGCAATCAGCCATGCAGCCATGCAGTCAGCCACGCAGTCAGCCAGCCATCCAGCGTCCTGCTCACCCTTCTGCCCTGCCCTCCAGTTGGTTGAGCGTGTTGTCATCTGAGAGCACCCACCCACCCACCCACCCACCCACCCACCCACCCACCCACCCACCCACCCACCCACCCACCCACCCACCCACCCACCCACCCACCCACCCACCCACCCACCCACCCACCCACCCACCCACCCACCCACCCACCCACCCACCCACCCACCCACCCACCCACCCACCCACCCACCCACCCACCCACCCACCCACCCACCCACCCACCCACCCACCCACCCACCCACCCACCCACCCACCCACCCACCCACCCACCCACCCACCCACCCACCCACCCACCCACCCACCCACCCACCCACCCACCCACCCACCCACCCACCCACCCACCCACCCACCCACCCACCCACCCACCCACCCACCCACCCACCCACCCACCCACCTTGCCTCACACTGCAGGGCCTGGGCACTGGGCTCATGGTGTCCCCGGCAGTGTACCCGCAGCTCTACGCGTCCATGTGGGCGGAGAACTGGCCTTGGGCCAGCCAGTGGAACGCAGCGCAGCTGGTCTGGATGGAGGGGCGCAGGGCCAGCCTGCCCACCTATGGCATGAGTGTGCAGCGCTGGTATTCCGGTGAGCGGTGTGGCTCAGGGGCAGGCTTGTCCTGCAGTGCTGCAGTGCGGCAGTGCCTGACCTGCTGTCCTGACCTTACCTGCGACAGCGTCAGCATCTGCTGCTGCCCCATGTTATGTCCCTGCTGGTGCCCCATGTTATGTCCCTGCTGGTGCCCCATGCGATGTCGTACAGCAGGGCAGGGCTGGTCTGGCTGAGGCCTGGCCTGGCTGGTCTTGCAGCAGGCCAACACCAAAGCACCTGCTCTGACCTGATCAGGGCACTGATCATAATGTGGACATGCGCATTCTCTGGGCTTGCATTCTGCACTACTACCATGTGGCAAAGGTCATGATTATAATCAAGGGGTCCAGCATGCAACGCATCATCCCGCTCATCCTGCTCACTAATGCGGTGTGAGGCTTCGTACACAGGGTCCTCACAGCTGGCAACCTTTGGAGGTGCTGCCCCAGTCGAGCAGCAGGCCTGGAACTGGGCCCTGCTAGGCCCTGCCGCAGCCCTGGTCCTCACCTACATGGCCCTGCAGGCAAGCGGGGTCGGATGCGGGCAGCCACAGGGGCAAGGTGTCAATAAGGGCGGGGGCGGGGGGCCGGTGTCAAAGGCTGATCACGGCTGCTTGCCATCTGTGTTGGGAAGGTGGCCAGCTGTTGCCTGTTGCCTGTTGAGACCGCCAGCTGTGAGACCATCTTCACCTCATCACAAACCACCGACGACAGGCTATCTGCATCTGGCTAGCTACACTTGGCTTTGCTAGCTTCCTGCCCTCCCCCACACAGCCTATGCTGTGTTCAGTAGGCATATGTACAAACAGTCAGTCAGTATGAACATACTCATCACAGCCAACGCAAGACGGCGTCATCATTGACCTACCTGTATGCCTTGTGTTCCTGTCAGGCACCCCACACCAGACTTACCTGACTTGCCTGACTCACCTGACTTACCTGACCTATCCGTCTTACCTGACTTTTCTGTCCTACCTGCTCCTGTCAGGCAGTGGTCATGGTGGGCCACGCCGTGATGAAGGCTGAGGGAGGGAGTGCGCACGAGGAGGGCAGCAGCCATGACAAGGTGTTTGCCAGCAACGCCAGCGCCCGGGGCATGAGCCGCACCAAGTCGATGCTGGTGGCCACGGCTGCCACGCTGTCCAAGGCCCCGGCGGGCACTAGCAGCCGCCGAGGCATGAACGGCCTGCCCAGCCCCGGGTGAGAGCTGAGCACGGCAAAGCAATGCCTGGGGTGGGGTCAAGGATGGCGTGCCATACCAGTAGCTCTGCCCCTACACTTAGTGGATCCCTGCCTGTCTGCAGCAAAGAAACCGCACAGCCCAGCACAGGAGCCGACCATTGCCAGGCAGCAGAGCAGCATCAGCAGCCAGGCAGCAAAGCAGCATCAGCAGCCAGGCAGCAGAGCAGCATCAGCAGCCAGGCAGCAAAGCAGCATCAGCAGCCAGGCAGCAGAGCAGCATCAGCAGCCAGGCAGCAAAGCAGCATCAGCAGCCAGGCAGCAAAGCAGCATCAGCAGCCAGGCAGCAGAGCAGCATCAGCAGCCAGGCAGCAGAGCAGCATCAGCAGCCAGGCAGCAGAGCAGCATCAGCAGCCAGGCAGCAGAGCAGCATCAGCAGCCAGGCAGCAGAGCAGCATCAGCAGCCAGGCAGCAGAGCAGCATCAGCAGCCAGGCAGCAGAGCAGCATCAGCAGCCAGGCAGCAGAGCAGCATCAGCAGCCAAGCAGCAGAGCAGCATCAGCAGCCAGGCAGCAGAGCAGCATCAGCGGCCAGGCAGCAGAGCAGCATCAGCAGCCAGGCAGCAGAGCAGCATCAGCAGCCAGGCAGCAGAGCAGCATCAGCAGCCAGGCAGCAGAGCAGCATCAGCAGCCAGGCAGCAGAGCAGCATCAGCGGCCAGGCAGCAGAGCAGCATCAGCAGCCAGGCAGCAGAGCAGCATCAGCAGCCAGGCAGCAGAGCAGCATCAGCAGCCAGGCAGCAGAGCAGCATCAGCAGCCAGGCAGCAGAGCAGCATCAGCAGCCAGGCAGCAGAGCAGCATCAGCAGCCAGGCAGCAGAGCAGCATCAGCAGCCAGGCAGCAGAGCAGCATCAGCAGCCAGGCAGCAGAGCAGCATCAGCGGCCAGGCAGCAGAGTCATAACACAGCTGGCTGAGTAGGAAACTCCCTGAGCCGCTGAAGGCTGTGTGGCTGCCTGGCTGCATGAGGGATGTGGGAGTCTGGCCGGTCAGATCGCTGGCTTCAAGCTCGGGCTCGAAGCTGTTGTTTTAGGCCTGGGGGTTGTTCACAGATGACTGACCCAGCCAGTACAGTGCTCATCCACCAGCACCACCAATCCCAGCTGCCTGTTTGCCTCTTGCTGGCGCTTGCTGGGCCTCCCTAACACCCGGCAGTAGGACCGCAGCACCGCGTCTGCACCCCTGCCACCACCATCTCTAGCCCAGCTCCCATGGAGAAGACCACCAGCTATTCAAATTCGTCCCAGCACTCCCCTGACACCTTGGCCTCCATCTACTACAGCTGCAGGGCGTTCCGGACACATGTAGCCAACATAGCATGGTTGCACATGGCACACAGCCATTTGGGGTCATGGCCTCCCACCACCTCCCAAGACATTCCACCTCCCCACCTCCCACCCCAACACCCCAAAGCATCACCACCTGCCTCTGACCCCTGACCAGTGGTGCCCTTACCCACCTGACCCAGCCTGTATCATCACACGCAAGAGCCACACTTCACCGCTTTCCTGCAAAGCAGTTTACAGATGCTGGTTGCCGCCTGTCGCAGCGTGGTCTCCCCAGACTCAACCATTCGTGCTGGGATGGCTGCCTCGGACCAGCTGCTGCTGCAAAAGGTGCGGCGCTAGTCTGTAGCCTGGTGTTGACTTCGGCGTGAGGGTCAGAGTGCATAGTACAACACCTTCATGGCTGTGTGAAAGGGAGACGATGGCTTGCTCAGTGCTGACATGTGCAAAGGAAGTTCAGGGTTGAAGTGTAGGGGATGGGGTTGGGGGGTGCAATGAGCATGGCCCACAAGCAGGCCCATGAGTTGGTGCACAACAGTTTGATTTGTTTGCCTAGATGCACAAAAACTGTGGTGTCCATGCCCTGGGATTCAGCTTGGGTGGCTGAGATATTGATGCCCTGGCTGAGGTGTAGGTGGCAGATCTGACCACCAAGGTGTCGGCGCTGCTGGCCCAACAAGGGCCTGCTGGTCTTCACACCGGCCAAGGACGCTGAGGGTGCGGCAGCCACAGAGTCGGCAACCATGCTTTCCCTGAGGCTGCATGTGACTCCTGATCATGGATGATGTCATGCTCCCTGTGTTGTATCAACATTGTGCCATGTACTGCACTTGACACAATGCCGCGCTGAGCTTGAAGATGAGCATGTGGTGCCATTCTGATGCCATGAAAGGTCACCATGCACTCTCCACCGATCGTTGTGTGCCTGAGTAGCCAATGTAGCCACCTGGGATTTATGAGTCATGCCTGTCCTTGATCATAGCAAACAGTCCAAACAGCATCCATGATTGAACGCACATTAGTCGTATACCACACAAACTAACACTCTCATGTTGCACCTACTGACTGGGCACGGGCATCGCACTTGTTGCACCAGAAAGCCGGATTATCTGCATGGAGCCCATCCTGTGTTGCCCTTGTGTTGCCCGCTCACACCTTGCTCATCACTGCCTCTATTGTGCACCAGGCTCCATGGGATGTGATCAGGTCAGTAGGTGAAGGAGTTAAAGCTGGATCAGGCCCCATTACCCAGGGACAGGGGCTACATAGCAGCTACCCTGAGCGGCAGCAGCAATTTCGGCGGCACGCCACGTAAGGCTGATAATGGGATGGTGAGTGTGTGTCAAGCATGAATAGCATATGGTAACCGAAGCTGCATTGCCACCAACCCATGATCGCATGTTCATTCGAACGTCATGGGCGACACTGTAGTGTAACATGTGTAAAGCAAGGGCAAGCAGCCTGACGTCCTACCATGGCCCTTGCAACCGGGAGGTTCTCATCTCTCCCCCTTGCGTTAGCAAAGCCGCAGCCCAATGGTGGCCACCAGCTGCTGCAGAGCTACATTTCTCCTCTACAATTAGGAACTTCATTCATCTTATGCTTCGGTGTTGATGTCAGGGCCAACGTCCTATTTCCTGTCCCCATCCCCCTTTGATGGTGGGGGGATTGACGTTCTTAAAGTGACACGTCACAGTGCCTCGTCTCAAGCCGCATAAACGTTGTTCGACGAGGTCTCAGTCATTAATTTCCCCGTATCAGCTTGGCCTACGACATTATACTATACAGAGCAGCTGGCTTTATTTAAGTGACGATGTATAAAATAAAAGCAGGCGCACCCACTGGTTCTCTAGGAATGGCAGGGCATTAAAGCAATGAATGCGTAATGCTGTCGGTATAAAGTCGAGGTTTTCGTTGTAAACATGGCACAGCTTCCAAGCAACAAATGCCGCATGCACAACAGGTTCACACTGTCAACTATTTCAACTAGTACTATATCTAGTCTATTTATAGTCTATTTTGCGAACCTTTGTCAACAGTGAACTAACGAAATGCAACGGCAACCATGCCAAGCGATCAGAAGCCATACCTGCCCTCTGCATCAAGCCGTGCAGGTGGCATGGTTAGCAACAGCTACAGAAGCCACCCAGCAAGTCGTCTGACCGTCAACACTAATGAATCCCTGGAAATAGACAAGCAGGTCCATAAGCATGCCCCTCCCTGCGCCTAGCACCAGCTGCACAACGCTGCAGAGTGAGGATCTAGAAGTTGGATTGTTTTTGTGCGGCAAGTGCCAGACATGGTCAAGCAAGTTCACTGCAGCCACAACGCCACCGGGGCTGCTGCCAGCTTGCAGACGGCTCCACGGCCTTCCATTCACAATATGCCAATCGGCCCATAATGCTCCGCAGGGAGCTCCTATTGTCATAACAAGCTAGACCATTTTTGAAGTTTTTGAAAAAGGCCCATACCAGCACAACAGATGGCACGATGGCAAGAGGTGGCAGTGCACAACACCAGGTTAGGCACTTGCATGGAACTGTGTCCAGGCTGTGAGGAGCTATGGCCTCCACACGGCCACAGCAGCCAGACCTTGTGCCGGCTACCTGGCTTGAATAGGTGCTTTGTCCGAGACAGGCCGGTTGCCCAGGCTGTGCGGAGCCACATGGGTGAGGCCCATGCGACTGCCGCAGCAGCCGCACCCCCTTGGGTGGGGGCACGCTGGCTTGTGCATAGGTGTTGCCAGTGAGACAGGCACCTCAGCCACGACTGGCCAGGTTCCGCGCTGAGGGGTGCCACTGCAACTGTTTTGCGAGCAAGCAAGTGGTGAGTGCTGCTGCTGCTGCTGCTGCTGCTGCTATTGCTGGGACAGGTGCTGCTGGTGCTGCGGCAGGTGCTGGGGCAGGTGCTGCTGGTGCTGGTGCTGGTGCTCACAAAGTGCTGCTGCAACTGGTCTGTGGGCAGAAAAGGGCTATGCTGGGAGGGATGCTGGTCTGGTCTGGCTAGCCCAGTGGCCCACACTGACCCTGACTGACTGAAGGGCGTGGA
>JASKMD010000263.1:0-25000 GCA_030144725.1 Haematococcus lacustris | reverse complement strand
TGTGCCATCTTGGCTTTGCACAGACATGCGGAGCTCTTTTTCTTTGTGACAATGGACAACATTGTATATTATAGACTTGGCTTTCAGTTTTGAAAGTGGGGGTGTTAGAACCACAACCACAATAGGAGCAAGCCGCCTGAATAACATATACTCTTGGGTCGCATTATTAGTTAACTTCTTCCAGGAGTGTAGAGGACAGCAAAATAAGTCTGGCTCATGATCCAGTTTGCCATGCGCTGCTCCTGTGTGACGTGACGTGCTTGTAGTGCCTCCTGGACAAGTACCCAAATGTACCAGAGCAGCTATCCCGGTTGGGGGATGTGGTGATGGAAAGGTGAGTCTGGGGCCAGAGCTGGGTTGCCAGCAATTGGGTAAGCCCCTGACAAGACACGGCATCTCATAGCGACTGCCAGTGTGCCTCAGTCTTCACCACCTCCACGGCTGTACATGCTCAAGCACATGCTTTAGCATGATCAACGTGCATCCTTAAGAAAAGTCACACCGGTAGACTTTGCGTCTGTGCGGACCCAGTTTCATCAAACAGCTGTTGAACCTTTCCAAACATCGGGACCTTTGACCAGCTGTCACTGGGTATCTCAAGGTCCTGTGCAGGTTATTAGGCTGTGCTGCCCTCTCGGATGTGGTTGCTCGTTTTGTTTGGCCCTATGCTTGCTGTGCTCACAGCTTGATGAGCTTAAGGGACTTCACCCAGCCCATCAAGCTCTTGGAGCAGCTCCTGCAAGCAGGCTTCCCTTCCACAAATGCCAGTGGGCGACTTGCCCAGGCATCGCCTTGCCCACTACCTGCTACCACAGCAGCTGCCAGTCAAGGGGAGTTCCTCAGGGCATGTGTATGTGGCTTGGTGAAAGCCATCGGAGCTGGGCACACCAAGGCAGGCGCATCAACAGGGCTGCTGATGCTCGACCTGGTGCTTCGTCAAGTCCCCATGGATGCCGTACTGCAGGTGAGGTCAAATGCAGGCCTGACTGGATCAATCCTTCACTAGTAGGCTTAGCAGAGGCCACCAGAGCAACATACCCTGGTCTTAAGCAGTTTGGTGTGCAGCTCATTGCTCCTGTTGCCGCTGCATCTACATGCACCATGCACCATGCACATGCTCCATGGGCTGCGTAGAATGTTTTTGCAGCTGAGGGACGGCAGCACCGGGCTGAGCTTGCTGGCAGAGGCTGCGGGAGCTCGTCAGCAAAGCAAGCAGCTGGTGCAACGGCTGCTAGCCACCCAACACAACGGTTATGTCCCTGAAGCCTTTGCGGCACAAGGGCGTGAGAAGAACCGCGTCAGCGCACTCTCCATGGCCCTGGTGGCTGGCAAACATGAGGCTGCCCAGGTGAGCAGGCGTGCATGTTTTGGTGCTGATTCATATGTCATCAGCAGAACATACTTCGAGCTGCCCCTGGCTGCTCGGATAGAGCTCACCTGCCCCGAGCGGCCTGCTTGGAGTGCCTGGGTTGTTGTGCTGGGTGCAGCACAATGATTACTGGTTGCATGTGCATGTGCTTTGTAAGCTGTGCTCTGTAAGCTGTGCTTTGTAAGCTGAAAAACGACCTTTGACGTGAGATTTGCTCAATGTTTCACCTGAGCGTCATGTCCAAGTAAGGCCGAGTTATGAAACTGAGGGTGTGTACCTATGCCATGTCACCTTGAGCTATAAACTATGCGTCAGGGCGAAAGGAATAGAACACTGGTAAGCAGACATGCTGCAGGCCTTGATGCAACGGTGGGGCCCTGCCAGCCTGCTGGACGTGCTGAAGCTGTGTAAGCTTCACCAGGATACTGTCCGTCTGTTTCTGAAGCAGCAGACGCGAGAGGCGCTGGAGGGCACGGTGAGCATGGATGGCCATCACATCACGCAGTGCTGGCACGCCAGCTTGCCCTTGACACACGCATAGCGGCAGCGTAGCGTGATCACAGTCCTGCGTGGTGTGCCATGCAAGAAGCTACACTACCACACCTTCCAACGCATGCTGTGTAGCTTCTGCTCAATGCAACGCAGACACTCACCTTCCTTTTGTGAATGCACTGACAGGGTGGTGGCCAAGATGCCAAGCTGGATGCCGGGCAGCTGATGGAGAGCTCGGACCCCTCCATGGTCGAGCTGTGCCTGGACCTGCTGCCCAACCTGAGGTGTTGCTTGGAGCTCTCCACCATGCAGCTGTGCAAATGCTGTAATAGTGATTGGCTGCTGCTGCCCCGCCACATGCGTGGCTGCTCACAAGGCTGTGCACACATGTTCATGAATGACACGTATCACACATGTATTTGCCCTATCTGCTGCTGCCTTTGCTGCTGTTGCTGACGGTGGCGTTTACACCCTTGCTATGTGCTTGCTGGCCTGTCAACTCGTCAACTGTTGCCTGTCAATTGGACATGTTTGCTGGCCTGTCACCATGCAGTTTCAGCGGCATGTGCGCGCTGCCTTGGGTAGACTGGCTGCCTAGTGACTGCCTTGGCCAGGTGCTGAGGCGAGGCGCTCATGTCTCATGTGGTGCGGTGAGCAGAACAGCTCGATTGACAGTATGACCACTGCAGCAGGTCAGCAAGGCAATCAACAAGCAGTTGTGAGTTTGCTCGGCTGTGAGATTGTTTGACTCAGCGGAGTGCCTGTGCACCAGTGGGCGTGGGCCTGCACACCATTGTTCCTGGGCCTGGTCTCTGCAGCAGTGCCAGCGCCACCCATGTCCATGACTGTGCCTTATCCCTTACCAGCTGGCTCTGGTGCAGGCATCACATGAGCAGCTGCGGGAGGTGCTTTCCAGCCAGCTGCAGCTGGTACGCTGTGGCAAAGCAGCAGGAGGTTGTAGTGGGGTTGGCACGGAGGACACCACAAGAGGGGCGCTGACAAAGCTGAAGCTGCTGCTGCACTGGCGCGATGAGGAGGGCCTTGGCCCGCTCTGCGAGCGCCAGCTCTGCCTTAAGCCAAAGCTATGTGCCACTGCCTTGCTGGGGCCATTTGGCAAGCCTATGCAGGAGGTGGGTGCAACCTAGCAACACAGGTTGGTTTGGTACACTGCTGTTTTGGTTTTGGTATGGTTCCAGGCATTGTCACTGCCACATTGTCCTACACACACATGTGACACATCAACGCCGCAACCAGCTTTGCTTAGCATCAAAGCCACAGCCGGGGCTCACCTTGTGATGGCTTATGTTGAGCTGCTGACAGGTGAATGGCTGCAGGCAGCTCTAGGCATCCTGCGCAAGCTTCTGGGACTGGGTTGGGTGAATGTCAGCCAGCCAAGCGATGCAGTGCAAGGCAACCTTCTACAGCAGGCAAGTTCGCAACACGGTGGTCAGCTGTTGCCATAGCACCTCTTATTGGCATGCAAGCCAAGGTAATGACCCAATTGCAATAGCACTGCTTGTCGGCATGCAAGCCAGGCCTGAACACTTGCAAGCACTCGGTGAGCATGCAGCTTCCACCTCACCAGTTTTTCTTTACTTCTTGTAGTGGTGTTCCTGTTGCAATGTCGCAGGCTGTCTCCAAGCTCTGCCCAGGCGCGGTGGAGCTGCTGTTGGCACATGGCGCCTCAGCCACCTCCCTGATGAGCACAGATGATGCAGTCCCCGAGTGTGCTCAGGGTGGCTCCCTGCTGCATCTCTGGGTGCTGGCGCACATGGGCTTACCCTCTGACACGTCACAGGCGTGGAGTGCGGAGGACACACTACGGTTGCTGGTCCAGCACAGTCCTGGTGCGAACATGACACGTAATGGCTCCCATACAATATATGAAATCTAAGAACTGAATGTGTCTTACTACAGACATACTACACACTGTAGTTTACTACAAACCAGCTAAGCTCATGTTTAAAGAAAGGGTAAGCTGATGGTATAGTCATGGGATAGAAAAAAGAAAATTAAAACGCGCAAAATATGTGTCAATGTGTCACTTTGATCATACAGTACTAGAAAGAACATGTGTCATAGTACTGCACTTCGGTCATACAGTACTGTATTTTCTGTATGTCATGTCCCTCCGTTTCTCGTTTCATCCCCCAATTTTCACGGATGGCAATATGCTGAAAATGTCAAAATGGTCAGCTTTGCTTGCGATCTTTTGCACGAATGGAGGCAGGCGCACTAACACAGCCTCTTGATGTGGTCTGCTCCTGCTCCATCTTTTATTTTGTCATTTAGCACTTTTCTTGTGCTACACATCACTGTGTGCGACATGTACATGTCAGATCTACTGGGAAGTACTAACAAGTGGGGACAGTCGCCACTCCAGCTGTTCCAGGACACAAGCTCCAGGCTGACATGCATACGCTCGATCATCAACGTTTGCCAGGTTAGTGCCTCTCTGCCATACTGCCTCAGCTGTGAGCACTGCAAGCCTCTGTTGTATCAGATCATGCCATGTGCATGCAAGTGTTCGCAGCAATGACGGCATGCGGTCCACGTTGTTGTCCATGTTGATAAGTATTGTGGCGGCGGTGGTTGCAGGAATTGGATACTCAGACAGTGACAAAGCAAGTGTGCCAGCGCGATGGCAGACCGCACTGCCTCAGCTATGAATACCCTGTCATGCTGCCTGCTGGGTTTGGCTGTGCACGCATTCCGTCCACGTTGTCCACTTGAGGATTGTTGTAATGATGATGATTGCAGGAGTCGCATACCCTAACCCATGCTTGGAATGCTATCAAGCACACCTTAGAGGCAAGCGACTGGCTGACAGTCATGGCACAGGTAGGTGTGACCAGGACGATACCGTTTGTATCACTTTGTTTGAGTTTACGTAGTCAAAAGCTGTGTTGCTGAACCACTCTCAGGCATCAGTGGGAATGGTTTGAATTGATACTTGGTACTTAGCAGGGATGTAAGAATGGGGTTGAATAACACACAAGCACAAGCATTTGGTGATAGTTGACCAAATTGATTGACAACAATGGGAAACCATCCACCTGAATTAATTGCAACCTACTAGACAACCTGTAGGAAATGTACAGTCCTGTCAGCATAATGTATGCACTGATGAGTTTGCTCTGTGTTGTCACAACCCCCCACGCATGTTCTGGCAACATGCAGATGATGCAGCCTAGCATGCTGCCTGAGGCAGCGCGCTCGTCACGCTGGGCTGACCTTGGGGTAGCTGACTGGAAGGTGCGGGCCTGCTCAGCCGTCTGCAGCCATGCACAGTTTTGTCCAATTCCAGTAATAGCCGTCTTCTGCTACTGTTGTGGCGGTGGCTGCGGCGGCGGCTGCGCCGGCCGTGGCTGCTACTGCTGCGGCTGCTTTACACAGTGTTACTGGCCATTGTCACCTGCACAGGGGCCTGATGTCGCACTGTGCGCATCAGAAGTGAGCAAGCTCATATGGCCCATGGCCATGACTAAGGAGTCAAGGCAGGGCTGGGCCCAGATGCCTGATCATGATCGGTGAGTGCAAGTGGCTTGTTACATGCCACGCGCAGCGAATGAGCCATTGCTGCCAGGCACATGATCTGTAGATCTGGTCACACATGCTCACACTGATATCTTGGGCTCATGCTATTGTGGTGTGCGCAGCAAGGAGATGGGTCGGAGGCTGCAGGAGGTGGGCATGGGCTCCTGGTGGCAGTCCAAGGCCTACAACAGGCTCATCATACATGGCAATGCAAAGCAGGTGCGTGTACGGACTGAAGACCCAGCACTGCGGTGCCAGGCAGTGAGCCCCAACAAGACCAAGGTCCGCAGCCTGTTAGACAACCAGTCGGAGTCCTTATCACCAGCTGGCTTCGGACAGTTGCAAGTCGCCTGTTTGAAATGTCATGGTGCGTGCAGGAGCTGTGGGAGCTGCACATTGGCTCAAGCAAGCACATGCTCTTTGAGGTTGCCGTCGATTATCAAGGTGAATTCCTCCCACGCCACCTGGAGCTGGGTTGATGGCGCTCTTGGGCCGGTCTCATGGGCTTATGTCGCTGCTATGCAGAGGGGTTGCAGCAATACAGCGAGGGAGTGCGGGTGTGGTCATTGACGGCCAGCTTTGATGAGTTTGCCATGGCACGAGATACCGCAATCGCCAGCCACAAGCGCGCCAAGCATGCGCTACACAAACGCAAGCTGCAGCCTGTCGCCCGCATCCCAGTCACTGGCATGCAGCCCTCTGAGTCACCTCAGCGGGTGCCACAACGATTCACTTGCACAACGGCAGTCGCGGAGGGGGCTGACCAGGACGGTGCGGGTCATTGTGTTGCTGATCAGCTGTGTGAGGAGACGGAGATGGAGCTGGTCCCTCCAGCCCACAGCAACCCTCAACAGTACACGATGATCAAGGTGGGCAGCAAATGGAGTTATTTTGCCAGACGCATATTAGCTGCACTGCCTTGGCACTGTGTCATCGCATACAACAAGACTGGCAGCGAATGGAACTGGGTGTTGATGCCATTGCAGCTCTTGCATGCTGTGTGCACCATGGCGTGCAGATGTTCAACATGGACGGGGTGCTGGTGCGGAGTGCGCTCATGGGGCTTCGCGACATGGAGGTGTGTAAGGGCCACTGCCACAGCTGCAAGATCAGATCACGACTATTCGTGTACACAGGCCAAGCAATGGCAACATCAGAGCAGCAACAAGACAGATGCTGTTGGAGTGAGTGGCACTGGCTATGTACCAGACATATTGATAAACCTCACTTTTCCAGGTGGAACTCCCTTTCAAATTGTCGGAGGAGGAATGGGGTGTGGTCATGAACCAGCCAATGCCGCCTGCTCCCACCTTGCTGCTGGGCCGGTCTGGCACAGGCAAAACGACTGTCATTGTTTATAGGTGCGATGCTGGCATGCAAGCAGCCTGTATCTGTACTGCCAGCCACTAGATTCACATTAGGCAACTGCAAGCTGATCTAACTGTTGATTGACAATGTACTTACAACCCAGGTGCCAACCTGGTGCTTATTCAGACATGTCAGCTGGGAATGGATTGCACATGTCAGCTGGGAATGGATGGCACATGGCCTCGAGGCAACACATGACCAGGGTTTGATAGTTAGCAACAACCGAGCTCAATTAGCCTAGCGCAACCAGCTGCAATCCCTCCCTTGTGTGTTTGTCTGGCCTGCAGGCTTTGGGCCCAGTGGCAGGCTGTGTACCTGAGCTGGTCACACAGCAGCTCCAGCTCCCGCGCTCCGACAGCCATGGAACCAGAGGGTGAAATGGAGAACACACAAGACGGTACAGAGCAGCACGGCCTGACAGACGGCGACAGTCATGACCCAGAAGGGATTGAAGGAGGGCCTGTGTTTGTCACGCGCAGCCGCACGCTCAAGGAGCAAGTTCGCAAGGCCTTCAGGCGCATGCAGGTGGGCCGCATGCAGGTGGGCACCTGTAGTGGCAACTAACGCAAGACAAATAAGTTTAGCAAATATAGTGGACTGCCACCACAATGTGTGGGCAACTATCGTCCATCCGCGTCAATAGTGTGGTGCACTTAACCATGAGCATGCATACGTATTTAAAGTGAGCCATGAAGTGAGCCATGAGGTGTGATCCCCGTATACCACAATACTGGTGTTGACATGGCTGCCCTCTGTGCGCCGCAGCTGGCGGTGCTGCAGCCCTGCGACATGCTGGCCGTGGAAGCTGCAGCAGAGGGCGTGTATCACAGCATGCAGCAGGTGCCCACCGCTGCCTTCCCGCTGTTCCTCACATCCCGCGAGTACCTCAACATGCTGGAGTGAGTGCCTCAAATCTTGGCTGACACCGCTGCTGACACAGTATGGCTGACACCACAGCACAGCCTGCACGCAGTCAGTGTCAGTCAAGCAGAATTGAAAGCTGGGAGTCCTGCTGGGAATCTTGCGGTGCATTGCCACATCTTGTAGCTGACCCTGTTGAAGCTTGAGCCAAGCCCATGCGCGTGGTTAGCAAGCACACCTCAATGCCACTTGTCACTTGTGTGGGTCGTTGCAAAGCTTCTGGTGTGGGTGGTTGCAGTGGAACGTTGGCTGAACCTTTCCTACCCCGGCATGAGGACGGCTCAGTGGTGCAGGTGCAACATACGCACGCATGGCACCAGTGCATGGCACATTCATTCAAACACACACGCGACTGTAAGCTTGCCAATCAGGCCTGCATGCACCCTGTATGCACCATCACACCTGCTGTTTTTACCCATGGCCGTGTGGGACTCGCGTCAGGCCCGGGTATGCGGTGGCAGCTGATTAAGGGAATATGCAGGACACACTATTTTTGCATGCGCCTGCCTGGCTGCTTGGCAACACCATCAGTGCAGGAACTGTTGCATGACGTGTGGTGCCTCTACATGGCATGAGCTGCCAGCATGGACTGCTGCACCACGCAGCCGAAGGAGAGTGATGAGGGTGATGGAGAGGACACCTTGGTGGAGCTGGAGGTGCAGCATGCTGCTGGCACAAGCACAGCGGAGCCCACACAAGTAGGTCTGCTACTTCTCTGAAGTAGTCTTCTTCTTTAGGTCTGTCCGTCATGGAGTGGCATGCTCACAGGCATACAGCCAAAGAGCCACCCTCCTATGCACTGGCATATGCCACGCATGTTGATCGCTATTCCAACATCCGCGTGATGGTTGTTATCCTGCCACTGACCAGGCCATGCTCAACATGCTCCTCCTACCCTAAGCCTCTTCTGGTCACCCTTGTCCAGGGCACCAGTATGGCAGTGGTGGGGCAAGCCCCTGGCCCTCCGCCAGGCACCGCTTCACGGAAGGGCAGGAAGGAGCTGACCTATCAGCATCTGGTTAGCCACATGTGGAACACGATCACAGGCAAGCCCAATGACTGTGATAGCTCACATCTAGTAAGTCCTACTCCTCATCCAGAGCCACCGCAGCCACCACAGCCCCAGCCGCAGCCTTGTCCTTGTCATGCCTGGGATGCTTAATATCAGGCATCTGCACTGACTATACTGTAGCACTCTGCAGCAGTGTACGGGGGCCCTGCTCAGTTTGATGCCAGTGGAGCAACTCGGAATCTCGGCAGTTCATAGTGTTTATAGAATTTGAAAAAATCTCCCTCACAACCTGTCATTCAACACATACTGATGCGTGGCAGTAAACCTGACAAAGTGACAATTTCATAGCTTTGCATACAGCACCATATAGCACATAGCACCATATGATGCATACAGCACAATGGATCATACATTGTGTTTGGTAATGCCATTGATGTATAAGTATGTAGGATTTGAATGGTGTTCCTATATCCTCACAATCTGTCATCCCACACATGTGACAGAGCCCAAGCAGCGCGACCTACTCAGCCCGCCCCACATCTGGACAGAGATCTGCTCGTACCTTAAGGGCAGCGTGGAAGCCGTCAAGCAGCCCACGGCAAGTCCATGCAACAAGGCAGGCCAGTGTGCTTTAGCCAACCACAATGGCTGTGCCAGGCAGGCTGTGTCAGGCATCCTGTACCATGGCACCTGGTCGAGCAGCAACACAAACGACACATTTTGACCCGTGCTTCCAGTCTGCCCTGATCCTGAAGCTATCCAGCTTGCCTCCACTGACACTGTGCTGCAGGGCCACCTCGACCTGGCTCAGTATGAAGGGCTGGGCAGGAAGCGTGCGGCCACGTTTACCTCTGAGCAGCGTCGTGACCTAGTTTGGCCCGTGTTCCAGGCATACCAGCGGGCCCTCAGGGCAGAGGGCAGGTAGGCTGTGACTGGTGACATGGTGGCAGTGGATGGAGCAGCTGTCTGTCACGGGGCCAGACATGAGCTAGTGGTGGTGGTGTGGGGCCTGAATGAGAGGTGCTGCTTGCTTGCTGCCTTGCTTGCTGCTGCCATTGCTGTTGCCATCTCTGATGCCTGCAGGTGCTGTTGCCGGAGCTGTTGCCATCACTATCATCGTCATAAAGTGGCATTTTCCTGATGGCATGTGGTGGCATAGGATGCATCAAGTCACAGCGCAGGCATTGTTGCCACTCACATGCGCATCAACCCTGATGAGTGCAGGTATGACCAGATGGACCTGGTGGCCCACATGCACCGGGCGTTTCGAGAAGGTTGCTACTGTGGCGCGCCCATCACTGCTGTGTTCAGAGACGAGGTATGTGCCTCGCAAGCCTACATCACCCTCATGCCACAAGTGACTACTACAAATGGCTGCATCAAGTGTTTTGCAGCTCCGCCTGCATGCATGTGTTCATGAATCTCTTGCCAGCCAATGCAAGCGCTGGCCGCTGCTGCTGCTGCTGCTGCTGCTGCTGCTGCTGCTGCTGCTGCTGCTGCTGCTGCTGCTGATGCTGCTGCTGATGCTGATGCTGCTGATGCTGCTGATGCTGATGCTGCTGCTGCTGCTGCTGCTGCTGCTGCTGCTGCTGATGCTGCTGCTGCTGCTGCTGCTGCTGATGCTGCTGATGCTGCTGATGCTGCTGATGCTGCTGATGCTGCTGATGCTGATGATGCTGATGATGCTGCTGATGCTGCTGATGCTGCTGATGCTGCTGATGCTGCTGATGCTGCTGCTGCTGCTGCTGCTGATGATGATGATGCTGATGATGCTGATGATGATGATGATGCTGATGATGATGATGATGCTGATGCACCCGGTGCTGGGGCTGATGCAGGTCCAGGATTTCACACAAGCAGAGCTAGCCCTGGACTTTGAGGTCGTGGTGGACGCCAACGAGCTGTTCTACTGTGGTGACACCGCGCAGACAATTGCGCGCGGCATCGG
Organism: Haematococcus lacustris; assembly: GCA_030144725.1. Classification (NCBI taxonomy): domain Eukaryota; kingdom Viridiplantae; phylum Chlorophyta; class Chlorophyceae; order Chlamydomonadales; family Haematococcaceae; genus Haematococcus; species Haematococcus lacustris. The sequence goes on along the minus strand of JASKMD010000263.1, from coordinate 14,353 downwards.
CTTCCGTTTCACCGACATCCGGGTGCGATGCTGGGGTTGCTGCAGCCATTGTTGTGATGATGGTGCCAGAGACACTGCCAGCAAGGCAGCTATACTGATGGTGCCAGTTTACAAGATCCACCAGCCCCTCACCTGCACCAGCTGCAAGTAGCTGTCGCACGCACACACAAGCATACTCACTCTGCTTGCCACACCCAGTCCAGCAGCACTGCCCCTGACCCCTGACCTGCCTCTGACCCCACATGCTTCCTGCACAGGCCATGTTCTATGAACTGAGTCAGGCACAGCAGGCGGCCATCCGGGATGCAAAGAAGGCCCGACAAGGCCACAGGCTGGCAGGTGAGACAGCTGTCTGGTTCAAATCAACGCAACAGTCCATGATTCTTTACCTGTATGCTCGCTAAGGAATTACCAAGAGATGCAAGCAACACCGACCGATGATAGCCATGCAGTGATGATGGTGACAACTGCCTGGAGGATATACAGCACCATGTGCACACCTGGTAGTGCAAGGGGCCTGGTGTTTTTGACCTTGCACATGCTGGCTGTGTGTGACGTGGGGGCATGTCAGCAGTGCGGATGCATCCAGCTGTCTGACTTGAAGTTTTAATGGTTGACTTCACTATGTGGGTGCAGGGGCTCCCGCTGTGGTGGGCGTCCCACAGATCCAGCAGCTGCTCATCAACCACCGCACCCACCAGGTGTGATTCTCAACCCGCTGACAGCAGCAGCAGCATTCCCCTGCGGATATCCGCCCCGCCCCGCCCCACCCCGCCTAGCCTTCCTAGCCTTGTCCACATCCCTATTGATGAGCCAGCCACCCACTATGGTGGTGCGTGACTGGCCGGCGCTCCTTGATCTGGTCGTGCCTTAAGCAAGTGCTCCACGCGCCTCTCCCTGCAGGGCATCCTCAATGCCGCTGCTGTGGTGGTGGACGCCCTGAAGCATCACTACCCAGCGGGCATTGACAGCCTAGCCAGGGAGCGTGCCCACTTCCAGGGCCCAGGCCCCGTGCTAGAAGGCAGCCTGAGCACCACAGACAACCAGGTGCTGCTGCAGCAGGCTGGTGTGCACAAGGTAAGCTTTGCACAGCCAATCCCTTTTCGTCGCACTCCATGCACTCCCATGTCTCCCATGCATGTGGCAATCAGCCCTCACAACCACCTCAGCCTTCCACCACCTGCTCACCACCACCACCATCTCATCTGCACAGACATCATGAGTACCTGCGCAAGAGCAATGATCATGCATCATGCGCCATGGGATGAGGCTAATAGAGAGCTGTTGTCTGATCACCCCTCATGGTCAAGGCCAAACACCCACACACGTCTGACTCACTCCATGCCTCCCCTCGTCCCTGCCACATCTCCCCCTCTCACCCCAGGAGGCTCGACCAGGTGTTATGGCCTTATATCTAGGACCATGCATAATGCGCCATGGGATGAGGCTAATGTGGTCTGGCAACCATTGCCCTTCAGGTTGACTTTGGAGCACATCAGGTGTTCCTGCTGCGTGACCGGCCGCAGAGGCATGAGCTGCCGGTGCGCTAACCAGCACCTCACTCACCAGCCCAGAGGGCAGCCATGCAAACGCATAACCTGATTACTCTAGTCAGCCTAGCAGCTGCAGCGACCATGCGAAGGTAGGCGATCCCTGTGACAGGTGTACTGGACAGCTGATACTGGTGTAACTGATGAAAGCTGAGGTCAGACGGGGTCCACTGGGGCATACCCACTGCTGCGCTGCTTCGATCTGTCCAGTGCGGTACTCGTCACCCTGCCCTGCCACTTACCTGTTGCCCTGGCCATGCATACGGTTTTCACGATGAATGGGGTTCGGATTCTGCTGTCACCCTGCCACATTTCCACAAGTGCAGATTTGACACAAGTGCAGAGATGCAGTCTCAACTCACCCAGCCTGGCCTGCACTAAGCAGACCTGGGCTGCACAGTTGTTGCTACGCCCTCATGTGGTCATGAGCTTACGCAGTGACTGGGTGCCCTGCTGCTGGCAGGAGTACCTGCGCAAGAGCAATGCGCTGATGCTGACGGTGCCCCAGGCCAAGGGCCTGGAGTTTGAGGAGGTGTTCCTGGTGAGCCTTGAGGGCGGAGCTGGACGTGATGGCAGCAGCCTGGCAAGCTGTCATGAGGCCCCTGCCCACAGCCGCACGCGCTTCAGCTGTGTTGTCCTGATAGCTGCTTTAGTTCATACCTAGTGTTACTCACTTCCCTAGTCCATCCCTACTCCCTAGTCCCAAGTCCCTTACTGGCCTTCAGGGATCCATCCAGCCCATGCAAGGCTGCAGTGGCTGTGTGTGCATGCTGTGCATGCCCCAGGTCGACTTCTTCAAGCACTCACCGGCATCAGAGGCTGAGTGGCGGGTGCTCAACAGCTTCTGCCCAGCAGGAGCGCAGCCATCAAGTCTGCGCAGCACCAAGTGAGCCTCAGTAGCCGCCCCTAGCAGCCCTTAGCAGGCCTGGTGTGCCGGCATCAAACAAGCCTGGCCCAGACCCTTTGGGAAGAGCCATGTTATAAAATAATGTGAAGTAGGGCTGTGCCGAGCAGCCCATAGCAGGCCTGGCGTGCCCGCATTCAATGGGCCTGGCTCAATAAAGCTTTCAGCTTCATGTGCTGCTGTATCGCCACTTCTAGCAGGCACCTTGTAGGCCCCTAGCCTGGCGTGCTTGCATCAACCGGTTGGGCCTGAACTGGTTAAGCTTCTGGCTTTATGTTCTGCTTCATGTGCCCCGGTGATATTTGAAGGGATCGCGTGTCGGGGACAGCCATACTATGATACTGTGAAGTAGCTGTCTCTCCACTAAGCCTCCCTAGATGTGGAGCCATGTGATGATGATGTGAAGTAGGGCTATCGGCAAGTTTAGGTCGCATAGCGGTGACAGCAATGTTCTGATAATCGTAACTCTGATCATATCTAGCCGCCCTACTAACCCTACTAACTACCTGTTCCCTTGCCAGGTGTGCACCTGTTGTATTGGGCGGTGCTGGGCAGCCGCCATGTGCCTGCTTGTGCCCTGTGTCTTGCAGGTTTGACCCTAGCGTGCACCTGTTGCTGCAAGAGGAGCTGAAGATGTTGTACACAGCCATCACGAGGGCCCGCTGCCACGTGCGTTGCCAACAAAAGCAGCTGGTACACACACCACAATGCACGACGAGGAGGTCACTTTAGACCCGCATGATGACACCACATTGCACAAGGGGGACACATCAGACCTGCAGCAAGACAGCAAGACAGCAGCCGGGGGCCATTGCACCAGCAGATGAACAAGGCGACATCACGACAGCCAGGAACCATTGCAGTCGCTAGCCATGACCTGCCCACTTGTCAGTCAGCATCGCACTCCGTCGTTACACTCACTCACAGCTACTCCGCACTTACGCTTCACTCACTCACAGCTTTCGCATGTGCCAGGTTGAGCAATTTCACAGGTTTCACATGAGCAGCAAGACAGGTGCAGGCTGCTTTGTGCCAGATTGAGCTCTGATTAACAGGACTCGCTGTGGTTGCTGCAGCTCATCATATGTGACAACTCTGAGAAGAGCACCCCCTTCTATGACCTGCTCACCAGATGTGGTTACGGCAACACCAGCATGGACACCATCCTGTGAGTAGGTTGGGTGTGGCATGCAGGCGACTGCATACCAACGTAATGCATGCAGATGCATGCACACGTGCATGCTGATCATGCACATCCAAGTCACAAATGTCGGTGAATGCTGTTGTGTCCAGCCTGCCATGTCTTCCTCATGTTCCTCGTGTCATGTTCCCATGTTTCCATTGTTTACATATTTTTGAAATCAGCTCAAACGGGTATATTCCATTAAGGCACCCCTTGCTTACTTACATTTACTCATCTGACGGAACATTAGAAAGGAGCAGCTCTTATTTTGGGTGTTACTGTCTCCTTGATCTTCTTTTGGGTGTTCCCGATAGATTTGATCTTTGATATATGCTCATTGCCTGGGCGATAATGGCGAAACATTAGAAATCAAGGTGGAAGGTTAAATGTGAGCTGATGATGGAGCAGCCGTGCTGTGTGGCCCATTGTGGGCTGGGAGGTGAAAGGGTCAGTCTGTGTGTTCCACGGCTGGGTGCATGCCTGGGTCAAGTCGCAGCTGGAGGGGTGGGCGGCTGCTGTGGTGTGAGTGCAGAGAGGCCAAGCGGTTGGCAGCTGCTGACCAGCCTGCCCCAAGCAAGCAGCACTCGGCAAGCCGCCCTGACGGCATCCATGAGGACTTTGACCAGCAGTGGCATGACCGGGCCATGCAGCTGCTGGACAAGGAGGACCTGGACTCCGACACACTGGAGATGGCAAGCAGGGTGTGTGGTGCTGCGCAATGACACACCGAAGTGCTGCACCATAAAGTGATGCAACGTATTGGTATAGGAATGCTGCAGCCCAAACTGTCGCAAATGTCCACCTGCATGCTAACTGGGCGTGATGAGATGTCCTTGTCACCTCACACACCTGGCAGGTACTGCCCAGCTGCTGCAGACAATCATCGTGTAGGCGATGAGTGGTGCATGTGTGGGCTTGCATACTGACCTTCATGATGGCTATTTGCATGCAGGCGTTTTCATCAGCTGGAGACCCAACGCGCTCGGCCGCAGTGTTGGGTCGCAGCCTGCGTATGCTGGCGAGTGAGCTCAAGCCCTTTGACCCCATGGCGGCGCGCAGCAAGCTCCAGGACGCTGCCTTCCACTTCATGGCTGCGGTCCGTAGGGGTGTGCTGTCAGCTATGGCCAGGCCCGTGAAGCAAGAGGAGGTCTGTGGCTGGGCGCAGGCAGCTGCTCAGTGCTTGCGGGTGAGTCATTAAGATGATCAGGGGGTCATGGGGCCCGGGCCAGGGACCCTGCGCCAGCCTGACCAGCCCTAGTGCCAGCCGCTGTAAGTGCAGGCATGGTCAGCCCAGCCTGGGAGCATGATGGACCATCATCATCGTCAACATCATCATCATCATCCTTGACATGGCACTCGCTTGTCAACGTTGCTGCAACACGCACACATCGAATGCTCATAAACTCCAATGCTCATTAAGCAGGGTGTCTCAGGGTCAGGGTGTCGTGACATAGTAAGTGAGACAACAGCCTACACATAGCACGCATAGGTAAGCTGAGCACGTGGAGCTACACTTTGCTGCTAACCCTATGGTGATGCTGACTGACGCCATCACATTGGTATTGCCATCAATGATGCGTGACTGCGGTGTGTTGCCCCCGCAGGAATTGAGGCTGCGAGATGCTTCATTGGATGTGTTGTCCAAGCTGCGGCTGGCAGCATAGAGCAGGTCATGAGCTGCAGAATAAAAGCTGTTGTTGTGAGTGCATTCACTCGTGAGTTGAGTGTTGTAGCAGCCCCCAGCCAGCTGTGGCCCAGACATCTGTGTGACCGCTGGCAAGAGCAGGCGCTCAGGACCTATGTCGCAACGCCACTGGCGATTGGCCTATGCCGCACATCATAGCCTGATGCTGAGACAAAGCAAGCAACTGGACCAGGGCAATGTAGTTCACCAAAAGCAAAGTACTAGCCCTCATGAGCAGGTCATGGGGTCAAGAGCAGATCCACCATAGCCCACTGAGGTATGTTGGCCTGAGCACGAAGCGAGTCACTCGTGGTTACTGCATGTAGTCTCTACCGTGGCCTGCTGTGGCCTCTGCCCCGGCAATGTTGCTGCAGGATTGAACACTGACGGTCCTCAATAACACACCACCAGAGTCCCAGGCTTGTACACGAGTTGCCTAGGGTGTTTGCAAACCTGGGAGGGACACGTTTTCAGGCTGCTTGCATTCAGCAATGAGGCAGCGCGATGAGGCAAGAGCGCCAGCTGCTCAAGCTGGTGAGCTTGTGGGTGGCGTGCGCATGACGTGGAACCATGCGGCCAAGGCATCAGTGCAGGCCGTCTATGTTAATTTAGCTTGTTGGGCTGTAAGTGTAGCAGGCATGTAGTAGGCATGCGAGGCATGCTGTGCCCCATGAACGGAGCATTCCATATGACATTGTAAGTGTATAGCAGCAAGTGTTGCGAGAATGGCTAGAGCTTAGAACGGGGCTCCCTGGGATCGAACCAGTTGTACTCACGAACGCTAGTCGCTAGTAGCCAAATCTCACACTACACGTGTAACCCGCGTCCCGCGACGGCTCGCATTCACGAGACAGCCCAGACGACGCGAAGCGACAATTTCCTCCAGAGGTGCGCACTTTACATCAGCTCACTCAGATCACCAGATTACGGCACCATAGAATCTACATGCTCACATGACCTGTCACTTCTGCAACAAAGAGGGACACATCATGGCTTTTGATAGGAACCAGCGAGAGAGACTGAGGTCCATGCTGCTATCCAGCCCAGAGCTGACAGCCCAGAGCTGTCAGCCCAGGCAGAGCTGGCAGCCCAGGCAAGGGTAGATCATACAACCCTACTGCTGGTAAGAGCAGCCTTTCACCAATCGATATGGCCAGACAGCAGCTGGTTGATGGCGACCCTCACAAGCCCTACTTCATTGACTCAGGAGCATCCAGGCACATATGCACTAGTGTCAGCAGCCTCACCAGCTTTCTCACCTACCCAGCCCCACAGCTTGTTTACCTGGCAGCCGCTGGCCATCAGCTGAATGCAGTTGGTGAAGGACATGCCTGGCAGAGTACCCTGATACAGATCAGGGTACTTTGTGTCTTCAGAATGCCCTGCTGGTACCTTCTGTATCAGCTAACTTTGTCTCTGTCGCCCAAGCTACCGCTGCAGGCTACAAGTTTCTTTTTCAAGGGAACAGCTGCCAGATGGAGGGCAGCTATCGTGGACACAGCCTGTGCATGCATGTACCAAAGCAGAATGACAGCTATCCTTTTCAGGCTGACTCTATCAGAGAAGTACCATCACCACCCAACAATCTATGCAACAGCTTCATCTCAGCGATAACTGCAAATCTCCCTGCCTCTACCTCAGTGTCAGATCCTCAGGAGACTACCTCTGAGCAACAGCCGCTAGACTCAGCAAGCAGCGGCCAAAGCAGGACTTCTGTCTCCCCCAAGGTGTGGCATGAAAGACTTGGTCATGCATCGTATTCTGTACTTGAACGCATGCAGAGAGAGCATCTAGTTAGCGGTGTTGACACGACAGCCTCACAATTCCGGGCAGCAGGATCTGATCCAGCAGTGTGTGAGGGATGTGTCATAGGTAAACAGCATAGACATGTACACTTCCCACTGCCGTCTCCCAATGCACCTGCTGTGACAGCTACACTTGAACTGATTCACATGGATGTGTGTGGCCCATTCAGCGTGCCAGCCAGGGACAGCAGCCGTTACCTCGCTACCTTCCTTGATGAGTTCACCGAGTTGTCAGTTGTCATGCCTCTTCGCAGCAAGGACCAAGTGCCAGATTGCATTATTACAGTCATCCAGCAGCTAGAGACTCAGTCTGGCAGCAAGTGCAAGGATATTAGGACTAACATTGGCAGCGAGTATGTGAACAAGACAGTGCAGGCCTTCTGCAACAGCAAGGGTATCCTGCAACAGCATTCTGCTCCTTACAGCCCTGCGCAGAATGGAGCAGCTGAGAGACTGAACAGAACCATTGTTGAGAAGCTTCGCAACATGCTACATGCAGCCCACCTGCCCATAGATTTCTGGGCTGACGCAGCAAAAGCAGCGAACCATGTGAGATGTGTGCTGCCTGTAACAGGTCAGAGTCAGACTCCATGGCAGGCGTTCTTCGGTGTCAAGCCTGACGTGTCAGGACTCAGGATCTTTGGCAGCAAGGTCTGGGTACACATCCCACGACATCAGCGCAGCAAGCTGCAGCCCAAGGCAACAGCAGGGGTCTTCATTGGATACCAGGGTCTAAGGCGTACAAGGTGTTCCTGGACAGTAGGGAGCAGATGAGCAAGGATGTGACCTTTGATGAACTCTCTATGCCTACTGACCAGCTGAACAAGCACAGCAAGGATGGCCGCCAGAGAATCCTGCCTGCCAGCATGCTCCTTCACCCCTACCCACCCAGCCCACAACCTGATCTGCAACCTGCCAGACTCCCTAGTGAGGGGGACAGACGTCAGGAGCAACAGCAGCAGCAGCAACAGCAACAACAGACCGACACTTGCGACTCTGGCTCAGATGACAGTGGGAGTCAAGACAGAACCAGCAATAGCAGTAGCAACAACGCACCTGGCTCCAGTGCACTACACCCCAGGTCCAGACCTAAAGATTGGAGAGTTATACAGGATGACAGTGACAGCGGTCAGTCAGATGATGAAGACAGCAAGAGTCAAGTCAGACGCAATCTGTTTGGTGGATCAGCCAGCAGCAGGGGCAGCGGTATTCCTCAACAACCCAGCCACTCACCAGACGTCAGCAGTCAGCCTTCTGGAGACTCAGCAGACTTCAGCCTGCACCTGCTCCCCTGCCTGCACCTGCTCCACTGCCTGCACCTGCCCCCTTGGCTGCACCTGCTCCCCCTGCACCACATGCTCCCCCTGCTGCACCCGCACCTCCTGCACCACGTCAACGACCTCACCGGCTCAAGCAGCTGTCTCTGCATGCCACATCCATGCCCATCTCCCGTGACAATGACTCTCCATTGGTCAGTGAGGCCTTGTCATGGCCACAGGCTGACATGTGGCGTGAGGACATGCGTTCTGAGCTTGAGTCATTGCATGCCAACCAAACATGGTGCTTGACTGAGAGGCCCAGTGGTGCACGTGTCTTGCCCACTAAGTGGGTACTCAAACTGAAGCGTGATGCTGCAGGAGACATTGAGCGTTTCAAGGCCCGACTGGTAGCCAAAGGCTTTCTGCAAGTGTTAGGTGTGGACTTTGGTGATGTGTATGCACCTGTTAGCAAGCATACCACACTGCGCACAGTCCTAGCCAAAGCAGCAGCCTAGAACATGGAGATTCACCAGCTTGACTTTGAGACAACCTTCTTGAATGGCAAGCTTGAAGAGCATAAAAGCATCTATGTGCAGCAGCCAGAGGGCTTGAGGAGGGCAGCATTAACACAGTTTGCCGCTTGCAAAAGGCTCTGTATGGTCTGAGGCAGGCACCCAGGGCATCCCACCCACGCCTCTGTGAGGAGTTACTTGCCATAGGGTTCAAGACCTGCATATTATTCACATAATATTATTCACCCTGCAATTGCCATCAGGCCCAGTTTACCTCCTGGTCTATGTGGATGACTGTCTGCTGTGTACTCAGCAGGGGGACACTGCAGGCTTGGCACATGTCAAGCAGCAACTCGCCTCTGTCTTCAACATCAAAGACATGGGCGAGACCAGGTGGGTCCTGGGCATGCAAATCACCAAGAACAGGGCAGAGGGCAATTTCATGCTTGACCAACGACAATTCATCAATGAGCTAGTTACCACACACAGCATGTCGTCCTCACACAGCAAGCCAGTGCCCATGGCACCATCCATTAAGCTAGTCAGGGAGGGAGACCCACTTGACACTTCAGTGCACCATTACAGCGCCTTGGTAGGTAGCCTGTTGTACCTGACATGCTGCACACGCCCAGACATTGCTTTTGCAGTGGGTGCTCTGGCAAGGCACATGTCGTCACCCACCAAGCAGCACTGAGCAGCCGCATGCAATGTGTTGAGCTACCTAAAGGGCACATGAACTGCTGAACATGGACTGTTGTTTGGGGGTGTCACATGGCTATAGGGCTTCTCTGACTCAGACTATGCTGGTGACAAAGACACCGCCAGAAGCACTACAGGATACTTCTTTACTCTCAATGGCGGTGCAATCAGCTGGTCCAGCCGCCTGCAACCCACAGTGGCACTATCAACAGCTGAAGCCGAATACATGGCAGCATCTAATGCAGCTAAAGAGGCCCTGTGGGCTCAGGAAGCTGATGAGGGATCTGCAGCTAGATGCCAGCTGTGTCACCATAGGGTGTGACAACCAGGCAGCTCTGCAGCTTCTTCACAATCCCATGGCCACTTCACGAGCAAAGCATATTGATGTGCATCACCATTTTGTTAGGGTACGCATTACCAGGGGGGAGGTTGCTTTCTACTACTGCCACACAAGCAGCATGATGGCAGACCTCCTCACCAAGCCTCTCGCAGCTGTCAAGTTTGATTGGGGCAAGCAAGGGTGTGGGGTGTACAGCTCAGCTTAAGCTAGGCACAGGCACACATGCCTAAAACAGCCTAGTGTATCCAGCCTGTTTGTGTTTCAGGACTAGAAGCTTGGTGAAGCACAGGTTTGCATACCTGAGACAGCTTTTCTGCAGTTGTTTGATGCAGTTGTTTTGATATAGCAGTTGTGCAGACTCTTGGCCTAAGTACTGAGTGGGAGTGTTGTGACTCTCCATTGGTCAGTGAGGCCTTGTCAGGGCCACAGGCTGACATGTCCTAGTGCAAAAGATATTGAGCACCGGAAGTGTGAGACATGTTTGACAACACTCAGGGCTGCAGAGTGAGAGAGTGAGACTGTCTGTCTTACGGCAGTTAGAGGGGCAGACCTCGGCACCCTAAGCTGAGTGCCGCGTCTGTCCCTACGCTCTCTACAGGTAGGCACTGAGCTGTGTGCTTACCATCAGCAGTTAGTTATGTAAGTAACCCTAAGCTGAGTGCCGCGTCTGTCCCTACGCTCTCTACAACAGGCGCTGAACGTTCGGCGGTGCTTAGCCCGCTGGCACCCACCGCGGGAGCTCTCACGTTGGACTGGCAGGCTGCGATTACCCAACCTGGGCACTGGGCACAGGCTGTGGCTGAACGTCCAAGGCGCCGAGGCCAGCAGAGATCAACATGCGAAGCGTGTACAGCGCGACATCAGCCGGCTGGACAAGCGTGGTGCAGGATATAGCCATGCTGCAGCGCGTGAGGGACCGCCAGAACGATGACCAGTACTGGCGGCGGAGGCGACGGCGGCAGGCTGCGCCGGTGGAGGCGTGTTCACTGTGGCGTCCTTCACGAAGGAGCACACCGACCCGAAGCGGCGGCACTGGAGCACTCCTGAAGCGGGTTAACCTTTGCAGCGGCACAAGGACACATGTTATTCTCTGGCATGCTCTACACTTGGGTGGCATGCAGCGCAGGGTGGGCACAATCAGGTGGTGTGCTGCTGCTGCTACCGGGGGCTGAGGGCTGCCCGGTGCGGTACAGTGCCGGTGCAGTTGTGCCGCCATTACACGCCGTTACATGCCGCTCAGGAAGTGCATTGAGAGACATTAGAAACATTGCGCCCTTCACGCCAGGCGCGAGCAAGGAAAGGCTGCATTGTATCGCGGCCTACATCACGGACACAGCATTTTCCTATGTAGCAAATGATGGAGTCTGGGCAGTTGTAAAACAGCGAGCCCGAGGCCCTGGCGCGAGACCGAGGCCGCAAGCGAGCGTGGCCGAGGCACAAACGGCGTGGAGTGAGGCACCGCGTCGATACACACAGCTCTTCACACAGCACGCAGGGCTGGCTCAGCCGACGACGGGGTTTACTGCAGCCGCATCGTGCGTCTCTATCATCCATTTTCACGGGCTTTCACGGAGTTTCACGGCGCCCCAGCCGCGCCGGCACGGCGCGCTCAACTAAGGATGGGGCGCAAGAACAACAAGCGCAAGCCAAGAGCAGCGCCGCAGGCCACTGAAGCGCAAGCAACGACACAATGGGGCAGCGGTCCGACTCGTGGCAGCGCAGCAGCGTTGTCGCGCATCCAGACTGCACGAGATAGCGGTGTCTATGCAGCCGCGACACCCCGCCAGCAATTACTGGACGCCTGCAGATTGCGGCAAGAGCAACAGCTGCAGCAGCAGCAGCAGCCCGGGATCCCGCTAGGCGATGCTGTAGCCTCGGACAGTGCACCGGTGCTTTTGGGCACGGAGTTGATGCACATGAGGGGCCGCGAGCCAGGTTTCGTCAGCCGGCCGGCAGCAGCCCACTTGCAGGCGCTGTATAACATCTGTGACTTGCAGCAGCTTGGAGACTGGCTGCAGCAGCTGGATGATCACACAGAAATGCACTGCCCTGTGGTCCCCGGCCACAACAACCAGCCTGGCAGCTTGGCTGCACACCCCACACAGATGCACAGCAGCAACAGCAGGAGCAGGCCCGCTTCTACTCTTGAGCGCAGCTGCCAGCCGCTACCCGCCAAACCAATCGTGACACCCCCCGCAAAGCCTTGCCCAGCCGAAGGCACATCTGCTCCGGAAAGGAAGGGAGCCCTGCATGAGGCAGAAGAGGGTCAGGGCAGTGTCGCCCTGCCACCAGTCAGTGCAGAGGCTGGGTCCAGTGCCTCACCACTGGGTTCCACTGTGGAGCTGGCTGGGGGCCTGACTGATGCACAATGGCAGCAGCTGGGCCAGGTGGCCCGTGACTGGGATGCCAGCATGAGCTGTGCGCAGTCAATCTTGGACATTGCTGCAAATCTGCGAAATGACAAGTGGGAAGGCCAGGAGGTGCCATTGTTGGTCAAGCTCCTCACCAGCCAGCCACGCTTGTCACAGCTGCAGGTGAGTATGTCAACAGTGGCACATCTGAATGCTGGCTATGGATGCATGGCACAACCTTGCCTAAAGGAGTGGCATACGGATGGTTTATGACTCACATAGCCTGGTTCAAGCAAAGTCATCCAACAAAATCACACTGGATGAGTGGTGGCCCGCATCACGTGCATGGGTAGTCTGTGGGTATTGCAGTACCCTCCCTATAGGGGTGCAACAGCGAGATAAACTTTTGATTGTGCAAGTCAGCTACACCTGCACCCAGGTCAAGCACCCCATTCAAGGCCTGGCTGGTTGTGATGGCCGCCGCACTGCTGTCTGATCACTGCGTACTTGCTTGCTGATCAAGGCACACACTTGCACCTCAGCGCTCATTGTGTGCTTGCTTGCTGATGCGGTAAGCGGTCAGCATGTGGCATGTATGCAGGGTGTTCTGTGCTGCCTGCAGGCTCTCAGGGCCTGGGCAGACTGCACAGCCAAGGGGCCATGCCCTGAGGTCCTGCAGCCGTTCCTGCCATCACCAGTGGCCCTGCCTCGCTATCCTCACGGCTTCCGGCCCACACAGCAGCAACAGCAGCAGGGGCGGGGCGGGAGGGGCCAGGTTGCTCCACAGGGATGCTGGGCAGGCATTAGAGCCATTACCGATGCTGATCTGATGCAGCGCTGCATGTGGGGCGCTGCCGTGCGGCTCCAGAACGTGCCACTGGTGCAGGCCCTGGAGCAGCACTTGTGAGTGAGCCTCCCACTGCATGACCCTGCACCCCTGGCCTTTCTGTGCTTCTTACAGACATTTCCGGGGTATCCAACCTTTCCTCTTTCCTTACTTCCTCCCTCCCTTCCTCCCTCATGGCTGGTGCTACAAGGCACACACAAAGCACTTGGTGTACCAGCCCTTCATTCTGTTCATCCTGTTCATTCTGTTCATTCTGCTTCAATGAGCCAGCCCTGTTATGCGCACCCATGGGCCAGCCTGCACCTCTGCTGTGTGCCTGGACAACTTGTTGTATATCAGGGACAGCATTGGCTTCCAGCCAGGCGCCGCCTGGTGCCACACTCTGAGCAGGCCGGCGGGCCTCTTCAGCAAGGTGCCAGAGGCCTACAAGGTTCTGCTGCACACCTCAGGTTTGCGGTATGGCTGTGACTCTCAGCGCTCTGGCATGGCTCAAATGTTTGGTGATGTGATGAGTTAATGCAGGAGGCTTCACCATTATCTTATGGTTTGTCATTGGTGACATGTGTGTACATACTGCAGGCACTGACATGATGACCTACGTGCTCACCAACCAGCCCAGGACCCTGCAGCAGGGCATAAAGTAAGCAGAAGGCCGTGCTTGTGGGATGGTGCATTGCTTTCACCAGGGCACCCAGCAAGCGCCGCAACTAGGATGACTACACTCATTGGCTTGCTTACTACATCATACTCCATCCTAGGCCCCTGGCAATAGATGCATGCTGCATGGCCAACTGACTTGGCATGCAGAGACCTGAGCCCGTCAGCCTTAGGCCCGCCAGTGCCTGAGCCCATGCGCCGCCTGTTGGTGCGCCACCTGTGCCAGCGGGGTGGCAGCCAAGCTGCATGTGATCTGCTAGTCAAGAGCTTGGCTGAGAAGTGGCCCTTGGATGTGGTGGACGAGGTGTGTGGCGTGGTTGGACCCTGCCTAGCACATGCAAATGAGCTGATCACTGCTCGCTGCATGAGCAAGACATAGAGCGAGCAGAAGAATATTGGCATTTTCTGTCTCATGTGTGTGCGTCTACTCTCACCATTGCACTGCGAGACAGCCACTGCCACAGCACCTTAGGATCAATAAGCATCACACCTGGCATGTACACTGCAGTTGATGCGCTTACCTAATGACCAGTGGGCAACCATATGCAAGAAGTGTGACCTG
>JASKMD010000262.1:0-115218 GCA_030144725.1 Haematococcus lacustris | reverse complement strand
CCCACACCCATCGCCTCCGTCCCCTGCCCCGCCATCAGATGCAACCGCTCAACCACATCCACCACCGCCCGGCCCGGCTGCTGCTGCGACAGCGCCTCCAGCAGCAACCAGGCCCCTGGGCTGCGCTGTCCAGCAGCCGCCTCACCACCACATCACGCGCGGAGGCAGAGGGCAGCAGCGCCCCCTGCCCGGCTGCCTAGGGCCCCCCCCCCCGCGCCCCCTGACCCCAGGCCCCCCACCCCCCCCTCCCCCCCTGCCTCCTTGTGGCAGTAGCTGGAGGCCAGCAGCGTAGTGAGGGGACACCCCACTCTGCTGCTGCGAACAGCCAGGTGCGTTTGGGGCTACTGCCTGCTCTCACCCCGCCTGGGGCACTGCCGGCGGAGGGGGTAGGGGAAGGGGGGGGAAGGGAGGGGCTCGGGGGGGAGGCCCAGCAGGGTCCACAGCAATGGTCAGCAGGTCGGGCACCAGGTCGGGCTGTGCTGCCACTAGGGTGGAGGTCAGGGTCAGGATGTCTTGCAGCTCCTGGGGGGAAAGGGGTGGGGGCGGCGGGCGGCACGCGAGAGGGCAACGAGGCAGGCCAGGCCAATGACGGACACAAAGAGGGAGGGGAGGAGAAGGAGGGGAGGAGGGGAGGAGGGGAGGAGGAGTGGAGAGTGGAGGAGGAGTGGAGAGTGGAGGAGGAGTGGAGGAGGGGGGGGATGGGAGAGGTGTGGGGGGTGAATGATCATGTGTCTCTGCCCTGCTGCCCCCCTCCCTGCTGCCCCGCCCCCCCCTGCCCTGCTGCCCCCCTCCCTGCTGCCCCGCCCCCCCTGCCCTGCTGCCCCCTCCCTGCTGCCCCGCCCCCCCTGCCCTGCTGACCTGCAGCAGCGCCGCGTCCACTGGCAGCGCCTGGCTGAGGCTGAGCTGCAGGCAGTGCAGGCCATGCACCACACGGCCCAGCAGCAGCAGCTGCCCGAAGCTGTGGTGGGTGCCGCCCACGTCCCAGCACACCAGCGCCCACTGCCGGGGGTCAAGGCCGGACAGCACGGCGGGCAGGGGCAGCACCTTGCCGGGAATGCCCTGCAGCCGCCCACCCACCCCAACACACACACACAAACACACACACACATGTGCATGCATTCGGGCAGGTAGGTAGGTAGGTAGGCGTGCAGAGAAAGCCCTGGCCAGGAGATGCCCTGCAGCCTCCCCCCTCCCTCTCCCCAGATATTCACACACACACCCCTCGACCGCCCCGCCCCGCCCCGCCCCGCCCCGCCCCGCCCCGCCCCGCCCCGCCCCGCCCCGCCCCCGCCCCGCCCCGCCCCGCCCACCTCCGGCAGCGTCATGGTGTGCACTGAGCTGGCCTTGTTCCAGGTCACGCTGTGCACCAGGCGCACGCTGCTGCCGCCCTCACTGCGCACACTCGCCTCACTCGCCTGGTGCAGGCACACGAGGTGCGGCAGGGACTGCGGCGCAGCCAGGGGCAGGGCAGGCAGGGGGGGGCAGTCAGTCAGTCAGTCAGTCAGGCAGGTCAACACAGGGTCAGGGGGGGGGTAGGAGGGACCTGTTCAAGCACCAAACCTGCATGCTGCATGCTGCATTCCCACCCTGCACTGCCCCACACGCCCCCCCAGCCCCCTCCTCGCCTCCCCTCTCCCCTTTGCCCTCCCCGTTCCCCCTTTCCCCTCTCCCCCCTCCTGGCATTGACCTGTAGGTGCTGGTAGGCAGCAGAGGCAGCTGCGGGGCCGTGGCCTGTCATGGCCAGCAGCTGCAGGTAGGGCTGGGGCACGGCGGGGAACAGCGCGGCGGCGTCCCGCACCACCTCCCTCAGCGGCAGCGTCAGCGCCAGGCTGCTGTCCCACACATGGCGGCAGGCGTGCGGGTCGCCTGGGGTCAGGTGGTTCAGCGGTTGGGCAGTTAGGTGGTTGGATGGTTAATGATGGGTAGGTGGGCAGCTGGGGGCACACTGAACCCTGACCCCCACAGTCACTGCCTCGCAGGTGAAAGGACGTTCTTCACAGCCCAGCACAGCACAGCGCCATGGCCAGCTGGGGGCAGCTGGGGGCTGGGGCTGGGCCCTGCGCCTCCCTGCCCCTCCCTCACTCCTCCACCCTCAGCCCAGATCACCACACCCTGACAAATGTGCCCCGCCTCCTTCACCCCCGCTCTCTCTGCCTCCTCCCTCCTTTCCCGCCCTCCCTTCTTCCCCCCCCTGCCTGCCCCCCCCCAGGCCTGGCCCCTGCAGCCGACCCAGTGGGCGCTGTGCCGACACCTCCCGCCTTGCCACCACCAGCATCAACCGCCCCAGTGGAGGCAGGAGGCAGGTGGCAGCGCTGTTCCACCCCCTCCCCCTCCCCCCCCCCCCCGCCCCTCCCTGCCCTGGCCCCTCCCCCCTCCCCCTCCCGCCCCTCCCCCCCGCCCCTCCCTGCCCTGCCCCCTGCAACAGCAGGAGCACAGAGGGCGCTGCTGCGCCGGGCCCACCTGCCAGCACCTGCTTCACGTAGTCCAGCAGCGCAGCCAGGCCCGCCGCGTCCTGCCTGCTGGGCCCCAGGTCGAAGGCCGCAGCCATGACGCACAGCGCCTTCAGCAGCACCCCCCTGGCCAGCTGCTGGGTGGTGCTGCTGCTCAGCTGGGACACGGCCTCCAGCACCTGAGCAGCTGCCTGGAAGCCGCCGGCTGCCTGGGCTGCAGCCTGGAGGCGCGCCACAGCCGGCTCGCCTGCGGTGCAAGCGCCGTGCAGCGCAGCGCAGTCACTGGGAGGGGGGCAGACGTAGTAGCGAGTATAAGTCAAGCTAATCTTACTTAGCTACTTAGTTATAGCTAATCTTACTAAGCTTCCCGAAACGATAAAAATCCGAGTCGACCGCACATGCCGCACTCTCGTGGCCGCGTGTCAGTGACTGGGAGAGGGATTGGGAGGAGGCGGGTCAAGACAGCAGCCATGGGAGGGGGGCTGGACTGGAGGCGTGCAGAGCAGCCCAAGTATGGCACATGGCGGCAAGGGGCTGACAAGTGCGTGGGCGAGCCAGCGCCGGCTGGGACCCCCACACCTCACAGTTGGAGGCGGTTGGAGTTTAGTTCAGTTTAGCTGTAGACCCAGCCTCGCAATGCAACATCACGCGATGCTCATCCCACCATCGCCACTCCACCTTTCCCCCCTTCCCCCCCACCCCCCCCCTCCCCCCTGTCCCCCTCCCCCTGTCCCCCCCCCACCTAGGTCCAGCCAGGGTTCAATGAGCCGCACCAGGCCGCTCCAGGTGATGAGCAGGCCCACGCTGGCCGCCCCCCCCGCCCCAGTCGCTGAGCACGCGGTGCACGTCATGCACCTTGCCACCTAGCGGCAGCTGGTCAGCAGAGAGGTGCGGGGCGGGGCCAGCGCTGTCCCCCCCCCCGCTGCACCAGGCTGACGTACTCAGGGAGGGCCAGGCTGGCCAGCACCAGCACGCACGCCTGGGGGGCGGCAGCACACCACACCCATGACCCATGACCCCCCACAGCAGCAGGTGGCCCTCACAGCAGCAAGCTGGGACGGTGGGGCACAGCATGGGCCAGACTGGTGCAGCCACCATTCACCAAGGAGCGTGGAGGAACGAAGGTGGAACCAAGCAAAACCTACTTCTCCCTCTCCCTCTCCCTCTCCCTCTCCCTCTCCCTCTCCCTCTCCCTCTCCCTCTCCCTCTCCCTCTCCCTCTCCCTCTCCCTCTCCCTCTCCCTCTCCCTCTCCCTCTCCCTCTCCCTCTCCCTCTGCTGCCTGGATCTCCCACATCTCCCTTCAAGCCTGTGATTCGCACCAGGTGCTCAGCCACTAGCGCCAGGCCACTGCTGGGCGGTGCGGCCGCCTGCCCCCCTCTGCCCCTGCCCCCTGGCGGCAGCAGCGCTGTGTGCATCAGGCTGCACAGCTCCAGGACACGGCTGCTGCTGCAGCGCACGCCGGCCAGCTCATACAGCATGGTGAGCAGGGCCAGCAGCTCGCAGCGCTCTGCAAGCACCTGGTCCCGGGAGGTCGCGTGCAGGGAGGACAGCCACACCTGCAGGCAGGGGGCCAATGGATTGCTTAGGGGGGAGGGGAGGAAGGGAGGTGGAGGGGAGGAAGGGAGGTGGAGGGGAGGAGGGGAGGTGGAGGGGAGGAGGGGAGGTGGAGGGGAGGAGGGGAGGAGGGGAGGAGGGGAGGAGGGGAGGAGGGGAGGAGGGGAGGCTGCATGAGTCGCGCACCATGTCCTGCGCCAGTGACGGCAGGTGCTTGATGACAGCTGACATGCGCTGCGCTATCGTGCCTGCCGCTGCCTGCCCAGGTGCCAGCACTGCGGGCTGAGCAGTGGCCTCCACATTGCTGCGCAGGGCTGCTGCCAGGCGGTGCTCCAGCCCAGCCTCCAGCAGCCGCCCCGTGAACTGCTTCATGGCCGCATCATGCAGGCCTGCAGGGCACAGGGGCCGCCAGGGGCAAGGCTGGGCTGCGCAGACCTGGCTTGTTAATGCCTGCTTAGGAACGCCTGGATGGCTGCTGCTGCTGCTGCTGCTGCTGTCCTACTCGCTGCTGCGTGTCCTGTAGGATTTGGCAAATGATGACGGCGCAAGACCAGCGACCTGCCAGCAGGAGATAGGAGCTGGGGTGCTGAGCCAGGACTGAGGCTGGGGTGCTGACAGGCAGGGGTGCTGGCAGATTTCTCACACCCTGGACAATGATTTCTCACACCCTGGACAATGATTTCTCACACCCTGGACAATGATTTCTCACACCCTGGACAATGATTTCTCACACCCTGGACAATGACGGTCTGCAGGCACTTCAGCAGCAGCAGCCGCTCCTGGTGGTAGCTGGCCAGCACCTGGGGGCAGCACAGGCGGCAGCCAAGGCATCACCCTCCATTCACCAGGTGCATGCTTGAAAAGCTTTGGCCCTTGGCGTGCACCCAGGCCCTTGCTGGCCTCTGTATCAACTGACCCAGCAGTCTTCTGGGCATGGACTATTGTGCATGCACTGACAACCTCAGGCTCTCCATGTATGTAGCTCTGCCATGGCTATTTGACCAGCTCTGCCCCTCGTCATGATCCTGGACATACTTGAAGCATTGCATGCCCATCCAACGGGTAGTCCTGCTCCGCAGCCTTCACAGCAGCCCGCAGCCCCTGATCCCTGACCCAGCGCTTGACAAGGATGTGAGTTTGCAACTCATCCAGCTCCTGCAGCGCCACAGCAGTGTCCAGCAGCAGCACTTGAAAGCTGGTGGTCGGCCTGGTGCTTTTGTAACAGGTCACAACGACCAGTTGCTTGCAGAGGGCCCACCAGCATGATGGACGCCTGTAGGGTTGCCTTTCTGAGTTTGGCGTCCACTGCAAACTTTTGGCCGCTGGTAAGGGGAACCACGCTGCTGGTCTCCAGCAGCTTTTTGGATGCATCGCTGGGCGGCTTGAACCCGCAGGCGCCACTGCTCAAGTTGTCTACCAGCCATTTGAACTGGGCGTCGAGTGCGGTGGTTACCCCGGGCTCGCCGCGAAGCAGGAGGCGATGCAGATCGCCAAAGGGGGTCCAGAACAGCAGGTCCATCGCATGTTCCGCGCACCTAGAGGGAGGCGGGAGGGAGGCTACCTTTCCCACTGAAACTGTATCAACTGCCTAGGCAGCACCCTGTTGCCCCATTTTACTTCTTTACTCATAGTACGGTGTACAGAAAGGCTACATCTGGCAGGGCTCGCATCAGATGATGCATGGTGTGGCTCAACTGCCAAAGGTGCAGAAGTAAACCATGTACATGCACATGCACACGATGTGCGCGATGTCACCGCTGCATGTCACCGCTGCAATGATTTGAAACGCACGGTCAAGGCTTTGGCAGTAAGGCCTGGATGGCTAACTCTCTTGCGCCCGGGCTGTCGCGCAAAGTCAAGAAGGCGCGCACACACAGACGCGCCGTCCGTCATGCTAGGCACGCGCTGACTGTTGTTGGACGAGCCATCTGTGCAGATTCTAGACATCAAGACTGAGACCCCCGACCTCATCAATGCGCTAGCCACACTGTCAAGCTTCCAAACAGACAACACCCCCGCAGCCCGTCGTGGCTTGCGATCAACCATTGAACAACGTAGCCTGGACATCAATGACACCTTTCTCAAAGCTGCCGAGGCCGTCATCCAGGTCAGGTCATTCAGGTACTGCACCATTGGCTGCAGGTGCAAAGACCTAGCACGCTGACAAAGGTCACATCACTGGGTGGTCATCCACAGGCGTTGGACATTGCCCAGAGCAAGTTAGATGGACTGTCAGCCAGTTGCAGTAAAGTTAACCAGGTACTGGGGAGCACGAAGGAGGCGACGTCGCAGCTGCTTGGGGAGACTGAGCGGCTGCAGCGGGAGCTGGAGGGGGTGGAGCGAAAGGCTCAACTGGTCACTGATTTCCTGGAGCACTACCAGCTGTCGCCTGAGGAGGTGTGGGCCTGGTGGCCGTGTTGCTTAGGAACAGGCTGGAGCAGGACGCCAGTCGAGGGAGGTCTGCAGGAATGAAGATGTTTGACAGAGTATAGGCAGGGCGGAGGGCTCACTAGCCCCCGTGGTATCTGGACATCTGCTGCGATGAGTAGCAGCCGCTTGCACCATCAATGGCATGTGTTTGGAAGGAGGGTGCCTCAGCCCTGCTGCTTGCAAGCTCATTTGCACTCCAGTTGGGATGCATGGTGCACATGCACTGCATGGCACAGCAAGCCCATGCTGGACCAGTCGATTGAAAAGAGGTGGGGCGGAAGCACAGCCTGTGTTGCCGGGTGCCATCCTTCTTATCAAGCAGGCTGCTCAGACGTCTTCAACCTCAACCTCAACCTTTGCAACCTCTTCAACCTCTTCAACCTCTCCAACCTCATACCTGCTGAGGGCAAGGGACATGTGCAAGTGCACCCTGGCTGCAGCCCCTGCCGTGCTCCTCGCGTGCGTGCAGACAGCTGCATTACAAGGCCAAGAGGTGGGCCCACCCTTTTTCGCCGCGCTCTCCAGAGTGCGTCAGATACACGACAACTGCCGCACCCTGCTGCGCACCAACCACCAGCGTGCTGGCTTGGAGCTCATGGAGCTCATGGCAAACTACCAGGAGATGGCCTATGACCGGCTTTGCCGGTGCGTTGTGAACGGCGGCCATATGCTGTGGCTCCAGGCTCCAGGCTCGTCTCAGTGGTTCAGCCAGTTGTTTACACAGTTGTATTGAGCAGCGGCATAGGGCTAAGCAGCTGCCAAGCCATGGGCCCTGGCTCTTACACCTGCTTTACAAAGCTGCAGTCAGCCAGTCATGCAAGGCAACTGTGACTCGCGTCTGTTCAGCCACAGCTCATCGGCCCGCACTGCTTGATGGACTTCAGCAGGCAAGTTTGATGCATCCGATGCCCCATTCTTGCACATAGGTGGGTCCAGGGCGAATGCCGCAACATTGGCGAGTTCGATGCCCCTGAAGTGGGCGGCGTGCTGCAGGCGGCGGTGCGCACGCTGGCTGAGCGGCCGGTGCTGTTCAAGTACTGCGCGGAGGAGGTGATCACGGCGCGGCAGACAGCCCTCTTCCAGCGCTTCATCACGGCACTGACGCGCGGAGGCCCCGGAGGGATGCCGCGACCCATGGAGCTCCATGCGCACGATCCGCAGCGCTACATCAACGACATGCTGGCCTGGGTTCACCAGACGCTGGCGGGGGAGCGGGAGTTTGTGGTCGCCCTGTTCGGGGACGGTGCCCCATCCGGGTCTGCGGCGGAGCGGAGTGCGGGCACGCGACCCGGGGCCAGCAGCGGCGGAGGGATCCACGAGCAGGCGCGCGCGCACTCTGGCAAAGACAACGGTACATTTGGTGAGCTGTGTGCTTCGCTTCAGCAGTGAGACACGGAGAAGAGCTAAGTGCTAGTCCTGTACATGTCCATCATGGCACACAGGTCACACTCCCTGGAGTGAACAAAGCAGCCACACTATCCAGCCTGGTTCACCGCCTGGAACACACCATCCAGCTTGGAGGCACACGCTGCACCTCTGCTGTTGTGGGTTCAGGTACCTTGGACAGCCTGGCTGCTGGGGAGGGGCTGGGTGCTGCTGCTCTGTTGGACCGCATCTTTGAGAGCATCTGCCGCCCCCTGCGTGTGCGCATCGAGCAAGTGCTGATGACCACACCGCCGCTGCTGCTGTGCTACCAGCTGGCGCAGCTGCACAGCTTCTACCTGGCCCTGGTAACCCCCATACTGGGGCCTGGGGCGCAGCTGGTGCAGACCTTGGCTGCCTGCCGGGCCATGGCGCTGCGTGTGTTCATGGAGCAGATCAGGGCCAGAGGGGACAAGCTGGTACGCACCCCGCCAGCACCTCCCAAGGACCTGTCAGCGCCCCCCCAGGTGGGTGGTGGGTGGGTGGGCGGGCGGGTGGGTGGGCGGGCGGGTGGGTGGGCGGGCGGGTGGGTGGGCGGGCGGGCGGGCGGGCGGGCGGGCGGGCGGGCGGGCGGACGGACGGACGGACGGACGGACGGACGGACGGACGGACGGACGGACGGGTGGGGGGGGATTTGTCAGCCCTTCCCACGTGGGCGCGGGTGTGGGTGTGGGCAGCGGAGGGTAGGAGGGCGCTGCCAAGGGCTGGGCAGCAGGAAGCCACGAAGTCACTACAGTGGACCCAGCCAAGCTGAAGTGTTGGACAGATGGCTTTGGCTGGTATGCTTGGGAGCAGGGGCAAGGGCAGGGTCAGAAGAGCATCTGGATGGGTAGGGCGGGGTGGGGAGGGGTGGCGTTGCCCTCCCCTCACCCCCTTGGGAGTATTAGCCCAGGTTTCCTCAGCCCTAACTCCCACACCTGCCCTGATCCTAACTTTGACAGTGACCCGGACCCGGACCTTAACCCTGGCGTTCATTCAGCCCTCACATCCAGCCTGATACTCCCGCCCTGACTGCAGCTGCTCGAGGCAGTGCACGGTATGCTGGAGGTGGTGCGCGCCCATGAGAGTGCCCTGGGGGCTGGCGCCGCCCCACCAGGCATCCAGGGCGTTGCTGGCACTGATGCTGACAAGGACGGTGAGTGGCCAGCAGGCGGCGCCTTTCACCCGCCCTCTGCCCCCCCTCGGCAGTTCAGAGTCTACACAGCCCTCAGCACACCCACAGTGTGTCAAGGCGTGACGGTTGGTGCTGGGATGCAGCTGGGGAACGAGACAGCACAGCCAGCGGGTTGCTGCCTTGCACACTGTGTACTGCATTCGTCAACAGCACACACTAGGCACACATTCATAACACACTCCACAGCAGTGACACTGACGCCCTGCTTGCTGTCCTCCCTGGCCTTGGGTACCGTACTGGAAGGTCTTGGAGGGCCCCGCTGAAGCAGCCCCCACCCCTCCCTTTTGAGGCAGACCTGCACCCCTCCTTCCTCCACTCAACCCACACATCGTCCATTCCCTGCTGCACCATGGCCTGCGGCGTGTGGCATCGTGCGCTCGCAGGCAATGTGGGTGGTGGCGAGGAGCTGGGCCCCATCCTGGCCGCCATGCTGGACCCCATCGTGGAGGCCTGCCAGCTCAGCGCAGAGGCCCTGCTGCCAGACGCGCCCTCCCGTGTGGACCCAGTCAACAGCAGTGCGCGAGGTGCCGCGGGGCCGTGGGGTGCTCTCGATCCTCGTGCCCGCCACGTCTACCTCATGAACTGCCTGGCCCACATGGCCACCGCCCTGGGCCGCCACCCCTGCGCTGCCCCGCGGGTTCAGCAGCTGCTGGGCAGCGTGGAGGGCCATGTCAGCGCCCTGGTCGGACTGGAGGCAGGCAGGCTGTTGTCTCGTTGCGGGCTGGCAGACGTGTCCGCGCGTCTGCGCCTGTACCGACAGCACAGCGCAGGGGGGCAGGGCAGTGGTGGCCGGGGAGGGGACGGCGTGGCGGGAGGGGTGCAAGGGGCCGCAGGGGAGGCGTTGGGGGCCGCAGGTCCTGCGTCGGACCCCGCACTGGCCTACCCCGTGGTTGTGGACGCCTTGCGGTCCTTTTTTGTGCTCGTCTCGTCGCCAGATGTACTGCCGGAGTTCAGGGACATCCAGGTGAGCGGTGCAGCGGGCGGTGAGCGCCATGCGCTTGCAAGGCTGGGGCTGGGGACTGGATTGCATGAGGCGGAGTCAGTGGTGACGACGCTGATGTGGCAGCTGGTGGTGATGATGTTAGTGGCACGTGGGCGGGTGCCGGGGCTGCTCTTGGCAGAGGTGTCCCCAGTGACGGGGCGCCCAACCAGCATGTCACACCTGCTGCTCCTCCTGTCCAAAACCCCTCACTACACCTCCCTGGCTACGGCCTGATGCTCAACCACCTCTCCCACCCCTGCTGCAGTGCTGATCCCATGCATGAACATGAAACAGATTTGGCATGTTTGGCCATGCACCCGTGGCTTGATGTGCGCCCACTTGGTATGAACGGGTACTCCAGGCCCTACCCCTTTGCCCGTCTCAGCCCCTGACTTGTTCTCGCCCTGAACCGCCCCACCCCTGCCTGCCCCTGACCCGTACAGCCGCCGCGGCTGCGTGCTGAGGCCTGCACCCGTGTGGGCCAGGCCCTGGCAGAAGCCTTCGAGTCCGTGTACGCGGCCCTGGACGACCCCACCACGGGCTATGCGGAGAAGGGCGGCTCTGCCTCGGTGAGGCACACACCTGGCCAGCTGCGCACCATCCTGGGCGTCCTGTGACACTCTGGGAACTGGTGGGCATGTTGACATGGCCACTGGGTGTGCCCCGTAGCCTGGCAACCCTCCACACCCCCCCAACCTATCCCTGGTGGGAGGGTAGCAAGGGCCCCATGCCCCTAGCTGACTCTCCTTCCTCAATGCACGCCTGACGGCGGGGGCGTAGTCTTTCTTTCTTTCTTCGTCCGAGGAGCTGGCCACCACCTGAGCTGAATGGGAGGCACAGGAAGGCCTGCATGGTGGCTGGCAGCAGGTGATGCTGGGAGGGTAGCAGGGGCACGGGGGGCTGCCTGGGCTGACTAGCTGCCCGCTGCGCAGCAGGAGGGGGGAGGGGGCTCAAGGGGGGGCTGCTGTGCATGGCCTCCGCCTTGCTCCTGCTATGGAGAAAGAAGTGAGGGAGAGGTGGGGAGGGATGGGGATGGTGGGAGGTGTGTGGTTCAGGCTGTGGCAACCCCCTCAGCTGGCTCACCTGGTGTCCCCAACCGTGAAAGGTGAGGGCCGCCAACCGCCAACCTACTCCATGTACACGTGCATTCTGCGTGCATCATGCGCTTGTCACTCGCCCTTGCCAGCTTCTAGCGATGGACGTCAACCCACTGTCGGGGTGCGTTGCGTTTACGTGAACCAACGGAGTGTGGTGGCAGGCTCATGAAACCGGCTACATGCTATAGACTGGGTATGGCTTCCGGCAATCTTAGCAAACATCATTATGGCGCACATATGTGCAGGCGACAGGCAAGCAGCTGATGTGTTCATGGAGATGCGGCAGCCTTTCCTTAGTTACCGCTTATCTGGCCTACCCGCTGCTGATCTAGATCCTCTGTCTAGGGTGATGTGCCAATACTTCGATGGCTCTAGGAAGGTCCGGTTGTTAAGGTCCCCCCTTGACTGGTGTGGTCAGTCGTCTGATTAGATAGTCCCGGCCGTATAAGTTCTCAAGTCGTGTTTCATTATCGGTACTGCCTCCTCCTTGCCTTGCCACACAAGCACCACACGAAGGGTGAAAGTGGAGGCGGGTGTTGTGGCCATAAGGGAAACCTGGGGCTGGGCCAGCTGACTAGGCTAAGGAGCAGGTGAGCCAGGCTGGCACCCAGGCCGTCACAGGATAGGCGGTTAGTATCATAGCAACACCAGCACTAGCAACACCAGCATGAACAGCAGCAGCAGCAGCAGTAGCAGCAACACAGGTTGTAACACAAGACAGGCTAGAGATGTGCACTGGCTGCTTGCTGGGCGACTCCTGGTCAATGTAGCTCAACATCCAGGTCGGCGCCATACCCAGCTCAGCACCCAAGCCACAGTACAGGCCAGCAACAGGTGTGAATGCTGCAGAGCGCTGGGCAGAGTGCTGTAGGGCTTGCCATGTGAGCTGCCGCGCCTCCTGCCTCGCCCTGTGGCCAACCCCATGCCCCACCTCCTGCCCTGCAGCTGCTGCTTCCCCGCCCCTGCAGCTGCTACTTCCCCTTCCACTGTTCGTCCGCTGCATCCCATGGATGCAAACTGTGGCCAGGGTGATGTGCCAACTGTTACTTTAGCCGCTCTCGGACGGCCCGGATGTGAAGGTGGGAGGCGCCCTTGTCAACCCTCCTCTTGTTATGCCACTGCGTTCCGTGCTAGGCATAGACTGCCTCCAGTCACTGTAGACGAATGTTGAGCTGAGGAAAAAAACCCGGTTAAGACAAGTACCGAAACCGTGATATAAATGAAACAGATTTTTAGATGAAGAACGAGTCATGCTACGCCGACATCCCTCGTTCAGAACACTATCTGTCAAAGCAAAGAAAGGATCTGGTTACGTCGAAACGTAAACAGCTAGGCGGACAATAGAAACCGGAGTGTTTCGAGCTACTTAACCCTAGCTACGAAGGTGGGGCATTTCTCTGGCCGTAGCAGCAGGAGCAAAGACATGTATACTTGAGGCTTCGCTCCCCTGAAGGCCTACGAGAACGAAAACGTCTGCGTCTGAGAGCTTTAGCCGGTGTATGCACATGGCCCAGAGAAGGGAGCCCAGCGCACCTTGCCTGATGCACCCCCAAGGTGGCAGCATGCTTCCCGGGCTCTCTGGCATGAGCGGCCGGGTTGGCAGCCAGCTACCGACGAATCCCATGGATGTTCAAGAGGTTGGTCCTGACACAGAGGGTATGCTTGCCCCTGTGGGGTTTAGCCTGCCTACAAGTGATGCTACTGGCAATGACGCCGCAGGGTGGCTTGGCAGCTGGGCCAACACAGCAGCAGGTGGCATTCCTCCACCAGCAATTCCATGGCATCCTCGTGCAGCAGCAAGCCCTGCTCCTGCAGTACCAACAGCTGGAAGCGTACAAACAGGTGCGGGTATTCTAAAGCCTTCGCTCTTGATGCAAACCTTGTGCATGCGGTGCCTCCTGCTGACCCACCACTGTGCAGCGGGCACAGAGTGTTGGGGGTGTCAGGTCCATGCCTGCAGTCATGAGCAGCACTGTGAGGACCAGAGCTGGCTGCAGTCCTGCCCGACAAGCAGCCCAGGACACTGAGGGCTTCTTAGTGCACAGCTGTTGTACAGGTCCACAATGCGTGAGCTGCTGGCTGTCAGGGTGCATGGCCGCCCTACCACTCTGAAGGGCGGGGACTATTTGCATTGGGCCCAGCCCCTCCTCGCCACGCTGTGATACCCAAATGCGAACCCTAACTGTGTGCTGTGCCATGACGCCGCTGAGCTGGGTTCCCTGGCCTCAGGCGTTGTGGATGCACCAAAGCGATGCAGCTGGCAGCGCGCCAGTCGTGGTGCCTTGGCCCATCCTGGCTGCCCAGGAGAAGCTGGCCAAGGAGCAGGCGGTGCTGAAGAAACGCAAGCTGGCAGCCTCAGACGAGGTGGGTGCTAGGGGCAGGCCAGGGCCAGCCAGTCAGCCAGGTCAGTCAGGAGCCGCCCTCACGTTACACCTGCCATGGGGAGCAGTGGAAGCTTGGAGGATGGAGGGAGAGGTGTGGTATGGTGACAGGGCTAGCAGGCGGTGGCATGGGGTGGGTTGGGGTTAGGGTTAGTGATCAATGCAACAGACATACCTGCATCTTGCAGTGTGTTAGCCAAACCCTGACCACTAACCCTAACCCTGACCCTATCCCACCCCATGCCTCCCCTGGCTTGGGTGGGCTCGTTTCAGCCACACAACTTGCCCATCAATTGCCCAGTAATGCCGAATTGCATACAACGTTCGTTGATTGTCATTGCTGCTTGTTTGCATTGCCCAAGCTGTCAAGCTGCTTGTCTGCTTGTGTAAAGTCTCCATGCATCCCCCTCCTGTAAACCTGGCTGCCCTGGGCTGCCTGATGGCTGGTGCAGAGCGGGCAGACTGACACCTACTCCCAGCCCAGCAGCGCTGACCTGGGGCACACTGGCGAGGAGGGGTGCACGTTGGCCCTGCCCCACCATGCCAAGCAGGGCCTGGCCAGGAGCCGGGCGGAGGAGGTGCTCCGCAGAGTCCGGCGGCAGATCAGCCACAGCCTGAGCAGCAGCGCCCGCCATGACGTGTGCCATGCACTGCACAGGTAAGAGCCGGGCAGCACTCCATG
The DNA here is from genome assembly GCA_030144725.1 of Haematococcus lacustris. NCBI lineage: Eukaryota > Viridiplantae > Chlorophyta > Chlorophyceae > Chlamydomonadales > Haematococcaceae > Haematococcus > Haematococcus lacustris. The sequence goes on along the minus strand of JASKMD010000262.1, from coordinate 101,045 downwards.
CAGGGCGGCGCAGGCTGGCTGCTGCTGAGGCTGGGGGTTCAGGGGGCTTTCTTGCTTCTCTAGCGTAGGTGCTGGGAGCAGGCCGCGCCCCCTGCAGGCGGAACCTCCTCCCTCAATGCACGCTGGCTCTGCCAGAGTAGTCTTTTTTTGCTTTCCTTTAGCTTGGGAGTCGTGGTGCGCAGTGCACTACCCATGTGTCGTCTGTGTGTGCCGGCAGCCAAGCACCACCAGGGGGCTGAGTGTAGCTGCTTCTGCACCAGACAGCTGTGGTGGCCAGTGTAGATGTGAAGGCTGCATTGTGCATGCTGCCATGTGACAGCATTCCAGCTGCTTTCCTTCCTCTGCTTTATCCCTACCCTCCCTGCCTTCCCTGCTCTGCTGCTCGCCATACCCTACTCGCCTGACGACAGAAAGCTGCATGAATTCTTTTTGATAGGCAGCCGGAGGGTTGTGGATGATGGTGGCTTTAGCCCCAGCCTCCCGGCCAGAACTTAACCACTTCTGCCGGTTGCCATGTCAGGGCAGTCAAACTGGTTGGCCTCAATGTGCTGGGCTGAGCCAACTGCCCTGCAGAGCTGCTGGGGCAGAGCTGCTGAGCCCGACCTCCCGAGACAAGCAGTAGAGACGCGCCCTCCCCTTGCCAAGGTCACCTGGCATGGCTCCCGTGATGTGGGGCTGACACATCAGCCTGGGCAGGGGCTGGGCAGGGCAGGGGGCTGGGCAGTGGCAGCCTCAAGCTGCCTGCCAGAGGAGGTAATATTGTTTGTTTGATTTGCACGTCGTGTGCCATTTTGTACCAGTAGCAGGGCTGTACATGTGAGGATCACCCTACCCAGCTGCGTCGCAGGTTGCCAGACTGTGTGTTTGTGTTTGTGGTGGCAGGTACGTTATTCTGGCTGCCGCCTGCTGCTCCTCAATGCATGTCTGTGGCAACATGGCAAGACTCAGCTTTTCTGTGCCTGCTTGTGTGCGGGGGGGACAAGTGCCCTGGTCCAATCCATCTGCCGGAACTGTTGTTTGTTGGTTGTTCTGTCTGTGTGTGTCCGAGCACCTGATTGTGTGGGTGTGGGTGCACCCCATGTCAGTGTTCAAATGCATGCATGTTGCATGGTTAGGTGGTTAGGCTCAATACGTGGCTCAGGAGTAGGCTCAGGTACATTTGGTCTGGTTCTGGTCATTGATGTGGCGTTGTTGGTCGTGTTGATGCAGTTTCATGTTGCTGCAAAAGGCTGCAGGGGGAGGCACTCCGTTTGTTGGAGGTCCTTTCCGGTAGCATAGAGTAGGTTGTTTGTTGGTTGTTTTGTTAGGAAGGTAGCTGCAGGCTGCAATGAGCATGCCGATTGAAGAATGCCTCTTCAAACTGTTGAGCATTGTCATGAAATGCATACGTGGAAGCGAAAGTGTAATGCCCAAGCCCTTACTCGCACAGGGTATGCTGGGAGCGCGCTGCATGGACATGCACCTGTAGCCAAGGTTGGTGGTACTAGACGCTTACAACTAAGAGAGAACCTACCCTTGGTTACCAAAACGCTGCCGCGTCTTAGCCACATGGTTTCTGTTAATGGTCACCCCCGCCATTGGCTGCACCCCCATGGCTCAAGAGATAACTTTCTAACTCATTTCTGCACGGATGAGGTCGCCGATTGGCGCGATGAGCTGGTAATGGCCTGACTAGAGTGCAGCCAGCCCCAGCGGTTTGCCGGGTGCTGGCCCCCAACCCGCGGCGTGTTCTGGAGCGTCGGAGACACACTTAGCGACGGCTATAGGCAGCCTGAATCCATCGCGGCGTGAATGGCGCATCCGAACAAAAGTTCAAATCAGCATTCAAGAGCGCCTTCAATCAGCCTCTGATAAACCATGTCATGGACATTCCGGCGCCGGGAAGTGTGCGATTGGCGTAATTTTACAAAATTACATGTAATTACACGCGTAATTCTGTAACTTTGTAACTTTGTAATTACATGGTTGTCCGCAGGGAAATCGTGTAATTACATACGGCCATGTAATTACGTAATTACAGACTCGCGCAGCAGGCCGTCGGCTATCGTCGCAACATGTCGGAGGCTTCACAACAATATAAGAAGCGGATGGCCTCAGGGCTGAGAGGCACATCGCTTCCTTCGCCACTGTTGCCCAGTGGACTTGGAGGCTCATTCATGAAGAGACACAAGACCCAGACGAAGTCGGCGTGGGTGATGGAACAGCTAACGGCCGTCACAATGCCAACAAGCGACCCCGGCGAGACTGACGGCCATGTCGACGGCGTTCTACGCTATTCTTGCAATCACTGCAACAAGGAGGATATTCTACGCTATACTTGCAATCACTGCAACAAGGAGGATATTCTACGCTATACTTGCAATCACTGCAACAAGGAGGCGTTCTACGCTATTCTTGCAATCACTGCAACAATGAGAATATTCTACGCTATTCTTGCAATCACTGCAACAATAAGGCGAGCAGTAACAAGGACCGCCTTAAGAGACATCTCTTGCAACTGCACCAAGTTTCTGGCCAGCACGCAGGCATTGAACATCGCCAAGACCTTCCCAGAACTCGCGGCAGCCATTGAAGCGTACAAGCAAGAGAACGAGGATGACCCCGAGCAGCAAGTCGACAACTCGCGCAGGTGACCATCATCTCTGGACATGTTAGGAGGGTGTTAGGAGGGTGCAATAGTACTTAGCTATTGTTAATGTTCTGTGCACATTACAGGAAATGGTGTTGTGGAGGACAAAGGACGCTTTGCCAACGACTTGGTGAAGCTGATTGTAGACTGCAACCTCCCCTTCAACATCGTGGACAACCCAACGTTCAAGACCTTCTTGGCTACCTGGGTGCCTGCAATGCCTGTCCCCTCTCGTGACCAGGTGCACTATTAGCCCCTCCCAATCCCATGTGCTCATCACCACCACCTCCCAAACCCCTCCACCACCTCCCAGCACCTCTCAAGCACCACCCAGCCCACCACCTCCCAAGCCCTGCCCTGCCCTTAACTGCCCGGCCCGGCCCGGCCTGCCCAGGTTAGCAGAATCCTAGATGACTTATGTCTTGACCCTTTACCCCTACACTCTATGCCAACGTTTGAGCCATAGTGGGAACTGAACAGCTGTATGGTGGAGCTGATGGTCCCCGTGGCTCAGCTATTGACAGCCATCCAAGCAGATCACGCCAACCTTGCGGACGTGCACTATGGCTTGGCCATAGTGGATAAGTGGTTTGGTGATGCCACCAGGTGAGACACTACCTCCACCCCACCCCACCCCACCTGACCTGACCTGACCTGACCTGACCCCACTATGTACAGAAAGGTGCCCATGGAGTTTGTGGACGAGGTGATGGAACCCCGTGGCCTGGTGGCGCAGGTATGGCTCAAAGCTGCCACACCTACAGTCTATTCAGTGCCTTCAAGTTCATTTGGAGCGACCGGCGCTCACGATTGCTGCTAGGGCGCATGTGGATCATGTCCTTTGTGTTCTTCAAAACACGGGTCATGACTCGCAAGGAGCATCACGCATCAGCTGAGGCACAAGAGGAGTGGGAGAGCCTCATTGCAGCCCAGGTGTTGGATGCCCCTCAGCTATAGCATGCACATACACCCCACAGTGGTATTGCAAGACAGGGCTTGTGATGCAGCCTGGAGCGGGCAGCCTGTAGCGCGTAGCCTCAAGCTGGATGGTTTTGTTGTGTTGTGTGTTCTTGTGTTGTCTTACCTTGTTGTAGCATGGTGCCAGACTTGGTGTGGCCAGACTTGGTGTGGCCAGACTTGGTGTTGTGGTGACTTGTGGTGACTTGGTGTGGTGTTGTGTGGTGTGGTGTTGACTTGTGTAGTTGCTTGTGCAAGTATCCCCGTCTTGACTGAGATGAATTGGTCGGTAGGACCCTGCATAGGGTCAGTAGGACCCTGCACAGGGCTAGTACTGGTGGGACCCTATACATGGTCGGTAGTTCTTCTATCAGGGCTCCTGGTGTCATTAAAGGTTGTCTAAGGATGACCCTACACAACTCTCAAGATGTCGGCTGAAGAAAACGAGCCAGTGAGGAGAAAAGCTGGTTGTAATTCCCTGTAATTACATGTAATTTACATGTAATTACATGTAAATTACATGTAATTACACGGCGTAAGTAAGTAAGTAACTTTGTAACTTTGTAATGCCGCATCACTGATTCAAGAGCGCTTCTTCAACACGGGTTCAGTCCACATGCGACAACAGCTTCAGAGGTCTTTCATGACGTAGTACATGACCGGCTCTAGCCCGGAGTCTAGGCGCGGGCATAGTGATGGACACGTCCTGCTCTCAAGTTGCAACCAAGCAGCTTGGAGGCTGACGACCCAGCGGTGTGGGCCCCTCTTCATCAACGCCTCAAGCTGAGGCTTGAGACACCACAGACCCGATGGAGTACTGCGCAAGGCCATTGCAAATGGCCACGCTACGACCCTGGTTGCTGGGCTGGAGCATGCTGGCTGTTACGTGACCATGCTGAGTAAGATCGCATACGGCCGAATATCTGAAAGGTCTTAAGTGGCATGACAAGTCCCAGGTGAGAAATGTGTGAGTGGTGAGGTGTTCTGAGGCTGGGTCCGATTCCCAAGTAGATGGACTACGCCCTGATCTACGATGGATACCTCAGAACACTATAGCCGCTAACGCAACAGTGGCGAGATGGTGCTGCTGCCCGGCCATACCCTCAACCTCTAAACCTTACTCAGGAACCTTTCACCAGGTTGTACCCCAGAGCCCACAGCTCTGTACGTCCAAGTCAGGCGCTCCCAACATGGGCACCACACTTGATGGGCACCACCACACTTGCTTAACAGACAGCTCTCTACAGAAGTCCGCACGAGCTTGACTAGGTTCAGGTTAGGCAACAGCGGTCTGGGGGTGGAGAAGGCTCGGTTTGAGGGTGTAACTTTCATTGATCGCACATGCACCAGATGCACAGAGGGGGTAGTGGATGACGCCATGCATTTCATCTGTGAGTGCACTGCCACGAGTTCCATCAGGGAGCAGCCGGAGTTTGCCATGACTTTACAGAACAATAATGAGAACTTGCATGACTTCATGTTGAGCCTATGTGCATCTCTGTTTGTGCACCTTGCTTTGAAGTGCGTTACAGAAAGTCCCGAACCCCTAGAGGGGGAGGGCGGCCTAGCAGCCTAACGGCTGACGGCTTAAGCGGTGTAAGCCACATCATCACCAACATGGGGTTGGTGTTAATGATGAATTCATGCATCACTTCATGCAAGTGATGCCCACCTAGTTGATCAGCGGCATTTCTATGCCCACCTCCCCCAGCCTCCAAACAACACAGATTTTCATGCGATCATGCCCATCTACATGATCAATCGACATGACGCAGGACATCTCGAAACCTTTGCAATCATGCTACGTCAACATGGACCAACATGGATCAGAGATCTCGACATGGAACGAAGTGTTGCCTATGGGTAGTCTCACTCGGCTACAATTCGGCTGTAGCTTCATCGGTCACACCCTTGACGACTGCAGCCCCCTCGGCCTTGCCCATCAGCAACTTGGGCGTGAAAACTAGCGATGACGTGGCCAGGGACTTGATAACGGGGGTTAGCCACGTACAACCAACGGGGGGGCGGAGGCGTTCCTTCACAACCAAGGTAGGTGGTGGGAGCCAGCTCAGGATGTCCCAACATGGGGTTGGTAATCTTCATGCAAGTACTCGCTACAAAGTGCACCGATTGCGATAGCGTTTGTTGCATTGGCACCTGCGAATTACTCCGCATCTACTGGCAAGCGGCGCGTTAATCCTTGCATCAGAGTCCATGCCGGCGCAAGCGAGCGCGGACACACCTCAGCTGCTCACTATCGATTGGTCTAGTTGTGAGTAGAGGCACCAATGAGGGAACTGCGCTTGGCATCGAGCCGGAAGTACAATCACATTTCAGCCCGCCAGGCTCGCTCCGCGAGCCTCTTATTGGTGCAGGCGGTGTTGGAGGGCCATCGTTGGGCTAGTTACTACTCGACATTGTTGCATAAGCGGGAAACGTGCGTCTCTCTCTCAAGAATGGAGACCCCCATCCACAAAATGGCATGTTGTGAGCTGGCCACTGTGACTCTCCAGACTTTCGATTAGTAACTCTGTTCCTTACTCAACGTCACAACTCCGACTGAAGAAAGCATGGCAATTAGATGATCAGGCCTGCTCCAAATGACATTGGCGTGACCTGACTTTGCCTAGCAGGAATGACTAGCCTACTCCGACCGCCCGGACCGTGCCCCCTCGCACCCCCTTGCACCCCCACCCCCTCCCCAGCCCAGCATAGCCTTCCTACCTCCTCCTACCCCCTCCCAACCCTAGCCCCGCCCTCCCACCCCCCCACCCCACCCCCTCCCAGCCCCCTCACTGCCCTCCCACCCCTGCTACCCCCTCCCAACCCCGGCCCCGCCCTCCCACCCCCCTCCCACCCCTCCCTCCCTCCTTCCCTCCCTTCCCATCCCTAGCAACTCCTGCCCACCCCTCCTGCTGCACCCCCCTGGCAGCAGCAGGCAGCTGGTGCTGGTGCTGCCCCTGGGCTGCCCACCCCTCCAGCTGCACCCCCCTGGCAGCAGCAGGCAGCTGGTGCTGGTTCTGCCCCTGACCTGCCCACCCCTCCTGCTGCACCCCCCTGGCAGCAGCAGGCAGCTGGTGCTGGTGCTGCCCCTGACCTGCCCACCCCTCCTGCTTCACCCCCCTGGCAGCAGCAGGCAGCTGGTGCTGGTGCTGCCCCTGGGCTGCCCACCCCTCCAGCTGAGCAGCAGGGGGTCAGGGCGGAGCTGGACACAAGCTCGACACGCAAGCGGAGGGCGGGCGGGAGGGATCGGACCCAACATGTCGAGCAAGGTAACGTAGCAGTGGCCTACACACCTTGTGTGGCCTTACCGAGTGGCCAGGTAGTAGGTACTACTCACGAAGCGGTCAAGCAATGCAGCAGCCTTGTATACTTCCGAGCATGGGTGGAGGGGCGTCGTTACATCGGTTTGGCGTGCCATGTGAATTGTTTTGACTGCGGCGACTGTCCCTGACTGTTTGCAGAGGCTACTGGGCCACGTCGGTCGCGGCGGTCGGTCGCGGCGAGGCCCGCATGAGCAAAACTAGAATGAATTTGAGCCGCCATAGCACTCAGCACAGTGCACAGTAATTAATGATACAAGCTGCACCGCGTAGCTGACAGAGTCCTCTATCCAGGGATGTGCGAAACATAAATAGAAACCACGTGGCTGAGACGCGGCGTCGTTTTGATTACCAGGGGTCGGTTTCCTATCATTTCCTGTCATTTTTTGTTAGTTGGGGTCGCCTGAAGCCAGCCACGCCCCTTCCACATGGAGGCTCCTGCTTTGATGCACTGGAGTTATCACCTTCCCCTGGGGTGGCAGCTGCCAGCTGCAGCAGCTGTGGCTGAACGGCAGCTGACCAACGGGCTGTGTCCTGCTTGGCTTTTGTAAGCCCGCTGTCATGCTTGAGCTGCCCCTTGCTCAGCTCCCACTCCCACTGCCTCAGCACCTGACCTGTGACTTGGTCCCGCTGTGCATGCCCGGCCTTGATGGCCTGGGTGACACCTGGGTCCACCCCAACAACAATGTGGGTGGTGGGGTCGTAGTCGCTGGTGGCTGTGAGCTTACGCCCTATGAAGGGCAGCTCCACGGGCTCGGTGACTGCCTGGCTGCGGACAAAGTGAACTGAGATGCTGACCCCGTCTGTCTCTACCCTGCGCGCAAACTCCCAACCGCTGTTTTGCAGCTGACTGTACTGGATAAACTTCTGCCAATGGGGCAGGCTGTCTGCCTCAAGCTGGGGCCTTGTGAGGGTGGTGATGCCCAGGTCAGTCAACACCCCATGCAGCACCCTGTCATCAATGACGAAGTGGCGAGCCCGCACCCCCACCATGGGGAGCATGGTGAAGGGGCGTGGGCAGGTGTCATGGGCTGCCTGCCAGCCCTCTAGGCTGCGGTTGACGAACAGGGCATAGCGCACCCTCTTCTCTAAGGGCAGCCTGCCTGCCCCCCCCTTTCCTATGGAGTCCTGTCCCTCTCGCCACGTGGCCGGCAGCCCCAGCAGCCTACGATGCTTTGCCACCTCTTCCTTCCACCTAGGCTGCCTCAGCATGCTGTTGGCCGGCAAGCGCCACTTGTGCTGCCTGTCAGGCAGGCTGTAGTCTAGGCGCCCTAGCACCAGCTGGGGGAAGTGCTTCTTCATGGTCCTACCGAACCCCTCCTCCACTACCCCAACCGCCTTGCACCACCAACGGATGAAACGCCCTGGGTGCCTGTAGAACTCCTGGATGCTGGTGATGATGGTGGTGGCGTTGGCATTGAGGGAGTTGCCGTCCCCTGTCAGATGCTCCTCGTCCAGCTGCTGGAGCATGGCCACAGGCCAGGCACTGCTGGGCTGCTCAAAGGCAGCCACCTCACCGGGCAGCAGCCTGATGCCGTGGTGGTGGGGGCCACGCATCATGTGCTCAATCACGCTGGCTTTAGTGAGCAGCTCCATGGCGTCCCTGATCTGTGCCAGCAGCTGTGGGTCCCAGATACCCAGCTGCACTGGGGGAGGCAGCTGGGCTGGGGCGGCTGCTGTGCGGGGGGAGCTGCGTGTGGGAATGCGGGGGTGGGCATAGGGAGGGTGGGCTGGGTCAGGTGGGGGAGGGGGACCTGGGGCTGGACCTGCTGCTGCTGGGAACCCTGGAGTGGGCTGACCTAGGAAGGACAGGAGCAACACTGTCAGGCTCATGACTGCTGCCAGGACACACTGCTTGCTGCCCATGGTCATACGCTTGTTGACCTCTGCCACAACTGCGTCTACCTCAGCTGGGCTGAGGTCAGGCTGGGCTGCCTGCACAAGACCACGCAGAGCTGCCTTGATGACCTGGCGCCTCTCCGCAATTACTACCTTGACAGCCTGCCCCCGCGCCTGGACTTGCTGCCCACTGCCACTGGCACCTGCAGACACGGGAAAGCACAGCACACGCACGGCAGGATTTGATGCACGGAGTCGCGTCGTCAGTTAGCTTCGGGGGAGTCTAGCCTGTCGTTGAGCATCTCGGCTTACCGGCTGCACTCCGCGTGGGAGAGACGGGGCGCTTGCGTTTCGCCCTCGGGGGCATCTCAGGGATTTAGTTACATTATCCAAGCGGAGTGGCTGTGTTGGGGTGTGCATCAGGTTGGCATCTAACCGGAGCGCCGGCAACCGGAGTGGGGCGGAAGTGAGGTCCATTACATATCAATTACATGGAAACACCTTACAGTCAATGTGGGCAAGTCAAAAGTGATGGTCTTCAATGGCAACTCACAGACTGCAGCACCTAGCATTGGGTACAAGCATGAGATCCTGCCTGTGGTGAGAGAGTTCAAGTATTTAGGCATGCACTTCAACCCCAGCGCCACATGACAGGAAACACCTTACAGTCAATGTGGGCAAGTCAAAAGTGATGGTCTTCAATGGCAACTCACAGACTGCAGCACCTAGCATTGGGTACAAGCATGAGATCCTGCCTGTGGTGAGAGAGTTCAAGTATTTAGGCATGCACTTCAACCCCAGCGCCACCCCTGCTTTTGCTGCCACTCATATGAGGGCTGGCATGTTCCTCGCCATGCGCCAGGCGTGCAAGCGTGCCAGAGAGTATGGGGTCCTGCATGATCCATATGCCCTGTGTCACCTCATTAGAGCGTTTGTGCTCCCCTTAGGGCTGTATGGCAGCCAGGTATGGGGCACTGCTTTCCTTGGGCATGGTGTGCAACTCTCCAACCCAGTGCAAACACGCATGCTCAGCTTTCTCAGGTTTGCTGCCAGGGTACGTAGCTCAGTGTCAGGCCTGATGGTGCTGCATGAGTTGGGGCAGCTGCCCCTCCAACTTTACTGGCTAAGGGCTGCATGCAAGTTCTGGAACACTGCCAAACTTTCCCACAGTGACCTGCTGATGAGGGTCATCAAGGCAGATGTGGAGTTAGGCAGGAGCTGTCAGGCTAGTTGGAGTGCTCAGTTCCAGCTTGCCGCCAGAGAGCTGATGGGGGGTGAGTTCACCTTGAGCCCGGACATGGTCCTAGGCACCAAGGCTATGGAAGTCAAGTGGCTCGAGAGGTGGGGGAGGCGTTGGGTTGGGTTTGAGGGAGACCCTAGACTGCCTGAGACGGTGCATCGGGAGAGATGTTCGTATGCTGCATGGTTTAAGCATGGGGACGGCATTGGCATCAATCACATGGCACCACACCTGCTTAATAGACAGCTATCTACAGAAGTCCGCACGAGCTTGACTAGGTTCAGGCTAGGCAACAGCGGTCTGGGGGTGGAGAAGGCTCGGTTTGAGGGGGTAACTTTCATTGATCGCACATGCACCAGATGCACAGAGGGGGTAGTGGATGACGCCATGCATTTCATCTTTGAGTGCACTGCCACGAGTTCCATCAGGGAGCAGCCGGAGTTTGCCTTGACTTTACAGAACAACAATGAGAACTTGCATGACTTCATGTTGAGCCCATGTGCACCTTTGTTTGTGCACCTTGCTATGAAGTGCGTTTCAGAAAGTCCCGAACCCCTTGAGGGGGAGGGCGGCCTAGCAGCCTAACGGCTGACGGCTTAAGCGGTGTAAGCCATCTAGCAACATGGAGCGGGACACAAAACCAGGCCAGGCCTTAGCTGCCATTTCAACTTGTTGGCCATCAAAGCTAGTCTGGTGTCGACTGTCGACCAGGCTGTTGGCAGACAGGCCGAAGAGGTCGATCAGACAGGCCCAGGGAGCTCTGGTCGTCAATGGGAGCTCAGACAGTCGGTCACCCTGCCACTGCTCTGCCTGAGTGCGCTTCTCCGTCTCTTGACAGCACCGAGCTGCTAGCCGCCGTTTTACACAAGTAAGGTCGAGCTATAAATACTCTTCTTGAACGTCTGAGGTCGGTCAGACAATCAGTGAGCAGGGGAGGTCGCCATGCGGGCTCGACTGGCTGAAGGCCGCGCCTTGCTGCTGTCTACAGGGCCTGAGGCGGTGCTTGCGCTGGGGTGTGCTGCGCCCTCCGCTGCTATGTGGCCTGGTCCAGACTCGGTGCTGCATGTTAGCTGGTTCAGCCGCAGCTGGCATAGCACGCATGCACCCAGCAGCAGGATGCACAGGCCGAACATCACGGACAATGGGAAATCGCTGACCTGGGCAACATGGGTGCATGGTAGAGAACAGTGAATGTAGGAGGGATGTAGGAGGGATGTGCACAAGGGGGCACATCACGAGCCAGATCTTTCACAAGGTGCATGCAGGCCAGGCATGGCCAGGTCAAGGCATGACTTTTAGGTCTTTAAAGCAAACGGTCTGTCACTTGCTGTTGGTGTTGTGCAGGCAAGGTTCTCAGCCAGGAGGCGGCTACACATCACACACAGCCTCTAAGTGTAGCCAGCCACCTACTCACACACAGCGCCAGCCCCTGCTTACTAGCCCCTGCCTGCCGCTGCCAGCCCCTGCTTACCTGGCCCTGCCTGCCGCTGCCAGACCCCTGCCAGCCCCTGCACATTGCCAGACCCTGCACTGCCCCAGCCCCATACATTGCCAGCTGCTGCACGCCGGCAGCCATGCTGCAGCAGCTGCGCAGCCGCCGCCCTGCCCCCGCCCCTCGTCCCCTGCGCCCTCTGCCAGCCCGCCTGCTGCCCCTGCGCCCCTGAGCCGCTCACCTTGCACAGCACCAGGCACACAAACATGTTGAGCGGGATGCGGAACAGGTTGATGATGGTGGAGCGCGTCTCCTCAGGCAGGTACAGCGCCCTGAGGGCCATCATGCTAGGCCAAAACATGCCCACACACGCCTCGAACAGGCAGAAGGCCACCAGCTGCAGCTTGCCTTGCAGGCTGATTCTGGCCTGCTGGGGGCCAGTGCCCAGTGAGGAGCCTGCCAATGGATCAGGAAGGGAGGCGGGCAAGAGTGAGAGGGCAGTGGGCACACAGGCCTGAGCTGGACAGTGGTTTGGGTGTACAAATGATGCATGCACCCCATGCAGGTCACACTACATACCTGCATGCGTGCCACAGCCCAATCACACATGGACGTCATGGTGCATGCACCTAATGCATGTATCATGCCATGCGGGTATATTTGCCGCACCGCACCTGTCAATGCAGGTCTGTGCTCCAGATGGAACATGAAGGGCACGGTGAGTGATACGCTAGCCAGGAAGTACACCAGGGGCATGTAACGGTGCGGCGACATGCTCTTCAGCAGCTTGCCAGTCAGCGCAGAGCCCAGCATGCATGCGGTCATGAAGCAGGAGAAGATGATGCCGTGGGGCACCTTCTCCCCTCTGGGGCTCAGGGCCGGGGTCCACAGGAATACAAACGTAAACCTGCAGCACACCAAGCAGGCAGAGCAGGCGGGGAATGCAGGGCAACAACCGCAGCGATGGGGGTGGTGGTGGCGGTGGCAGTGGTGGGTCATTCTCAACTGACACACAAGTAAGAAAACCCCTTGCAGCCTGTTCAACCCCGCGGCATAGGTGGCTCCTGTGAGTTCCACACTGTGCTACTGCGCTGCCGCCGCTGCTGTTGCCGGTGCTGCTGCCGCTGGTGCCCCTGCATCTCCCCACCAACAGCACCAGCAGCACACCACCTACATGGAGCCTTCAAACATGGCTTGCATGGCCCCCAGCAATGCCACGCGCTGATCTGCAGGAACAAGGATGGCAGCACACCTGCGCAGTGTGGAGCAGGTGTGGGGCCCTTGGCTTTGCCTGCCCAGGCTAGCAGTAAGAGAGGGGTGGGGGGTGACAACATGGCAAGCGCATGCACTGCAGACACTGAACTGTGTGCCGGGCATGCCATGGCATGGCATGTCATGTGTCGCCCTCCCTCTCTCCCTGCCTCCCTCCCCACCTCGCTCCTTCCCCAGCTCAGTCACCTTTGGCGATGGCGGCTGCAGCCGCCTGGAACTGGCTGGTCAAGCTGTGCTCAGAGCTGTCTCCATAGTTCTCTGTCCAAGTCAGCGCAATGGCACATGCGCCCAGCACCATGATCACCACAGCGGCGTCAAAAGATGCCACCTGCAGGCACAGCGCACAGCCACCTGCCAGATGAAGTAGACAGCCCCAGCACAGGCGCTGCCAGGGCATCCCCTCACTCTCCACACCTATCATCTGATCCCTTACCCCCACCCCCACCGCACCACCCCCTTCCTCCCCCACCCCAACCGCTCCAGCCCCCCCTCCACCCCCCTCCGCCCACACACCCCCTCCCCACCCCACCACTCCACCCCCACCCCACCCGCCACACCCTCTCCTCCCACCCCCACCGTTCCAACCCCCCCCACACACCACCCCCCACCGCTCCTCCCCCCTCTCAGCCCTGTGCACCTCTCCATGCCCTCAGTGTCTCAGCCCCGCCACCCCCTCAGAGCCAGGTCCAGGCGCACGCACCGGCCCCAGCTTCATGTCCTCCACCAGCACGTTGCCCACCAGGCCTGACAGGATGGCCATGAGGCCTCCTCCTAGGAACGACGCCTTGCTGAACACGTCCCCCAGCAGTGCATCACTGAAGCTGCGGCTGACATGCTCCGCCACCAGCCAGGACTCAAAGGCTGAGAACAGCAGCGAGGTGGCGATGCCACCCAGCAGCCGGCCCACCATAAGCATCCAGAAGTTGCCAGAGTGCTTAGTCAGGCATGACAGGCTGTAAATGATCATGTAGGCAAGGGATGCCAGACGTCTCCCGCTGCAGGACATGGGTCAGCAGAGGTGTCCATGGAGGTAGCACTCTGGACATAAGCCAGGAGGCTGGGGCATGCATGCTGTTGCATGGGTGCACAGCTTCACTCAATATTTTTCTGCACTCACTACTTGTCTGCAAGAGCCCCAGCCAGTGTCCCAAACACCATGGAAGACGCAAAGCCAGCAACAAAGAGGATGCCAATGTCCCCGACAGTGTAGCCATAGTGCTCATAGAGAGCATAGATGTAGGGCCCTTGTAGCCAGTCCCCAGCTGCGGGGAAGTCGTGCAAGACGGTTATTGTTGAGCTGCAGAGCAAAGACGTCCTAGGATGCGGCAGCTCGCACCCATGGCGAGCGAGTACACGAGCAGGTAATTGTTTTGAAAGACCGCGAAGTCAGCAGGCCTGCTGTCCCTGCTAGATGCGCCTGGCAGCGCCAGCTGGATAGAGACCGTCATGCACAGCAGCGTTCCTAGCAGGGCCGGGATGAACTGCAACATCTAGTGCGACGATGCACTAGGTATCTGCGCGCAACCCCCGTGAGCTCATAGGAGGAGCAGGACGTCGCAGTGCTACTTGCGAGCATTGACGACGATGGGTTGCATCAATGCGATACACCACCAATCAAACCGAACCGCATGGACCGTATATTAAAGCAACACTGTGTAAACTCCCTGTCAAAAGTTGACCTGACCTGGCCAGGCGGGTGGTGGTGGGAAGTGACCACTGGTATTAACATCACGCATGACCTGACATGAGCACATCCTAAACGACGTCACACATGACTAGAAAAGTATGGCTAGAAAAGTATAATATTCTAGATTAGCCCTACGCGTGACTCCCTACCGTGTGTGAGCGAGAGCTACGGGAGCTGGAGCTAACAATGGAGGCACACACACCAGTCGGGAGGAGCTGGAGAGCGTCGGCTGAGTGCAGGGGTGACATGTGACCCGGGCGGAGTACAAATATGAAGAATAGCTCTGGACGTCGTCAATTCACTCACAACATCAACAGTATAGGCAACTAACCTTGCTAACCTCAATATGCATACACTGGGCTACGAATCCCGTAACCTCGGCGCCCCGCCTCGCGCCGGAGTCTGCCGGGTTAGGAGGAGGCTGCAGGCTGGCCCTGTGCCGCGCCAGTCAACGGGGCCGCTGCGTGGAAGCCCTCCTTCAAAAACTTGCACGCCTCTTGCACCTCAGCCTGCTTCCGCTGCGCACTCCATCCCAGTTCGCCTACGTGCAGCGCGGATCAGGATATGGGAAGCAGACACCGCTTAAGGGTGCGTCACAAGCCACAGCGCAGGTGCAGTGTGACCCCAAAGTTGGCATGGCTGCTGCAGTGCAAGTTCCTCACTGAGCCGGACACTCAGACAGCCACCGGGGAAGATGTCAGCACATGCAACATGCCTTCTCTTGCCACCATGCACCACAAGCCATGCCACAAGCAGCATGACGCCTGGTGCAGGACATGACGCTGCACAGGGCTGCTGGGCGTCCTCCAAGGGCTGCAAGGGCTGCAAGCTGCAAGGTGGGGGAGCCAGGAGCAGCCCTGCATGCCCTGACCTGCCATGAGTTCAGCCACCCGGGGCACGGCGTCCTGGCAGGCTGCAACGTCCAGGAAGGCCAAGCGGGTGCGGCGAGCAAGAAAATCAGCCACGCGCTCACAGTACTCATGCTGCAGCACAGGAGCAGACAAGGTCAGCAGGAGAAGGCAGTGTGCAGGGTGGCTGGTGGCTGGTGGGGAAGCTAAAGGAAGAAGAAGACTACTGCAGCAGAGCCAGGATCCAATCAGGGAGGAGCTTCTGCCTGGGGCACGGCCTGCTCCCCCCACCGATGTGGGGGAACATTGGCAGGCCGTGGACAGCATTGGGTCAGACAGGGGGCACTGGCCCTGTGCATGGCAGGTACTGGCAAGGAAGGGAGAGAGTGCAGCAGTTGAATGTGGGGACAAGGGGAGTGATGGGGTGGGGATGGGAGAGGGCGAGCCACTGGTGAAGTCACTCTCACCCAAAGGCTGACCTCACACTACGCACCTTTGCCCTGCTCCACGCTACATTACCCATGCCATCTGGCAGCCCCCAAGCCCGATGCCACTACCCCTGCCCCCTGCACACCTCCCCCTTCCCGCGCCTGCTGACTGCCTGGGACTGGCTGCCATGTCGGCCTGCCCCTCACCCTGACGCAGTAGATCACCTCCGCCTCCAGGTATGGGTGTCCCTCTACCAGGGGCTGGGTCAGCCCTGATGTGTCTGCCAGGGCCACCACCTTGGCTGCCTGGTCGCCGTAGGCATGTGCCAGGTGCCATGCGGCCGCAGTGCCCAGGCGCAGCTTGGCGCCGCTGCCCCTTCCGTGCTGCTGTGCTAGCTGCAGGGGGGTGAGCAGCAGCGAGGGTGTGTGATCACATGCCAACTGTGATATTCAGCTTCTTACCAGCTTCCTGCAAGCTTCCTACCAGCTTACTGACAGCTCCTTGCCAGCTTCCCACCAGCCCCGTGTTTCTACATGTACCCGGGAGGTGGCCAAGGCCCTGCTGCCTGCATCCTAAGGGCCACCCCGTGCACCCAGCTCACCTCCACAGCCAGGGTGGGCCGGAAGCCGGCTGCGCCCAGCAGCGCCAGCTTGTGCGTGCCACAGGGCTTGGTGTTCAGGGGCAGGCGCCCGGAGGCTACGGCAGCGTCCACTGCCTCCTCTGCCATGCGCCGGTACGTGGTCCACTTGCCACCCGTCACGTTCAGCAGCCCGTCATCGTCCATGAAGATGACTGAACAGCAGCAACAGCAGCAGCAGCAGCAGCAGCAGCAGCAGCAGCAGCAGCAGCAGCAGCAGCAGCAGCAGCAGCAGCAGCAGCAGCAGCAGCAGCAGCAGCAGCAGCAGCAGCAGCAGCAGCAGCAGCAGCAGCAGCAGCAGCAGCAGCAGCAGCAGCAGCAGCAGCAGCAGCAGCAGCAGCAGCAGCAGCAGCAGCAGCAGCAGCAGCAGCAGCAGCAGCAGCAGCAGCAGCAGCAGCAGCAGCAGCAGCAGCAGCAGCAGCAGCAGCAGCAGCAGCAGCAGCAGCAGCAGCAGCAGCAGCAGCAGCAGCAGCAGCAGCAGCAGCAGCAGCAGCAGCAGCAGCAGCAGCAGCAGCAGCAGCAGCAGCAGCAGCAGCAGCAGCAGCAGCAGCAGCAGCAGCAGCAGCAGCAGCAGCAGCAGCAGCAGCAGCAGCAGCAGCAGCAGCAGCAGCAGCAGCAGCAGCAGCAGCAGCAGCAGCAGCAGCAGCAGCAGCAGCAGCAGCAGCAGCAGCAGCAGCAGCAGCAGCAGCAGCAGCAGCAGCAGCAGCAGCAGCAGCAGCAGCAGCAGCAGCAGCAGCAGCAGCAGCAGCAGCAGCAGCAGCAGCAGCAGCAGCAGCAGCAGCAGCAGCAGCAGCAGCAGCAGCAGCAGCAGCAGCAGCAGCAGCAGCAGCAGCAGCAGCAGCAGCAGCAGCAGCAGCAGCAGCAGCAGCAGCAGCAGCAGCAGCAGCAGCAGCAAGCCATGAAGCAGTGTCTGTTGAGCTTGTTCCAAGCAGGAGCAGTATCATCATCAGCGTTGGTAAGGTGCAATTGGGTAGGTGGTGGAGGGGGAGGGAGAGGGGGGGCTGCAGAGTCAGCCTCAGCATGGCCCCACCGTGGTCCCGCACCACACTGGCCGTGTCCTTGGCTTTGGCCTTGGGGTTGCAAGGCAGGGGCCGCAGCCCGCTCCATGTGGACTGCACGTCGGAGCGAGGCACTCTGACACCCAGGTAGTCGCCCACAGTGTCCAGGATGAACTGCACCTCCGCCTCACTGGACTGTGGCCGGTCTGTCACCTGGGCAGGCAGACACAGGCGGAGGCACACGTGGTGTTGGCTAGGCAGGTGTAGGGGCAGGACTGGGTGCAGGGCAACAGGAGGGGCAGGAGGGGGTTAGGGGAGGGTCTGATGATGAGCTAGTTTAGGCAACTGGTGAGTGAGGGTGGAGGTCAGTGAACCCCTCGCTACCCACCCTCGCACCTCACAGCCAGCGTCTGTGGTGCCTGCGATGACGTAGCCTTGGAAGGGCAGGACAAACACCACTCGCCCGTCCTTGGTCTGCAGCGTGCAGCCAGGCATAGGTATATATTGGTAGAGTCATCTCACCATGGCTCAGTGGGGCACGGTGGCAAAGTGGCATGGTGAGGTACTGGCAGGGATTCATCATGCGAGTGCGACGCTCGCCGGCTTGGGTGTGACGAGCAGCGACGTTGTCGCGAGCAGCGCGTCCCGCGGGTGTCTGTACGGACCTTGGGAATGATAATGCCGGTGTCGGCCGAGCCGTAGTATCCAGGAAGTGTGACGTGGGCGCCCGAGCTTGCATTCACAGTGGTTGGTGCGTCACGGTCGGACAGGCGCCGTACCGTGTCGCACCAAGGGCCAGTGGCGTTGATGACCTGGCGGGCGTACACGTCCATCTGCTCTCCTGCAGCGTGCGAGGCAACAGGGCTGAGGAAGCGAGGCGCTTAACTTGCAGCACGACACATACAGGCTACCTCATCAGGCATGAGGGGGGCCACGAACACACAGGCTTGCGAGTACATTATAGGTAGAGCACTCTGCAAAAACATCAAGAAAGGTAGAGGGACCCATGCGCACATGGTGTTGTGGATTAGCAGTCTGCTACAGTTGTGTACATGGCGGGTGCGCAGCTTGTTAATGAGGCCAGGCACATCTTTCCGCATCACAGCCACGCGGTTGTGACACCTACTGCAGCACAGACAGGTGCTGCCTTGAGCTTTGACTACAGCTTCGTGGAGGGGAGGGGGCGGCAGCTCACCAGTGGATGCGTCTTGGCACTGCACGCCCACGATCTTGCCATCACTGTTCTGTGAGCAAGTCAGGTAGGCAGGCAAGCAGATGAATAGGGCAAGCAGGCGAGCATGCAGGCAAAGGACATGGCTGCGGGCAAGTACACGGGTAGGCAGACACACATGGCTGCAGGCAGTTCAGGTAGGCAGGCAGGTAAGTAAGGGGAGGCTGAGCTGCTGTGGTGCTAAATCATGAGCAAAGCCATAACATCCTTCCAGCTTGGAAAGGCTGCTGCATGCTCAGGCGCATGGCATTCAAACAGCCTCTTCACCAGTGCTGGGCGCTTGGGTAATAATGTAATAAGTCGGTAATAATCCAGCGCAAAAAACGGTAATAAGTCAAAAAAGTCGTCCTCAAAACGAGTGAACTTTATTACATCGGTAATAGCTCCACCGCCCGTCTGGTACTCCGCTTATTACTTATCCCCCAACAATGCCCATCTTACCCCAGAGCGGGCGGCTGCCCACCACAGCCGAACATCCATCGCAGAACAACCACATAGCATCCCAACGTTCTGTAACGACAAGTGCTGATGACGACAGCCTCAGTGCCAACCTGTCCAGCACTTTGCGTGTGTACCTTGAAAAGACCTTCACCCTCAAGACGTTCCCCTACATAGAGGCCATTGATTACTGGATGGCTGGGGCATCTGCCAGGGGCCGTTACCTAGGGCACAGGGGCTAGGGCTACAGCCCAGCCTGTTGCATGCTGACCCATAAGGGCTAGGGTCTTGAGCTGCAGCCCAGCCTGTTGCATGCTGACCCACTAGGGCTAGGGTGTGGGGCTATGTGGAATAATTTGCATCCAGGTCCTACAAGGGAGTATGCTGTAGTTATATAGATTTGATTGTTGATTTTTGCGATTTATGATAAATAAGCAATTAATCAATTAATCAACTCCTCACCTTGATAAGGCTACGGCAGGGCATGTAGTTCAGGACCGCAGCCCCCCCAGCCGCCGCGGAGCAGGCTAGTGTCACGTTCAGCCGAGCATCATCAAACTGGCCATCGAAGTACAAAATCTGCAGGCAGGCCATGCAGCAGCCTCAGCCTCAGCCTCAGCTGCAGGAGCCGCACGGGCTGCTGAGCTCACTGTTGCCGTTACTCCCATACAACAGTACATAGGCTGTGACACCAAGAACTGGCACCTACTCACTGCCATGCAGAAGCTGTGACATCATGAACTGCCTCAGTCCACTGAGTGCTGGGCACTGGCAAGCACCACATGGTGCTCTAGCAGCCAATTAGGGTGCTATCCTATCCATGTCAGTGTACCTGTGACCTTCAGTTTTGGTCACACCCTACCAGGTATGTGTGCAAACAGCATTGGCCTGTTGCACCCATGCCTCTCCATGCTGCAACCAGTGCAGGCCTGATTGGTTGGAAGGGGCCCACCCACCCCGCCCTTGAGACGCCTCCCCTCCATGCTGGTGGCCAGGGTGGGCAGGCGGTTGAGGGCCTCAGTAGGCCCTATGTACTTGGACAGCACCAGGTTGGTGGAGCCCGCCACCAGGTCGTATGCCTGCTTGCATGGCAGCACACAGGGACGCCCGGGGGCTCTGCTGCCGCTGCTGTTGCTGTAGGCTCTGGCGATGCTGCTGCTGGCAATGCTGGTGATGCTGTTGCTGAGAGACGTGGCCCGTGACCCGGAAATCAACCTGCCAAAGTTTGAAGGTCAGGTGCAATGGCACAGGCCCTGCTCTTTACCTTCATGCCGGCCCAATAGTACGGCACCTCCCACCACTTGTAGCAGGGCTGCAGGGCAGCAGGCAGGAGGAGCAGCAGGTGAGAGCGCAACAGGGCGCCAGCTATTGCCAGGACAGGGTGAGGGAGTATGGGATTGCAGGTGCGCAGCTCTGCTGACATGGCTGCCACTGCCCCTCGGTGGCCTGGCCCACGCTTGCAGCTGTGATGCAGAGATGTCCCTGTCATGGGTGAGCTTGGCTAGGCAGAAGGAGGGGCAGCTGGCCCGGAATTGGAAGACAGGGATGTGGGAGGCAGCGCCACCTTGCACCGCTTTGCTCCAAGAAGGAGCTCTGTGATGCCTAACAATTTGTGATGACACTTGAGGCATCCCCCTGACCTCTGACTCGTCCCATGACAGCCTGACATGCCCACTGACATGCACAGCAGAGCCCCTGGGCCCCGCAGCTAACCTTTCCCCTGCCTCACCTTTGGCTCTTCCCGCACAAGGGCAGCTTTGCTACCCCTCACATAAGGCACCCTCACCCTCTCCATGGTAGGTCGTAGGCCATAGAGTACGGCGGCAGCCCCATCCCGCGCTGATGTGCCTCACCGTCAGGATCGGCAGAGGTTGACTCAAGTGCGATGCGTTTTGTAGGAGCACCTGCCGCTCGTGCAGTGCCTCGTAAACGAGCTTCAGCTGCCCGCGGTCAAGGTTGAACACCGCCTTTTCCAGGTATCGCACGCCCCCGTGCACCAGCTTCGTTGATTTGCTGCTGGTGCCTGAGGCAAAGTCCTCGCGCTCAATGAGAGCAGTTCGCAAGCCTCTGCGCCGGCATTGTACAAGCCGCGCCCCGAGGACCCGGGCAGCAGGGAAGTTGACGCCACAACATCCTGCCTCGCCGCAGCACTCGAATGAACAGTGCAATACATTTGAACTAGGCGTCGGGAGTGTGGGATCAGCACTAGGACATGGTCACCAACCATGCCGACTCACAACAGACAGGGCAGTGTGGTGGTAGTGGACGCCACTCCCAGCCACTCAGGGTGGAGAACTTGCTGCATGTCAATCCTTGTGATGCATGCATACCGGTGCTTAGTTTTGTGAATTACACAGGGTGGTGATGTGTCTGTATGTGAGCACGAAAGCATGCAACAGCACTGTGGGCCGACACTCCTCAGCGCTGCAGATTTTGCACATAGCCCGTTTACGACCGTGCAAACCCGCAAACAACTGCCCCTCTTCCCTGCTGCAGGTGTGGCTGAGTAGGGCTGCCCACCTGCTCACAGCATCCACTGCGCAGCCCGTGCCAGTGGCCCCCCTGGCAGCAACCACAGCAAACATCAACGGGGCAAGGGCAACCTCACTCAGGGCAAGCAATCACAATCAGGCCATGCTGCACTAACGCCTCCCATGGACCAAGATCCGACTTGGCTGACCACAAGCTGGGTTATTCAAGGTGCTGGAGAGCTGGAGGTGTGGTAAGGACAGCTGCCTGGATGCCATGCCACGTGTATCAGGACACACATGACTATCCCTGCCATGATTAAGCAGCGTACCACCGCCTACTTGCCAGCCTGCTCATATCGCCTCACCTACTGTGGCTGCACAGGCGGTGCCTGTTGCTGCTGCTGCTGCTCAGCTACCGTCTCACCCGCCAATGATGAGGATGTCAAACGGCTTGTCTAAGGTCCCCTCCTTTAGTCGTGCCAACTGCTGGGCTCGAGTGGGCACCACGTCCGGTAGCGATTGCTGGGGTGTTCCTGACCCCCCAGTAGTCCATAGCATTTGCGTGGCATACCCACCACTGGCACCCACTAGCAGCAGAGGGGCCCACTTCAGCATTGGGGTCGCTTATCCCTGCTGAGCAGGTCCCAGTGAGTCAGGTGCCTAGCCAGCTGCTGCCGCTGAACACTGCACTGTTGCCACGGCTGGTGTTATCAGTTGACGGTGCGAGGCGAGCAGGGGCGCAAGCGTAACAAGCTAGCACGACCCCACGCGATGGCCTCGGTGAATGCAGGTAGTGGTCAGGCGCAGCGTGAGGCTAACTGTGCAGCCAATGCTTAAACTGACGTTGCAGGCGTGGCACGGTGTCGTTGTCGTTGCCAAAGTTTTCCTTTTGCATTTGCTTGCGTCATGCATGCTTGCTTGCTTAGCCTCATCCCTGGGCTTAAGTATGTCGCATGCACCAATGAGCCTTGACAAGCTCACGCACTTTGTTTTGCACACCCAGTCGCATACCTAAACCACCAATGCTACGCTTACAGCTGGATGACTAGTACAGCTTATGGCTCCTGATCCCCAGTTTTCAGGTTGGTAAGCCCTCACACTACAAGCTGCAGGTAGTACTACAAGCATGCATGTATGCATACTTCGCATGCTGCGCAAGTTATGAATATGCAAGGGTATTTCATTCGTTATACTGCAACACGTCACAGCGTCACAACTCAATATGGGGTAGCGGCAGTTGACTGTAGAGGATGAGCGGCTGTCGAGCAGTCACGAAGCGAGCTGCTGGAGTGATGATTGCATTAGTGCTGCTGGGGACTGTGCAGCTGTCGCGGAGCAATCTAGAGGTACATGTGCTCAAACGCTGACATCACGCAGCTGTTAGCATAGCCAGCGCCAGCAAACCGCTGTCGCTGCAGGACGCCCTCCCGCACGTCGATGAATGCAGTGTGTGCATGAGCTGTCATGTGGACACAAGCCCAGCTCCCATGCGTCTGCGCACAGAGGATCTCCTTCCTGAGCACTTCATGCCGACCGACGTAAAAGAAAAGCAGCTCAAACCGTTCTGTGAAGCATGCAAGGGCTGTACACACCATCTGCACATCTTGGTGGGGCGGGGGTAAAATGGCAGTCGTCACCACCGCAACACGTTGCCTTCTGTTCACAGAGACTACGTATTTGCTGCAGGCTCGCAGCGGATCCAAATACATCTTTAACCGCACCTTTCATGATGAAGCTGGGGCTTCCAATAACTGGCTGTTCACGGCAGCCACCAACCTTACCGCTTCAGGACGTGCCATTGTCAAAGTCGCCTGCATTCCTGTTGGAAAGATTCCAGTCCAGGTAGGTGCAGCTTACCACTTACCGGCCATGTCATCTCATAGCCTATGGCCTGCAAACCTGCAGCGCAGCCCATGTGACATGCATGAAACACTCGTGCTACAAGCCTAATTGTGGCATGTATGCTAAGCAGCTGCACATGCTGTGGGTACAGGCGCACCCACAGTGCCTGGCCAAACTCACTGTCAAGTTTGCAAAGATATACCTTGCTCTGGAGAAGCTGGTCGAGGAATGTGATCTTACAGGTAACCTTCCCTCCATGGCTCAGCAGGTCAGCTGACGACCAGTGAGAAGCAAGGGCGGCATGGCATGACCCAGGCGGTCTGTGAATGAGCCCCTTCTGCAAGCTCTCAGCCCTGCCTGCCCGCAGACATCATACCCAAGGTGTGGGTGCAGCCTATCAGTGCCATCCTCCCTGAGATCGGGTACCATATCAGGTGAGAGCAGATCAGGCAAGTAGCCGCATGCGCCTTGCCTACTCAGCTGTGGCCAGCAGGTCCAGGTGTAGGGGCCTTGAGGAGCTCCGGACTATGCTCTGGACCACTTGCGTTGCAGCGTGGCATAAGCACACGTAGCTCAAGATGCTCACATTGTCAGCAATTGTTAGTGTGGACTTTGACGCCGTGGCCACTGGGTGTCCACTGCCCGTGACCTTGCCAGCGCTGTCCCACATCCCTGACTATTCGTCACCTTGTGACCACCTTTGTTGTCATCTTCGTCAGTGCCGCTGTTGCCACCTCACTGGTGCCGTCATCATCACCATGGTCGTTGTCAAGAACACTTCCTGGCATTGCTGCAGCGTGGAGGTTAACACTGTGCCGTGTCATTCGTCCCTGTTGGGTACGCATCGTGCAGATGGCACGCCATCTGGATGGAGCAGGCTGACGGCATCTCCCTCGAGAACCTGGTTCGGCTGGGCAACCCCATGATGCATCCCAACGACCTCCTGGACATCATGCACAACAGGCTGAACAAAACCCAGGTCGTCAAGGCCGCCATCTTTGACCTCATGACCAGTCAATGTGATCGCCACGCCCAGGTGCCCGCTCCCTGTGCCAATCAGCTGGGTGGTGATGACTCAGGGACCCTCCTAGCCGGAGTACCCAGTCTTGAAGTGTGATGCTGAAAGTGTTGAAACCCTAGAGGAAGAGGGCAGCCAAGCAGCTGACAATGGCTGAAACCTTCAGTGGTGTATGTCATTTCCTTCATCACCAGCTGGGATCATGCAGGCTGGGGAGACAGGGACCCCAGCCAGCTGCCATCTTCTTTTCCTTCCTGCTGATCCGAGGGCCTGAGTTTTGGCGAGCATGCCATGTCATGTCCTGCCCTGCTCTCCCCGAATTTGGCTCTTCCCGCTCAAGCCAGCCTGTGCATTGCGCAGTCACAACCATGCATCACTCCAGTGTCAGCGTGTCCGGTTTGCAGAACATCTTCATTGGGGAATCCGGACACCTGACCCTGATTGACAACGAGCGCGCTTTGTACGAGAACGGCTGGTGCGCGATGGATTCCATCTTTCTGCCTGCCACCAAAAAGTTCACCATCAACGTCATGGAAAATGCCTGGGTCAACAAGTTCAAAAACTGGGGGACCAAGGTGGGTGGGTGCCCCTCTTGTGGCCAAGCTTGCAGCTGCCCTGAATGGGTGCATCCGTCACTATTATTGCCTGGTCACTCACCTGGGCTGCTGGGGCCTACTGTAGACATCGCTGCAGGCCCCATGCTGCAGACCCAACGCTACCCAAAATACCCCATGCTGCAGACCCTCTAGGAGCAGTGAGGTGTGCTCAGAGCACGCCTGCCCACTTGCTGGCCTCCTCTGCCTGCGCCTCTGCTGCATGGTGCTGCATGGTGCTGCATGGGACCTTGACCGCATGCGTGGTGTCAGGCCCGCAGGTCCCCCAATGCTGGGCCAACGTGCCACTGCTGCTGGACTACCGCTGCTATGTGCCAGGAGGCCAGCTGGGCACCGCCTGGCCCACCGGCGTGCGGCGCTGCCTGGCCAAGCTAGCAGGCATGAGTGCGGAGCAGATCATGCACGAGTACGGCTTCCCCAACCTGGTCACCGCCACCGCGCTGAAGAATCGCACCAAGGGTGGGCGGGCCAGGGAAGCGGCTAGTGCTCTTGCACACCAGAAGGTCTGCTGTGCTGGTGAACATAGGGCAAGCAGTCCCAAGGCCAGCCACCTAATGGCTGACAGCACAAATTGTCCCAGGCAGGCTGGTAGGCAGGGCCTGTCAACCACCAGCAGTGTGCAGGCAAACAAGGAGTGGAGCAGCCCAATGCCTGTCAACATACCAACATCCCCAGATCCCCGTTCTTCCCTGTCCCCATTACTTGGCATCAGGTCATGCCACCCTCTCCGTTTTGAGCAAGCATTGAATGCTGGCTCAGTGGTGGGCTTGCCAGCGATGCTGTGTGACTCAGCCACTGGCGATGGGCGACCAGCATCAGCTTGGCCTGCAGCGGTCGTGCCTATCTGCCTGCTGCTGTGCAGCCATGCATGAGGACGGATTCGAGTCCGCCATGCTGCACAGCTATCCGGTCAACCCGAGCCCCTGGCGCTACCGCCCCGCGCCGAGCTGCTGCAAGATCATTCACACAGACATGTATAGATGTGGGGTGCCGTGGAATCCTGACACCGCCATACCCTTCGGCGACCCCATCGGCGGCCTGCCTTGGCGGAGGGACAGCCCTGATCCAGGCTCGTACGTCGGCGGTACATGATGTAATTTCCGGTCTTCCCGTTGTCTGTGTCGCTTGGATGGGTACATGGGCAGGTTGAAGGGCCAGAGGCGCGCAATGTTTGAAGGAGGGCTTTCACGCAGCGGGCCCGTCGACTGGCTCGCAATGTTGCCTCTCTGCCACTGCTGCGTCCTAGACCGGCCAGCCTGTTGCGCACTGTCGCAGACCTTTGTGTCGAACACGGCCATTGAGGGGTGGACCCAGACAATTGTTTTCTATATGTAATTGTCACAGTGAACACTACGTAGTAGATAGTGGAAGCGCCGGTAGTTTTAGGCGCCCTAAAAACGCGAGGCCGAGGCGCTGGAGCGTAACAGCTCGAGACCGAAGCCAGCAGCCGCGGAGCGTAGCGGAGCGGCTGCTGGCTGAGGTCGAGAGCTGTTACGCGACAGCGCCGAGGCCGAGTGTTTTTGGGGGCCTAAAACGCCCCGGGCGCTTCCACTATCTAATTTAGTTCCGTTTTAGGTGCGTTGTTTTAGGTGCGTTGTTTTTGCTACATTTTGTGCGGCGAAGCCGCACTTCTGGAGCAACACTTTGTTTTGGAGCGAAGGGCGGGGCGTGGTAGCACCATACGCGACTTGCAACGGTAGCCAGTTTGAACCAGCTATGCACTTTTCTAAAATGGTCCGCGTCCCGCGTTTTTAAGAGCATAATAGGGAACTAAGTCTCTTAAAAAGCAGGCTATTAACTATTATAACGCATGAAAACGGAACTAAAGTAATATTAATTTCCGTACACCGCCTAATTGACGATGTGTTCATAAAATCTCTTGGCACTTGTGGCCGCGTCTTGCCGCGAGTACGTCTCATGAGGTGTAAAGAGCTGGGGACTTCTGAATGCTGGGACTCCTGAATGTAGGGCGTGACCGTTCCGTTAACATTTACCTAGCTTTCTTAACAAAAGAAAAACCTTAACACACGCGGCCCAGTTGCTAACATATCCTATGGACGCCATGCATTCAACTGGCCGAGGAGGCAGACCAGCTTGCGAGTGGAGAGCTCCATCTCACAATGTTGGGACCACAGACAGACATTTGACATGTCGGTATCCATAAAGCCACACTAGCGCCATGATGGCGTGAAGCATGTCTAACATGTCAGCATCTGTGCATGTGAATGTTTCCGCCCCTGGTGTAGGAGGGCAGCCAATTGTAGGGCAAGCAGTCCCAAGGCCAGCCTCAAAAAGGCTGACAGCATCAGTGCTTTGTACACTAGCAGAACAAGCACAATTGTCGCAGGCAGGCTGGCAGTCATCCACCAGCACCCCGTGCACCAATAGTCTGTCATGACCCATAGTCGGTTTTGTCTTGGTCCACCCCACCCTACCCCACCCCTCACACCCCGTGTGCATTCAAGTTTATTCGCAGCATAGCAACTCAACATAGTCAACACGTAGGCTGCCTCAGTCATCCTCAAAGATCTCATTGTCTTCCTGCTTGTATGCCAGCCCAACCTTTTGCAGGTTGATATCTGCCTGACCTGGCTGGACAGCGGCGAGCATGCTGGCCATGTTCGTCTGTTGCACCAGGTTGGCTGTGCCTTGCCGCGCCTGCAGCGGTAGTAAAACCAAGGTCAGTGCAATGCCAAACTGGTTCGAGAGCATGCAGCCGGATTGCCAGCAGAGATGGTCCCATCAGTGCAGCATGAGGGGCATGGGTGATGCAAGGAAGGCGGCCAAAGAGTTCCTGAACATCATCCTCTGTTGTGTCAATGGCAGGACATGCCACTAGCACCAAGCCGCCACCAGGCAGCGGCCAATAGTGCAGCAAGCAAGCCAAGCAGGCCCACCTTGATCTCATCCACCTCCTTATCACATTGTTCCATGCGCGCCCGCTGCTGTTCCTCAGCGGCTCGCTCCTCCTCTTCTTTGAGCCGACGAGCTTCGTCCTCTGCCTCTGCCTTCCGCCGAGCTACTTCTGCTTCTGCCGCAGCTCGTTGCTGCGAGGGTGACACCCCACACCAGCACCCTACATCAGCGCCCAGCAGCAGGGCGTGCAGCCTACTGCTGCCCCCCCATGCCAGGCTTCAGTGCACACTGTATGTATGTGACCAGCAGACGCGGCACACAGGATGCCGGAGCTGCACGTAGTCCTCCTCAACTGCACACTGTGCTTGCCTGTGCTGTGAGCAGGACACAGCTCATGCTCTATACATCGCTAGGGTTCATAAAGCCACACTGGTGATAAGTAATGATGCGCGATGGTGACAACAATAGATGGTAGCGGTGCTGCTGCTACCGATTGATGACCTGTGCTGCTGCCTGGCCACTGCTTGCCATACTATGCGCCTTCTGCTAGGACCATTCGCAGAGCGCTGCCACCACCTCCTGCCCAGCCCAGATCCACTGCACACCTTTCTCAGCTCTTCTGCTTGCTGCTCTTTCAGCTTCTGCTGCTCCTCGGCCTGCACACCACCAACATCAAGAAATGAGCAGCAGTGGTTGGCTTGGGGCAACTTAGACACTGGAGCAAAGCTAGAAGGTCAATAGTGCCATGGCCCGACTAACCTGTTTCTTTTTCCTTTCCTCCATTGTCTGGAAGGCCTCCCACATCTTGTCCTCCTCCTCGGGTTCAGCTACGTCGTCGCCTCCTGGCTGCTGCATTGCAGTGGTGTTCCAGTTGGCTGTGTTGAGTTGAACCTCTGCCTGCGGCCATCACGAAACATGAGCAGTCATCCAGCTTGTTTTGCAACACATCACGAGCAGAGGACACTGCAGCCCAGACAGTGACCAGCAAGCACTTGCACCCCACCAGACATGCACTGGCCACTTTGGCAGGTGTGGTAGCAGGCAGGAAAGATGACAGAGTTGGGCCAGAAGCACATGCCGTGGCATGCTATGCCACCATGCCTGCTTGAGCTCGCGTACCTTGCGAGCAGCAGTTCCATCTTTAAGGAAGGCTGACTGCTCTGGTGGTGCTGTCTTGGACTCATCCGCTGCACCTCTGGTGTCATGCACAAAGGTGCCGCGTCCTACAATACATTACGCAATACTTGCGCTGGTGGAGTTTGAAGCTAGCAGGTGTTGCAGTGTGCACCAGGCAACAAGGGCATGGCTGATGACAGCTGTGCATCATATTGCAGTCCAAACCGCAAAGGAGGTGCCTGCCAGTCATGTGCACTCAGGCAAGGCACAAGGAACATCTTGCACTGTTGCTGAAGTACATACCGTTTGCTCGTGGGTCGTCCATGGTGGAGCCTTTGACCTCGTTGGGGGACTCGTCATCATCGGAGTTCACACTGCCAGCGCCTGCAGCATACATACATGCTTCACACCATCACACGCTACATATGCCGCATCTGTTTTATTGGTGGATTTGAACCACAGACCAGGCAAAGCCACAAGGCGATACCTGGACGGGTGTGCACAGAAGGGGTGGTGAGCATGGGGCATGCCTTGCTCTGCAAACGCCTGATTTACATGCATAAAGCATGTCTCTCCATCAGCAGCCTGGCTATCACTGCCAAGTCAGACTGCACCTGACCTGATGAGCCCTTTGTGTCTGCCTCGTCTTGCGATCGCATCGATGTTGAGGGTGCATTGTAGGCTGCATGACCTGCTCCACTGTCAGCTGGCAGCGGCCGCTTGCCCGGCACATTGCTGTGCCCGCGCCCGCGACTGTTCAGGCTGTCCACATAAGCCTTCAGCTTCCACAAGACATCAACAGGCAATGCGTCAATGTCCAGCTCAATCTCTTCCTGGTGAGAGGCGCTGGCTGGCACAGCTGATGACACGATGTCCAGCACGCCAGCCAGCTGCTCCCCTTGAAGCTCGCTAAGCTGGATGCTGATTCTGCGCTTCAGCACTTCTGTCATGTGGGTATCCGAGTTGGCTGAGGCTGGGACCGCTGCCATAGCTGACTTGAGTTGCGATGTGAGCTGGCCAACCTTCTGGGACACAGCTTGAACAGGCTGTGCCACTGGAGCCTGCGGAGGCAACACAGACACTCCACCAGCCATAAACTAGCTGACACATGCAGATGTGGTGCGCACTGACAGCTTGACAGCTGTAGCATAGAGCAGTGCCTTACAGAGGTGTTGCGTGGGTTGATGATTTGGTTCCACTGGTCCTCGAACCGTGCCTCCGCCCATGCATGCTCCCAGATGTTGCTGAGCCTGTCTCCGCACTGCCGGGGGACCGTGCCCACTTGGTTGTATGTAGCGCAATTGCGCCATACCAGCCGCACGTCCTCACAGACATCCAGCGGGGTGCTGTATTGTTGTCTCTGGATTTTCTGCCTTATCGTGCTGAAGTCCATAGGGTTCTTAATGACATTGTAGTAGTCAGGCACCACCTTCGGGCTGACCGGCTCTTTAAACCACAAGAAGTCTGCCTTGCGGGAAGCCAGCTTGCGGGTGATCAGGGCCGTAATGTCTTTATACATCTGGTCGATGCGGCGCTGGGATTCATCCGTAGCTTTGGGTCTTTTCTGCTCGGAGCCGCCCAACCCGCCTGAGAAGGGCCGTTTGACTGCCTGAGCTGGGGCTGCCTGGGCGCTGTAGTCCAGAACGACTGGGGCTGCCTCATAATACTGCTGAAAAAGCTGGGGAAGGCGCTGGCTCAATGCTGCCTTCTGTGGAGCGACAATGGTGTCAAATTCGTGTAACAACGCCTTGCGGTCCATGCCCGCGTAGCTCACTGACTCCCGCGTCGCGTTGGGAGGCCAAGCACCCCTCTCACTCTAGAGCCACTGCAGGGCGTGGGCTCCACAGCCCCGCAAGGCACGACGCCCTAGGGGGCACCCAGCGGCTGCGAGCCCTGCTGCTAAAAAACCACGGCATGCAAACGAGCCATCCGCCTATCTGCGTTGACATGTTCTATCTGCACGGGGCAATGCCAGGGATGAGTACCGTGTCTGATGCGATCATGAGGTTATGGGTGTGGCGAACTCAAACCCGCCCTTGGACGCAATCGCAATTTACTCAGCAACAACAGTCCACCCCCAGAGTTTCAGCTGTCTTTGCGTCCCTTGTGCACCCTGTGTACCACCATGTGCAACATCCACCGAGTCACAATTGCCCCACTGGCTTTCTTGACTCGTCCCCCGATGCCCACAAAAGGTAGTCCGTCCTTAACTGGGAGAGGAACCGGGGCACCATGACCTCCAGCACCTGCGAGGTCACACAAGATGGGACATTCCTCACGCACATTGCCATACTGCCATGTTGCTGTGTCCTACTGTATCTTGTAGTTTTTACGATTCAAGTGCTGCACTGCTGCAGCTGTGATGCAGAGTCGCACGTTCTGCAGCACCCCAGCTCCCACGGACTCTATAGACGCCGTAGACAGAAAGCCGCACCAGGCAGGAACCTCCAACTCGACCTGCAGTGCAGCAAGGCAGACTGGCAGGGGCGGCGGGTAGGGGGTGAGTCTTGGCATAGGGCTTTGGCTCAAGTGAGGGCCCTAGTGAGGGGCGAGGGGGCTGGGAGGAGAAGAGGCTGGTAGTCGCTGACTGGCTGCCCAGGAGTTAACTTGTAAGTCCGGTGTTGTAACTCCAACGCGGCGCCCTCCTTCCTAGGGACTGTGCTATGTTTACGGTGCTACCGGCTGGTCTGCCAGTTGGGTCTGTCAGCTGGCCTGTAGGGGTGGCTGGGGTGCTGATGCGGTGCTGCGTGCCTGCTGCAAGGTGGTGTGCAGGCCAGGTTTTTTTTCATTTGGCCTCTTTCCAATTTCATAGCACAAAGTGTCATGGCTCAGATTGGGACTGTCATGTTCATAGCGCGACCCTATTGGGCCCCATAGCGCACAACAAAAATGTCAAATCAAAGCAATAGGCCCAATCAAAGGCGGTAGCGCCCACGCACAGCAGCGTTATCCAGCCACTTGCTAATGGCACGCTCATCTGGGAATGTGTCCAAATCAAATTGATTGCTGCTGAAGACACGGGCGCACACATTCAAGTGGCACTCTTGCAGCCTGTTGCGGGTGTCATCTTTGAGGTAAGCCATTGCTGAGAACATGCGCTCCTCCTCCACTGAGCCTGGTGTCATGACCAGAGCAAGCTCTGCCAGCTTGATGTACTCCAAGATGTCAGCCTTGGTGATGGGTTGGCCAGCCAGGTAGCGCCACAGCTTGGTGGTCTCCTTGGCTGGGTTGGCTGCTGCTGAGCTTAGCTTCACACGGTGTTCAGCTTGGCAGCGCATGACTTCCACAAATGCTGATTGCTGGGCAGATAGCTCTTGCTGGTCCAACAAGGCTGGCGCCAATTGGCCGTCAGCCAGGGTCGCGTCCATGCAGTACCGGGCCTTGACAATGGCCAGGCGCTCAAGGGAGTCTTCATCGCTGGGCTGCTTGTCTCAGTAGTGGGCGTACACAACAGCCAGTCCCTTGGCATGCTCCGGTGGGAGGAAGCGGCTGTGAAGGCCACGTACCACAACATCTGCTGTTGCTGCCAGCTCCTGCTTGGCACTGTCGACATGCTGCTGGAAGTCACTGGCTGGCACTACAGCAGCACTACAGCAGCAGGGGGATGGCGTACAACTGCACCGGCTCACTGCCTAGCTCACTGCCTTCCTCCTCCTCCTCATTCTCACCAAACGTTGTCTCCATGTCTGCTGCTGCCTGCCTGCTGCCTACCTCCTCCTCATCCTCACTGTCAGCCTCATCTGATTGCACTGTCATACTGCCATTCCCATGCGGCTGCAATGCCAAATGGCCAGAGCCGTTGTACACCAGGCAGCTGCCAGGTCCTGCCACATTGGTGAAGGCTGTCAGTTCAGGAAAGTCCAGTGCAGAGAAGGGGGAGGGGCCTGAGTACATGTCAGTGATCTTGTTGGCCAGCCAGCTGTCCTGAAACCTGTTGCTGTTACCGTGTGCCCTGGCTTGTAAGTAGGCACCATCGCTATACCCTCGGCGGGCACGGCCCTCAGCCATCGGGACTGCGGCGCTTATGCAAATTGCGGCTCTTAGCCGAGCTGCGGCTGCAGTACAAAGTTCACTTTTTATATCCAATCCAT
Organism: Haematococcus lacustris; assembly: GCA_030144725.1. Lineage (NCBI taxonomy): Eukaryota > Viridiplantae > Chlorophyta > Chlorophyceae > Chlamydomonadales > Haematococcaceae > Haematococcus > Haematococcus lacustris. The sequence goes on along the minus strand of JASKMD010000262.1, from coordinate 68,077 downwards.
AGCGCACGGAGCCCTCTGAAATGTCGCTTTTTATAGCGATCGCTATATATAGCGTTAAAAAAAAACACTGGTGCAGGCCCAGGGGCGCAGGCCAGCGGCGAGGCAGGGTGGTGCTAATGGATGAGCACCGCACCACCCGGGTCAGCTCAGCAGTGAATGGCAAGCAGCCCTGTGAGGAGGAGCTGAACAAACTCAGTGCCACCAGGCCTACAGACTGGAAGCCCCCAGCAGGGAAGGTGGACCACCGCCTGCTGCGCCCAGCCTGGAGCCAGTGGCGTGATTAGGCAGTGCGGGGCCTGATGTGGTGCCCAGTAGTGCCCCCACGCAAGCCCCCACAGGCCCCACGCAACAGCCAGGAAGCCACACCGGCAGCAGCTTCAGAGCCAGGGCCCAGCACTCCCCCGCCAGTCGAGCGCAGCAAGTGCACCAAGGCTGAGCCGGTAGCTGAGCCCATCAAAGGCAAGGGCAAGGGCAAGGGCAAGGCAGCCAAAGCCAAGCCAGCACCACAGCCAGGCAGGTGGCTGGACAGGGACTGCAACGCAGCGCTGAACATGCAGCGCATTGGGGAGAGCAGGTGGCGGCCACTGGAGCTGTGCTATTGGCCAGAGCAGGCAGCTCTGCCAGCCAAGGGCAAGGGATACCCTGGCCTGGGCTACAAGGGGCTGCGAGACAAGCCACCCAAGGCCCAGCAGCAGCAGCCTGCTGAAGCACAGTAGTGTGTGCCCCCACTTTGAGCTGTCATCAGCTCACAATCAGTGCATGTTTTGTCATGCCAACTCTACACAATAGCCCTCGTGGTCAGGCAATAGTGTAGGTGGTAGGCGGCTCATGTGCCATGTGCACTGGGTTTACTCCACACAGCCCAATAACACCATTTGAGTCGGGCCACTATTGCCCACTAGTATATTCCCGCTAGTGGCTGCTAGTGGCCACTACTGGTCCGGCTCAAATGGAGGCCCTAGTGAGGGACAAGGGGGCTGAGTCTTGGCATAACAGCCCCTTATCACCAATCCGAGTTGTCCCTGGTGGTCCCTAGTAGTCCGACCCAAATGAAGGCCCTAGTGAGGGACGAGGGGGCTAACTGTTGGCATCCAGTAATGTTTAATGCCACACAGGCTGCTATACTGGGCCTAGGGTTATGGCTGCAGTGGCGTCATGGCAGGGATGTTGTTATAGCATATGTGGTGTGGTGCACACCTGCAAGCTGGTGGTGCTGACGATGGCCTTGCGGGCAGGCTCATCAGCACTAGAAGCATCCCGCCAGCGCACCTCGTTGCTCATCTGCGCTCACAGCCGACAGGTACACCACCACCCAGCTGCTGCCAGCGACACAGGCCAGGCTGTGGCAAAGCAGCAGTCACTGCCATTCGCAGGCTGGCTAGCAGGGGCAAGGTGTATCAGGCTTCAGGCTGGCAGCAGCCCATATGACCAGCCTTGGAGTCAGGCTAACCTTACCCTCAAGCCCTGGCTGGACAATTAGTGTGGGGAAGACATGGCTGGGGTCAAGGGGGTACACAGCAGTGGTCTGCTGCCTGCCTGGCTGCCCTGGCCTGTGCCCTGTGCCCTGTGTGGCCTGCTTGTGGGCAGACCAGAGGCCACCCTCCTCCAGCAAGAAAGAAACAGTAGTTGATGCTCTCAACGTATCAGCATACAGCTGGGAGCAGAAGCAGCTTGCAGGGAAGAAGCATGCAGGGAAGCAAAGGCAAGGCCAGGGCCAGGGCAAAGGCCAGGCCCACTTGTGCAGAGAACTTGTCGTTGATGCTCTCAACCAGGGGCGAGCCTCGCAGCTGCAGAGACAGCAGCAGGAGGCAGGTATGCTCGGTGACGCCAGCCCCCAGGCACACATCCACAGCATGTGGTCCCAACGCAGCCTCACCGGCCTCCCTGGTCATGCGCCGCCTGTGCGACCGCCTCATGCCCCGCAGCATCAGTCACACTGCCACCTACCCCAGGCCAGGACCGCCTGACAGCAAGCTGAGGCCTAGCCACACTTCTGACCTGCTGCAGTCTCCAGCCCTGCAGCCCTATGCGGCCCTATGCTGCTGAGCTTGCAGACACTCGGCAGCTCCCTGAGGCAAGGTTGTTAATGAGTGGTTCTTTGTGATTCCCTCCCTGTTTAAGCCTGTCCATACACTTCACACCTCTTGCATTCCACCACATGACACCACAGCTATCACTGGTACTGCTTACCATCTCTAGTGGTAGAGAAGTGCCGCAAGGAGGCAGGCAAGACATAGACTGCTGCCAGGCCACGCCCCTGCCCCTGCACTCCAGGTCCCCGTTGCAACCCACCTTGCATGACAGCAGCTGGATGTCACAGCCACCTGGCAGCACGGTGACGGACAGGAGCAGCACCGGCTCCACACTCCACTTGAACATGCGCAGCTGCGGGCAGATGAAATCAACCCTGGTGCAAGCAGCACGGTGAGGGCTGAGACGTAGCTCATCATCATCATCATCATCATGGCTCAGATAGGGGGCGTGGGCAAGGGGTGGGGCGGGGGTGGGGCGGGGGTGGGGCAGGCCCAGGTGCAGGGGCCAGGTGCAGGGCAGGGTGCAGGGCCAAGTGCAGGCCCAAGTGCAGGGGGTCAATGTACTTGACTAGGCATACGTGACATGGTGAGCTGACCTATGGCTCGCTATCCCTGCTGAGCTGACCTATGGCAGGTCAGGACCCCTACACCTTGCATGTGCCCTCCTACCTCTTGGCAATAATTTCGCGAGCCCAGAGCTTGGCAGTGTGCAGCAGGCATCCATGTCTGGCGGGTTCTCTGACACCAGCCCCAATAAGGCTGCTCCCAGCATTGAGGCCAACATGCAGAGGGAAGTGAGTGCCTGCCATACTGCCTAATGTATTGCTATGGTGTGCACACTGCTCAGCTCTTGTCTTGACTAAGCATTACCGGCACCAAACTGCCCGGCCAAGTGGAGTGTGAGGGGCTGACGGGTGGGAGCGCCAGGCTCAGCTGAGTAGAGGGTGTGAGCTTGGCGGTGCTGGACGCTGGCCAGCCTTGAAAGCAACAGACGCCTGCCTGCCAGGGCGTGTGGGAGCGGCGGCCACTCACCTCACCTACGTAACAGGAGAATGTGTTGTCGTCGACGCGCTCAATCTTGCGAGCGTCCAGCACGGAGTACTGGCTGGCTGGCAGGGACATGTAAGCCGCTGCAGCCAATGAGCAGGTCAAATGCAGCAGGCGAGTGCTACTAACAGCGGCACACCCATGGCAGTGCAGCACAGGGTGTATCGCTTACCCGATTCTCATCTCAAATCTATAGTCTGTCAGTCAGCACATGCACTGGCTGGTCATCCCGCTGGCTCTGAGCCTTGACCTGGCCTGGCCCTAAGCAGCGTACCTAGCGTCTTCTGTGCCTCAATGACTTCTAGAGTGCCAAATTTGGAGGCGGTTAGCCTGGCTTTTCGCCTGCTGGGGGCTGTCACCTTTTTCTCCGCCATAACCTGTGCACATCCATTGCGCGCAGCAATTGTGCGCGGAGCAAACGTCAACGGAGGGTGCAATTCACACCTGGCTACGACAAAGCATCCGTTGGCAGCGCGCGCCATGCAAGTGGGGTGGCGCTTCTCTCCGCGCACAAGCGCTACCTCCGTCTCTCAGCAGCATGTTTCCCGTGGGTACCCCGTCACTAGCTCCGCGGTGGAGGAGGAAGCTCGGCAGCAACTTGCTTTATGCCTACTCCACGAGCGTTTCACCACGGACTAATAGCTGGTAATCACTTCTCACGCTACACTACTGTATACGTGTTACAACACATCAGGAAGGGGGATTGTGTGAATGTGGGCCATGCAAGCATATACGACAGTTGCGCCTAGCGGCGCCCCCAGGGAAGCCCCCATTACTCTATTGCCAGGTTACACGTCAAGGTTGTCCATGCTGTCTATGTTGCGGGAATATCATGGTAATGATGATGGGCAAGATGTGACTGCATGGTGCACGGCGGCAGCATGAAGTGAAGGAGGCAGCTTGCCATATTGCCAAACATTGCCATTGGGCCTTGGGCACTGTTCAGCTATGAGGGTAGGGCTGAGGTGGGGTAGGTAGAGCTGGAAGGGAGGATCCAGCTCCAGCTCCTGAACCTGGCAGCAGCAAGCTCAGCCGGCACCTCCCTGGAGGCCAACCTGAAGCACATCACCGTCACCCTGGCCACCTGGGATGCAGTGTGGGAAGTGTACCTGGACCCCAAGTGGGCACGGCAGCAGTTGAGGCTGTACGGAGCCCAGGACCGAGCGATGGACCAGTTCTCCAAGAAGGTGAGGGTGGGTGGGTGGGGGGGTAAGGTACTGAGGGGTGTGAGCATGCCATGGCATGCAGTGAAGGAGTGGTTGACTGTACCATGCCTGACCTGGTGCAACCATGTCAGCCACCGTGTGTGCCTCGTGTGCATGGCTGCAGTTGGAGAAGGACATGGCGGAGGTGTCCATGAAGCGCCATGGGCGTGCCAAGCAGATGGTGTTGTTCCTTGGCGCCGCTGGCATTGGCACCGGGGGAGGCTGGGGTGCTGACGCGGTGCTGTGGGCCTGCTGCAAGGTGGTGTGCAGGCCCAGGGGCAAAGACCAACGGCGGGGCAGGGTGGTGCTTGTGGATGAGTTCTGCACCACCAGGGTCAGCTCAGCAGTGAATGGCTAGCAGCCCTATGAAGAGCAGCTGGACCATGAGCAGCCCACCAGGCCTGCAGACTGGAAGCCACCAGCAGGGCAGGTGGACCTCCGCCTGCTGCGCCCAGCCTGGAGCCAGCAGCGTGACCAGGCAGTGCGGGCCCTGATGTGGTGCCCTGTAGTGGCCCCCCGCAAGCCCCCACAGCCCCCACGCAGCAGCCAGGCAGCCACACCGGCAGCAGCCTCAGAGCCTGGGCCCAGCACTCCCCCGCCAGCCAAGCGCAGCAAGCGCACCATTGCTGAGCAGGCAGCTGAGCCCACCCAGCCCACCAAGGGCACAGGCAAGGGCAAGGCTGCTAGAGCAAAGCCAGCACCACAAGCAGGCAAGTGGCTGGACAGGGACTGCAATGCAGCGCTGAACATGCGGAGCATTGGGGAGAGCAGGTGGCGCCCACAAGAGCTGTGCTAGTGGCCAGGCCTGCCAGCTTTGCCAGCCAAGGGCAAGGAATACCCTGGCCTGGGCTACAAGCGGCTGTGAGGCAAGCCACCCAAGGCCCATCAGCAGCAGCCTGTTGAGGCACAGTAGTGTGTGTCCCCAGTTGAGTTGTTAGCAGCTCACAACTAGTGCATGCATGTCATGCCAACTCTAGACCATAGCCCCTGTCACAGGGGTCAGGCAATAGTGTAGGTGGTAGGCGTCTATGCGCATGTGCCATACGCATGAGGACATAACTCCACACAGCTCCATAAGACCATCTTCAGTAGTCCCGCTAGTAGTCCCTAGTGGTCTGACTCAAGTGAGGGCTCTAGCGAGGGACGAGGGGGCTGGGAGGAGAAGAGAAGGCTAGTCTGGCTGGGAGTCGCTAGCGTGGCTAGTTTTGGAGACATCTCGTGGCTTGCCCCGTGAAGTGCATGGGGCATGCACACGCCGAGGAGGCGGCCTACCGCTCATGTGTTGTGCACTAGGCACCTGTATGTTCTGTGTCAAGGTGATGGGCATCACAGAAGATACTGATGTTTGGGGTGCTGCTGCTTAGTGTCATTGGACCCTCCTCCAACTGACGTCTTTCTTTGTGTGTGTGGGTTATGACTGTCGTGAGGCTAGGGAAGAGCTGATGGCTGAGCCGCTTCATGTCGCGCTCCTTCCTAGGGACTGTGCTATGTTTACGGTGCCACCGGCTGGTCTGCCAGTTGGGTCTGTCAGCTGGTCTGGCGCCAAACAACTGTGTATCTTCACGGGAAACCCAAGTTGCTTGAAAAGGCCACCGCCCGTCGTACTGCGCATCGCGTGATGGCTAAGAAGAAGCGGAAGGGTAGCGACAAGCACAAGAAGGACCCGGGAGAGAAACAGAAAGGTTCGTGTCCCTAGCCGACTGTGGGCTACGTGAGTTACGCGCTGTGTGATAACCCGTCGCTCCTGTTGGTTCCATCGCAGCGTCTCGTTCCCCTCAAGGCAAGCAACGACAGGGGCGTCGGGATGGCTGGGCCACGCGCAGACGTCAGGTGACAGGCCGCGCCCTCCTTATGTGTCCCCGCACTGTTTGTGACCCCGCATAGTGTCTTGGGGTGTCAAGTGGCCTGTCAGAGTGGCTTGGCCACAGGTCATCAAGGTCCCGGAGGGCGCAGTGCTGCGCGGGTGCAAGAAAACCCGACGCAAGCTACGGGAGCACCTCCGGCTGCGGGCTGAGGTCCACTCCCAACTTCGCGTCATCGCTTCATTGTTTGTCTTGCGCATTTTTCTGACCTGCCTGGTGGGCTACTATTTGTGCTCAGAATCTTCCTAACGTGCCATGTGGGCTACCCCACCCCGGGGTACCGCAGCGCCACTCAACCTCCAGCCGTGCAGCCTCCCCAACCCCCTGATGCTCCCCCCCTACCCCCACTGCCCCCATGTGGCATTCTGGGACCTGGTACAGCAGGCAGACCAGCATCTGGGCACAGGGGCAGCATCTGGGCACAGGGGCAGTGAACTGGCACATGCTACAGGCGAGCAAGACAGCCAGAGAGCTGACCCCTTTGCGATGTCCCCGTCAAGTAGAACTGCGCTATGACACGCTGCTTGCGCATGCTGTATGACTTGCATTATACTTGCACGTCGCATTCCCGCCGGCGCCCGCGACTTTGTAAACAGCGTAGGACCAAGCCCCACAGCCAGATGGCAGACGAGATGGCAGAGCAACCACGTGTGAAGAAGCCTCGCAGGGACACGGCGGACGCGGACGCAGATGCAGCAGGCCCACGCGGAGATGAAACAGATGCTACAACCGCTTCGCACAGCAGCAACAGCCCTGAATCAGAGTATCGATGGCTCCATGAACAGCTCGTTGAGGCGCAGCCGTGCACCCTGCTATTGCAGCAGCTTCAAGCAGCCGCACAAGGCAGTGAGGATGGGGAAGGCGTGCAAGCAGAAGACGGTCCTCCCTGGCTTGACCCCACTGGAGGCCCGCTGACCCGTCTGCTTCATGCCAGCAGCTGTGGAGACGAGTCCACTGTAAGCAACTGTCCTGTCCTGCCGCATGCGTCTTGCAGCCCTGTAGGCACTCTTCCTCATTATATCATTGTCAAGCACTTGCGGCTGCTTACACTTGCAACAACTACTGGCCAGCCCCCTCGTCCCTCACTAGGGCCTCCATTAGAGCCAGACCACTAGAGACCACTAGGGAAAAGTCAGAATGGTGTGAATGGTCTACACAGCCGTGTAGAGTGTTTCCATGCACATGGCGCATGCACATGTGTATTGACGCCTACCACCTACACTGTTGCCTGACCCCTGTGACAGGGGCTACGGTCTAGAGTTGGCATGGCATGCATGCACTAATTGTGAGCTGATGAAGCTACCGAGAGATTTTCTTAAACGATCACAGTGAGGACAGCCCCCTTGTCCCTCACTAGGGCCTCCATTTGAGCCAGACCAGTAGTAGCCACTAGCAGCATATACTAGTGACCAATGCTGGCCCGACTCAAAGTTTGGTGTTAATGGGCTGTGTGGAGTAACCCAATGCACATGGACATGGTGCATGAGTGCCTACCACCTACATCATTGCCTGACCCCTGAGGGCTGTTGCGTAGAGTGGGCATGACAAAACATGCGCTAATCGGAAGCTGATTACAGCTCAAGAAGGGGGCACACACTACTGTGCCACAGCAGGCTCTTGCTGCTGCTGCTGGGCCTTGGGAGGCTTGTCTCGCAGCCGCTTGTAGCCCAGGCCAGGGTACTCCTTGCCCTTGGCTGGCAGAGCTGTCTGGTCTGGCCAGTAGCACAGCTCCAGTGGCCGCCACCTGCTCTCCCCAATGCGCTGCATGTTCAGCGCTGCGTTGCAGTCCCTGTCCAGCCACCTGCCTGGCTGTGGTGCTGGCTTGGCTTTGGCTGCCTTGCCCTTGCCTTTGCCCTTAATTGGCTCAGCTGCCTGCTCAGCCTTGGGGCGCTTGCGGCGCTTGCTGCGTTCGGCATACTTGAACATGAACTTACCCAATTTGCATGAAAAGGTTTCACAAGTAAGTACAGCCCAGGCCACAAAGAGCCATATACGTTGTGTCATTCCTAGAGAGTGCTAAACGCTGTAGCCTGTTTGGTTGTGTCATTGACAGTGAGGACAGTCCCTCATTGCAGCCCCTGCCATTGGTACAATGCAGGCCCAGCAACTTCTGGCCAGCCCGCGCTCTTGGGACATCAACAGCACCGGGCCTGACGGTGATTCTGCCCTGCATTGTGCAGCTCTGTACGGGCACCTGGGTGTGGCGCGCTTGCTGCTGGCGGCAGGGGCGAGAGCATGTGCAGTTAACCCGCAGGACAACAGCACCCCACTGCATGACGCCGCAGCCAGTGGGGAGCTGGAGCTGCTGCAGCTGCTGCTGGGCAACGTGGCAGGGGATGAGTCATTGTCAAGGGCAGTGAACTCCCAGGACGAGGACGGGGACACGCCGCTCCACAATGCGGCACGGGGTGGGCATGCGGAAGTGGTGGCCCTATTGTTGCAGGTATGGTGTCTTGCGGCGGCCGTTGCCAGGCGCAACTGAGCTAAACTAGAGGGGTCCTACTCTGCTGCTACCCGACAGGTGGTGGAGGGGGGGCCCAGGGGAGGGTAGATTTCCCATGGCTGCTGCTTGCTAGAGGTGCTAGCTCCCGCTGCCAGGCAGGATGGGTGAGAGGATATGCAGTCCTGCTGCTGCCCTGCGGGCTGTCAGAGCAGGTGGATGTGCCTGTCAGTGGCCAGGTGGGGGTCCTGACTGGGGATGCAAGGAGCTGGGTGTTGTAGGCGGCACTGGGGCTGTGGGCGCTGCTGACTGGGCGGGGCAGGGGTGCAGAGTGCTGCGGGCTTGCTGGCCCTGGTGTGCAGCAGCGGGCAGGGCAGGCTCAGAGCCAGTCAGGTGCAGCCTGGGTCCTGATGACCTCCATTGTTGATGTTCAGGGGTCTGAGCTGTTGGGTCACCCAGGCGGGGTGCTGGGGCCAGCTGCATGTCCTGCATGGGTGACGCTCTTTGCCTGTTCTTGCTGTGCAGCATGGAGCTCGTGCAGAGTGCAAGAATTTTGCCGGGCAAACAGCGATGGACGAGGCTGACGGCGACGAGGCAGTTCAGGCAGCTCTAGCTCGTGGCCCTGACGGCAGCAGGCCTCATCTGCCACATGGCCTGGAGTTCAGTACAAAATGACCCTTAAGCTGCATACAGACGGCAAGCATGCTCGCGATGGCCCCATACAGGCTACTAGACGGGAAGACAGATGCGGGCTCAAGCGCAGGTCGTTATGCACCATGTCGGCAGTGTGCTCCATCACAATGGCCAAGACAGGGTGTGCAACTGCGATGATATGAACGACTGGCGCGAATAGCAAGTAGCTGGTTACAACGAATTATGGGCGCACGAATTATGGATGCGCACGTTGTTCCGCGATTTACATGAAGTACCGCGATGAAGTGGCCCTGAAGCTGCGGATGCCTAGCCCCTGCACTGGTGACTGACCTCTATGTGGCTGCTAGCTAGTTTGGCATGACACACATGCAGGGAGCGTCCGGACGCGTGTAACGTTACATATTACATTGTTATGTTATGTTGTACATGCCTTCAGGACTCAAACTCAGGCGCCCCCAACATGGGATTGGTAATCTTCATGCAAGTCTCGCTCAATACTGCACCGTTATCGATAGCGTTTGTCACATTGGCAGCTGCGTATTATTGCGCATCTACTAGCAAGCGGCGCGTTACCTCTTGCGAGTGAGGCCGCACCTCAGCTGTGGATGCACCTCACCATCGACTGCATCAGTGCTGTGTATAGCGGCTTCAGTGATTGAACTGTGCCTGCTATCGAGCAGGAAGTACAATCAATGTTCAGCCCGCCAGGCTCGCTCCGCGAGCCTTTCATTGGTGCAGGCGGTGTCGGAGGACCGTCGTTGGGCAAGTTGACACTCAACATTGCTGCGAGTGGAAAGAGGTCTCTCTAGCGGCGAGAGTAGGGCGCGACCATATCATGTTTGATCATATTTCAGCATGGACATATCATCGGCCTTGTGGGCCGCCCTTGGCAGATATGGCCGTGGCTTAGTGATGTATACATAGCTAGGGGTCTCCGCTAGCCTACACTCCGCTCGCTAAGTCTCAACTCTTCTCCACCCCCCTACAAACGGTGAAAATCATATTCCAGTCATATCGGCGTGTCCTCAGGAAAATCGTACTTCGATCGCGCCCTTCTAGCCAGCCACACAGGAAAAGGGACCCCCTTGCACAAATCGGCATGTTGTGAGCTGACCACTGTGACTTTCCAGACTTTCGAGTGTCAACTTTGTTCCTAACCCAACGACACAGGGCTACCCCTCCCATTGCACCACCACGTAAGGGACATTATACTTTGCGGCGTGCCTGGTGAGAGTTGAGTCGTTTTTTTAACGCGGAACGCCTTATCTCTGCGTCGCGCTTGCACCTGCGCGCCCGAGCTGCTGGCACCCACGGTGACCGGCAGTCTGCCAGGCACGCGAACGGTTCCGCTATGCGCGATGGGCCTTTCAATTGCTGCCTAACAACACCCACAACGCAAGATGCAGAGTTCGCCGCTGCGATACACTGCGGTACACTTTACGCATGGAGCCCAGTTTTCTCAACGTCATCTTACTAGGGCGCGACCGGCCAACCTAGAAATCTCGGTTAGAAAGGTTTCTAGGCTCAGGAAAAATTTCTAGGATTTCTAGGCTCACGATTCTTTCAGCGTCTTCCACTGCCGACCAGCGCAATGGCTGCTCCTAGCCCCACTGAGCCTAGCGCGCTTGGGTTCGACGGCCTGCCCCACTTTGCCCATACCACCAAGCAAACCTTCGATAAGAAGGAAAGCACGGTCGCTGAGTTGTATAAGCAGGTCAAAGGCTACACTATGCGCGCAAACTACGCCATCCGGATCAGCACAGTGAAAGAGTTGGTCGTCATTGTCTGCCTCCTTTGCGCCAAAGAGGTGAGCTTTGCCAACCCTAGCGACACCCAACGCAAACATGACGGGCATTGCCCGCATCGTGCTTGCTCGGACAGCCCACCATGTGGCGCCTCAGGCAAGGAACCCTTTCCTTTTCAGCTTGGCCTGCCTTGAAACCATGCATGTGTTGTGCCACAGCCAAGCGCAAGGGGACACCAATGGAGCAGAAGGAACTTGCCAAACAAATGGTTTTGTTTGTAGCAAGCGCTGGAGTCACCTTTGCCTGCCTAGACAACCCCTACCTCAGGGCAGTCTTTGCTTCATCCTTTGTGCGTGGAGTGCATGCTTTGTTCAAGAGACGGGCTACAAAGCACTACCACCCGGTCATGGCCGCTGCAATGTAAGCAATCTGACCCAGTCCCAGCCAATTCAACGCAACCCATGCGCAATGCAATGCAACGCAATGCACAATCACGGGTCCATTTACTGCAGGGTGTTGGACCCTGTGAACTTCCGTTCCATGGGTGGGAACGCCAAGCCACTGCCACCTGTGAATCAGTTGGATGATGAGCATTCAGAGCATGTGGTGCCGGAGGTGGCCCGGTTGGCAGGAGCTCCGTACCAGACTACTCTGCAAGAGTTGGACACCTTTCTAAACTCTGCATGGTCTTCAGCCATGGTCAGACATGCAAACTCCATCCTCCGTACCACCAGAACTGTCACAGTGCCCGGCGAACCCACAGTCACTTACCTGGCTGACATGGACAGCCGTCGGGCCTTCTGGTCTGTCACCGCGGCTGAGCAGGTGTGTCTTCCTTCCCTACCCCAGCAAACAGCCTCCTCGCCCCTCCTCCCCTAACAGTCCCTGCCATTGTCGACTTGCAGTTCCCCATCTTGGCAAAAGCAGCCGTGCGGTTGCTTTCAGTCCACGTATCCACTGCAGCGGCCGAGCGCAACTGGTCTGTGTGGACCTCCATCTACCGCAACGCTCTTCGCAACTCGCAAAGCTTGTGTATGTGAAGGCAAACGCCCAGTACGAGACGGACACGCTCGCCCCTCCCAAGGACATCCGTATCAACATCTTTGAGTAGGCCTAGTTGGCATTGTGGAAAAGTGGCGGTTGCAACACCATCTAATGGCTGAACTAAGGGGATCAGATGTGAAACCTGCGCTTGGGCTTGGTGTCGAACCCGTAACCTCTCGCACTTTGCACCCCAAGACTAGAATTCTACCCTTCTAGCCTAGAATTCTAGGTTTTTCTAGGAATCCGAGCCACATAGAATTCTATGGGCGCGCCCTACATCTTACACAGCCAGCTCAGTCGCACTCTGCCTGCCCATTCAGATGCTCCAGCACCATGTACCGTAACTCAGCACGCAAGGTGCCGGCTGGCACATGCAACCCCACTGCCTTGCAATACTCGTTTAACATCTTCACGCTCAGCTTCTTGCCCAAGGTGCACAGCTGCATCACGTTGTCTGGTGCAAATGAGCACAGTCGAGCAAATGAGCACAGTCGAGCACAGTCGAGCAAATGAGCACAGTCGAGCAGTAAGCATGCCACCCTCTGTTTGGTGGTGGGACACTGCTGCATGGCCTGTTGCACTGCCAGCTCCAGTTGGGGGCTGGTGAGCACTCTGTCCAACAGCTGAGCCTGCTGGTCTGCTGAGCCACAGCGCCCAAACACCTCCATCACCTCCTGACCCATGCGCTCAGTGTGCTTGTCACGGGGGCCTGCTGCTGATCCGCGCTTCCTGCTGCTGTGGCTGCTGGTTCCCCGCATGCGTGGCAGGAACATGGGTGGGAGGTGCTGGCCCTGACCTGCTCCTGCCCCTCTCCCTGCTCCTGCCCCTCTCCCTGCTCCTGCCCCTCTCCCTGCCCCTGCCCCTGTCGGTGTGTGGTGCACTGTGTTGCGCTGTGGCAGCACGGGTGGTTAGCGGGAGGGGGGGCTGGCGGGGGCGGGCTGGAGCTACGGGAGGGAGAGGGGGAGTGAGGGGGGCAGCAACATGCTGCAGCTTTGGCAGCCCCCCTCTCTCTGAGGAACTGTATGGTGCTGGGTGACAAGCGTGCCTCCACCTCGCACAGCAACCTGCATCGTTCAGCAGGGCTAATGGCCTGCAGACAGGCCAGGTTTTGGTCGTGCCAGGGGCAGGGGTCGGGGCTAGGGCTGCAGCTGGGGCAGGGGCAGGGGCAGGGGCAGGGGCTGCTGGGCTGGAATAGTGGCTGCATGGAGGCTGGGGGAGGGCTGGGGCTGGGGCTGGGGCTGCTGGGCTGGAATAGTGGCTGCATGGAGGGTGATGGCATGCTGTCAGCCGGCGTATTGACCCCCTGCTGCAAGGGTGCGGGGGTGCTGGGACCCTGCTCCTCAGGTAATGGTGCCAGCAGGGATGACGAGAAGGGCCTGCAGCACATCAGGGCAGGGCAGGTAGCATGCATGTAGCGTTACCTTCAGCTGTACCTTTAGCTTCACAAGTGCCTCATCCATTGTCCCCACTCCAAGCCCCACCCCACGCCCCTGCCCTTCACCCTGCCCCACCCTCCCTTGTTACTTGGGTTGCATGATGTGCTGCAGCGCAAACTCCAGTCGGCCAAGCTGTGCCTCAGCATCTTGCAGTGTTGACAACTGTAGCGTCACCTTGCTATCAGGCTGTAAACGCAGAAGGCGCAACAGTGCGGGTACTTGCTGTATCTGCTGGAGAACTTCAGCAGCAATTGCCCTGCAACCAAAGGACCAAAGGAGCAAGAAGGGCAAGGCAGGCTAGGGCCAAGGGAAGGTCAGGCTATGGCCATAGCCAGGGCAAGGCTGGTGCAAGGCAGGGCTGGTGCAGGTCAGGGCTGAGGAGTGGAAAACGCACCTTGCGGTGGCCAAGTCCTGCTGTTGCTTGGGCATGCTTGGGGGCATGGTCTGCTCGTCCTGCTCCTCAGTGGAGTGTCTGCATGACACCACACACAGGAGTGTGACGAGTGGTGCTATCACCAGGGTGCTAGGTGGAATGGGCTATAACAGGCTGCAACCTGAGTGTGCAGCTCATGCTGTGCAGCTGGCTTGCCTTGTCAGCCCATCATCCAGCAGGGGCACTCACATGATGGGCTGCTGCTCCTCGGCAGGTGAGGTCAGCGGGTTGGTGGCAGGCCTGGTGAGGATGGAGAGCCCCGGTAGGTGCAGCAGTCCCTGCAGCTGAGACTGTGATGGGTGGTAATCTGGGAGATGGTGGGGGCAGGGCGCATGGGCTGGCCCAGGCTGTGCAGGTGCTTGCGTGGGTGTGGAGCAAAGACTGGGCATGGGCTGCTCCTGCCCCTGCAGCCGCTTGCCCACGGCAAGCGCAGCTGCAGCAGCCTCAGCGCAAGTCCTGTGGGCTGATGGAATCAGTGCGGGCACCAACTTGTCGCAGGCCTTGATGATTTCAGCCATCTGGGTTGTGACCTGGCCGATGGCTAGTACACTCTGCCCGGAGTGGTAGGAGGCTGCCTCCCCCTCCACATGAATCTCCACCCAGCCAGCAAGACCAGCTGGTGTCGTCTTCACACACAGCGCACAGCGGGCTGCATGCCCGCCCTAGGTGTTCACCACCAAGCTGGCCTGCTGTGGTCTGATGCAGCGCCTGGGCTACTGGGCTGATAGCGTGACCAAGGCTCAGGGCATCTGTGCTGTCCCTGACCTGTCGCAGAGGTGAGATCTCTGTCCTGAACCCACCCCACCCCACCCCGAATCCAAACTTACCACATGAGGCATTTGTGGCCCCTGGGGACCCCCCACGTCACCCTATTGTCCAGATTTGCTTTTTAATGTCAATCAATAGGGGTGATACTTGGATGTCGGCATGCTGCAGGCATGTGCACACGCCAGCTTCTAAAACCCCTATTAGCTAATCTCAGCAAGAGTTGAGACCTTGGCAGGGGGTCCACAGATAGGTTCCCTAGCCAGTGACGCAGGGCTGGGGCATTCGATTGCGTTCGATGGTCGTCATATTGGCATCAGCAGAGTGGGCAGCATGGAGGAGGGTTAGCCCACCTCTTAGAGCCTAATCAACAAGGGATCGGTGCAGTTGCCACTGCTGTGCTCCTACTGTGGTCTCCTCCTAGTTTCAGAGCCCCTGGGCCAGCGCATGTAGGTCACGATGTTGGACATGAAGTCGGGCTCCTCGCACATCGCGCACTATCCATCGCGTTAAACAGGGACTCACTGCTACTGGGTCAGCGTACACCAAGTCCGCAGGCTCGGTAGGGTCGGATACCCGGCAACATGCCCGACCAGCTCAGAGTGTGGCTCAGCGCGGCAGCATTCCGACACTTCAATCCGCGTGTAAACCCGTGCAGAAATGAGTCTGGAAAAGCCGTTGTCCCTTATCGTTAGGGGGGTTGGTGGTTCAATGGGAGGGGTAGCCACAGCTGTTGGAGAAGAAAGCACGTCATTTCGTTGAGTAGGCTTGTGGGAACATACTTTGGCGTGACCTAGCTACGCCTAGTAGTGCTGACTAGCCCACACGGAACCCTTCCAGCCCCCCACCCATCCCCAGCATCGCACTCCCACCCCCTCCCACCAACCCCGCCCTCCCAGCCCCTCCCAGCCCCAGCCTAGAAGCACAGCTGCGCAAGTGCCTCCCATATGGTTCGCAGCCGGCAGCGTGCTAAATACGTAGCCCACATGAAATCACCTAGGGCTGCTAATCTACCACAGGCGGCAGCTTTGGGCGTTTATATCTCGCTGCGGCTGCTCACGGACCAGGCCGTTAGAAATTGTGAGCTGGATGGGCTTGGCAGGCTGCTTATGATGTCGTTGGCTCCAAGCCTGGCTGCATGTCTTGCCCTTGCGGGAGGCCAGCAGCAACGTGACCTCAATCCAGCCATTACCCTTCAGCTATGAGGCTGCACACTGAGGTCGGGTCAACTGTGAATGACTGCACCACAACTATCACAGCCTTGAGGGGAGAGCTCCAACAGTGGTGGTGGGCCACTGGTTGCCGCACCGAGCTGCTGGGAGTTGCCTTGAGTTGGTGGGATGGTAACAACAGAACAGCGGGGCGGGGCGGGGCGGGGCGGGGCGATGGTGGGGCTAGGATGGGGTGTAGATAGTGGTGAGGTGATGGTGGCAAGCACATGGTGCACGGCAGGGTTGGGCAAGGCCAAGCAACACGGCACATGCAAGAAGCACGGGTAGGTGCTCGCCATCAGAGTAACAGCTAGTATGCCCGAAGATGCAGCTGCAGGGTCAACAACTGATGTTGTCACTGACCAGTCACTGATGTAGCTGCAGGATCAGCAGGGTTCAAGTATAACTCCAGCCTTGTGTGTTTCCGTGCGTGTGTGGAGGCCCTCCACTGGAGGGGCACTTCTACATCGGTTGGCATGCCATGTGAATCTTACTGTGTTCAGGAGGCGGCCTCCGACCGCGCATCATCAACCAGGTGCGCAGGAGTCTCAGGGCCGCCAGGCGCAGCCATCGCGCTAGGAAGCGAACAAAGGCGCCACAAGAATCGGCTGCTAATATGAGCTAATATGGTTGGCTTGCTATTATTTAATATTAGCGGGGGGGGAACCGCCCTAGCAGCTACCCTCCCCTGACACCAGGTGCCACCGTACTTACCAGGCTTCTGCTGCCAGCCCCCTGCTACTCTTGCCTCTCTCACCCCTTCCTTACCCCTCAGCAGGTGCCATACATAATGATACATTAGAGGCGCCTTGGCTACTCTGTTGTCTAGCAATCCATGTTGAGCAGCACAGGGCAACACGGCAATACATCAGGGGCGTGACAACGCATGCACTCTTTACCGTAAGGTCTAGCTACACAACTTTAACGGTGTTGAGGCCTTACTTCTGCAACCATGTCACAGGTTAACCCATGGCCCCATTTAATGTGGCGCACTGAAGGAGCACTTGTAGTGTTATTGAATGAGAGCACCATGGCCAATGCTCCCTGCATGCTGCCTGGGAGGGATGACAAGTACGTCCTTGGTGCATGCATAGTGCATTGCTGGCACGCCGAAGCTGGTGGTGACTGTTGATTGTGAGGTGGGCTGGTGGGGTGACCTTAGGCAGAGATAGCAGCTGCCTTGCTTCCTTACACCTGTTCCCTCACGAGCTCTGGTCCCAAACTGCACCTATTGCATCATATTTGCGAGAGTCAGGCCTTGCGCTCAGCTTGACGTAGGAAACACCATCAGAGACAAGTTAATCTGCAGGGCAGCACACCATATGTCATTCCAGTGTGTTTGAATAGAGCCACTGACAAACATGGATAAATGTATCTGCCCACGACAGCAGTTCTGACACTGCTGTTCATTGCTGGCTGCCTGTTGTAAGGGAGGCGCCTGATACATGTTGGTCACTCCGCAAGTAGGCTTCGAGTCAAGCAAAGAATACGCCACATGCAGCCAGGCACTACACACCACTTTGAGCGTCTCTGGATCTCCTTCTTTCTCTTGTTTGATAGCTTTAGTCTGCCATGATGGGATTGCCTTGACGTCCTGCACATGCAAGTCACCATGATGCAAGGCTTGCATGCACATGGCATGCATGGATGTATAGCTATGGCCATGGCAGGCAGGCATGTTTAGCCATCATGACCTTTGCCACTGGCAAAGTCGGGGGCTTGATCAAGAATCATGGAGTGGGTTGAGTAACAGGCCAGCTCACCAGTCCATCGTTGGACAAGAACAATCGAGCAAAGGCTACTGCCAGAACGGCAGATCCCACTGCCTGAGCCCCAGCCGCCTGGAGGTTGATGTTGCGCTTGCCATCCCGGGTTTGAGACGCTATGGCACCTTTGCGTGTGTGTGGCAGGGCACAGCATCATTGTTAGCATCATAACCCCAGCATTGACAGCCAGTGCTACCACCAATGACCCCAACATTAACAATCAATGCCACCACCCACCCAGCCACTGTATGTAAGCACCAGCATCAGCACCAGCACAAGATGCAATGCCCCACAAGCATATCACTTGACTCACCAGCTATTTGGACGGCTATGCTACGACTGGCCACTTGCATCACTGTCTCTGGTTCCTCAGACGCAGATATGCTGCTTTTTGGCTCATCATGGACACGAAGCACCAGCGCTGAACCCCTTTGCTCATTGTCACGAAACTCAGGCTGCAGTGCAGGCAACCATTTATGCGCGCACATGCAATTGTTGCTTTAGACCAGTTCCTCATGCCCCAAAACTGGTGACACCATTGTGCACCTTGACTGCCAGAAGTTTGTCCTCAAAATTTTTGGCGGCTTCGCAGACAATGCGAACTGCTTTGTAAATGGAGGGTGCACCAATGCAGTAGACTGGAGCAGGGCTGCCACGTATGACAGACCGTACCAGCATGTTTGCAGCCAACTGCGGCAGCACATCATCTGCAGAGTGAGCAGCACCTACACCTAAGCGAGCTGTGCACTAAGAGCCTTCACCCTCATTTCGGACTCCTCTCGTGGTGCCTGCACAAACCACGAACCATGCATGAATTGGTGGACGGCCGCAAGCAGACAACGACTAGTCAGCGCGCATCAAACATGGCCGCCCATGGATCAGGGCCGCAAACGAAAGTCAGCGGCCGAACATGACGATACAATGAGCAATGCTGCTACTACTGTCAGCCGCATGTGCCTCTTGCAGCCCCACACCATGATGGCGCCCTTTTCCGGAGGAGATACCAGCTGCTTCCGTGGTGGTGCAGCAGGCTCAGCATAGCTACGAACCACAAGCGGCTTTCGGCCAGCCGTGAAAGGCCGAGGCCGAACCGTGTATACGCGTGAAAGCAACATTGCTATGGCTGAGTGCGCTTGAAGGGCGGCTATCGCTGCTGCCTCCGAGTAGCTTGCAAAATGACGAAAATGACATGCGCCTTGAGACAAACAATGAACCCCTCACAAAGGGGATGTGTGTGGTTTGGAGCTACTAGGGGAGCTCTGGCAACAGGCACACACACCAGAAGGCTGAGCTGAAGTGGGCATTAGGCAAACTGTCGGTAGCCTTTACGATGAGCTCGCAGCCTGGTTCGATTCCAACTCGTGCTTTCTTTTGGTGTAGCATGAGGGCTGTGGGGTTCAGGAGTTAGTCAGTCCCTCCCAACTGTCTTGCATAGGGGGGCATCCCGTACACTGAGTTTGTTCTCGCACACGTAGCAGACTGATGATCGAAGCACATCAGAATGAAGAGGGCTCACTAAGCTACTAGGAATGGTTGTCCCGAGCTTCAATGGCTGTGCACATGATGCCCAACCTAGGCGTGAACCTGGCCTACATTTTGTGGGCAGATATCTAAGGTTCGTAAAATAGACTATAAATAGACTAGATATAGTACTAGTCGAAATAGTACTATTTTTGACTGGAATAGAGATAGTCTAGTTGCTCCATGCAAAAAAATCTTGTCCTAGGCGACTGCAGAGCTATTAGCAGTTTCAACGGGAAGACTTGTTGTCATCATTGTTGCAGTTGATATGCACATGTATATAGAGTCAAAATCGAGTATATAGAGTCAAAGTCGAGTGTTGAGTCGCCGTACCATTCCAGCACTTCGCGATTCGCTGGAAAGGCAGCTCTGCGGCTGCTGCGGCTGCTGCTGGTCCATCTGGTGTCGTGTCCGCACGCTGTCGCTTTGGCTTGCACTTGTGTTCATTTGTGGTAGACATGTTCACGCAGCTATAGGACTGGTCACAATCGCCGCAAACGGCTTTGCAAATGCTTTGTCCTTAATACTCATAGACCTGAAATGAGAAGCGCTTGCTCTCGAAGCTTTGTCTGCAATTGTAATGCTCCCAGCTTCCTCTTAGGCTGCGTGCCGCCCGATGGGCCAGCAGCTGCAGCCATCGGAGTTCGTCGATAAGGAAGTGGGCAATTTTTTGGCCGGCAGATCAACAGAATTGCAACTGATACTGACTGCTCTTAAGACTAGCACGACGTGTTTGACGAGCTAATGTACGCCCCGTTGCGACTGAAATGAGCTGATTTGGTGACGAAATAGTCGACTAGTCTACACTATTTACTATCTCTAGTCTATACTATTTACTACATGGACATAGAGATGTCTATTTGGGAACCTTACAGATATCACCATGCACGCCTCCTTCACCCTCGAGCTTCTTAACATTGCCGTGATGTAGCTAACAAAGTAATGTATGCCCTTGCGCATTGTGTTGCGACGGCCGCAATCGCGAGTTTTGAACCTGAAAAGCTGAAATTCCCGTCTAACGCACTCATACCATTTCTGATGCCCCACATAGGATCACAGCACACATCTTAGCATTGATTAGCTCGCACTTGTTATTTGCGTCGCTCGCGCTCTCAAGCGAGAGACGGGGCGGGGGCGGGGGCGGGGGCGGGGGCGGGGGCGGGGGCGGGGGCGGGGGCGGGGGCGGGGGCGGGGGCGGGGGCGGGGGCGGGGGCGGGGGCGGGGGCGGGGGCGGGGGCGGGGGCGGGGGCGGGGGCGGGGGCGGGGGCGGGGGCGGGGGCGGGGGCGGGGGCGGGGGCGGGGGCGGGGGCGGGGGCGGGGGCGGGGGCGGGGGCGGGGGCGGGGGCGGGGGCGGGGGCGGGGGCGGGGGCGGGGGCGGGGGCGGGGGCGGGGGCGGGGGCGGGGGCGGGGGCGGGGGCGGGGGCATCCTGAACGATACAACTGACACGTACCCTTGATGACCGCAAACCCCACACCGGTGTAACATTCCCTCCAATGACCATCGGGCACCCCATCAGAACTTTTAGAATTCGAACCAGTAATGGTAAAGCCCCAGCCACTGCCTATACCTTATACAGGCCCCTCCTCCCTCACTAGGGCCTCAATTTGAGTCGAACCACTAGAGACAACACAGGATGATATTAAGGTGCTGTGTGGAGTTGTGTTCCCATGCACATGGTATGTGCGCTTACCACCTAAACCATTGCCTGACCCCTGTGACAGGGGCTATACTGTACAACATACCCAGCTTAAGGTACTTCTTGCCCTTGGCTGGCAGAGCTGGTAAGCCTGGCCACAGCTCCAGCAGCTTGCTGGCTTGTAAATAGGGTCCCGCTGCAATTGCACTGTCTCAACGGCCCAAATGACAGCAGCGTTTGAACTAGGTAAGGGAAGATGTTTGTTAGTTGGGGCCACCCCAACTGCACTGTGTGTGCAGCAGCAGTAACAGTGATAGGATTACTACACAACAGCACACAACCAGCACTGCTTGCTGCCCATATCCACCCGCTCACGGTTTTTATTACAATTGCCATAGGGGGCGTCACATCAGGGTCAGAGTCAAGATTAGGGCTAGCATTCGCTCAGCCTTATCAAATCTCATCGGCCTTATCAGTTGTACAGCCATGACAGTTATCACCAGAAAAACAATCTAACATAGCGTACTAGTCCTTGCTATGCATGGCTGTTACGGCATGCCATTCGCTGAAACTCAGTTGCCTGGTGCTTGGACTGCTCGTCCTTCACTTGCTATCAGTCCTGCTGCTGCAACACCTCCAAAACCAGTAGTGCAGCTGCCACATCTTTAAATGGTCTCACTCTTGATAATAAAACGAACCTGCAATGCAAGCAGATGTCAGCGCTCATCACATCAGCTTTCAAGACACGATCTCCTAGCATGACGAGTTTTGGGGTAAAACCCTGCTCGTACCGCGTTCAATGCGCGCTCCTCCTTTTGAACTGTGATAAACTCTGGTGCAGCACGAATGTCCTGCAAGACAACAGTCATGATGTGCTTACGGTTACAGCAAGAATGTGAGCATAACAGCAGAGTTATGGCCACATCTCAGTGTGCACTGCCAGCAGCTTACCAGGTTATTCTGCTCCAGGTAGAGCCTGGTGTTCCCAATCGTCAAGACAGCATTGGACACTGCGTCGACCCCGATTGCCACCAGTGATACATTTGCTCCTTCACGGACGCGTGCAGCAAGCGCCCCTGCATCAGTCATCAGCATCAATCACTCAACACATTCCAGACTGTGACCAGAGGTTGCTCAAATGTCTTACCTGCCACTTGAACAGGTCGGCTGCGCGATGACACCTGCAAGTCTACAACCTCCCCTTCTGGGAGGAGAGGGGCTCGTGGTCCTGCAGACTTTGCTATGTACAGAGCTACATTTGCTCGGCGTTCCTTGCCACGGAATGCAGGCTGCATGTATTGTAAAGGAGCTTTCTTAGTGTTTGCATGCAGGCACCACTTTTGAGAGAGCAACATGCGACATGAGTTGCAACCTGTACCTGAAAAGACAGGTCCAGATCATCGGACTTCAAGTACTGGCGTGCGATGCATATGGCCTTCACTGCCTGGAACAGAAAATAAACACGTGCATGCAATTGATGGCATGTCCATTAGGAAATAACTATCAGGAGCCAACTGTCCTATCATCACCATACACACCTGGTTGATTGAGGTTGCTCCAATGCAGAGTGTTGCTGGTGGCTCTGACTCCCGAGCACTGTGCGAGATTTTGCCAGCCACAGACTGCGCAAACATACATGTGCAATGGCTCTCGAGCAATAATGGCAGGCTTGCAGGCAGTGTACAACAGTGCGCTCAGGTGGTGCCACCACATGTGCAGTGACGGAGAGCTGTTGGTTGTACTGCAGAGCATTGTAACTCAGATCCGCCAGCATACCTTGACGTTGCTGCCAGCGCCAACCTAGACGCGGCACAAACATTAACGCGGGGGTGGGTCACTAAGTACTGGCAAGGCTGCTAATCATGTTCGACGCAGTGACAGCTGACCTTGATAAACTTGCCGCTGGCCAAGCCTTCCACCTCTTCGGGCGTAGCTGCAGTGCCGCTGTCCTTCGGCGTCACGATCTCAACAACTTCTGGACCTCTGCTCTCCATCCCTCACAAAGTCTACTTGTTGGTATAGCTAGACTTTGTAAAGGACGACTTTAACCTTGAGACCGGCAGGTGGCTGCCGGAGGTGTAGGTAGAAGGTGCGAGGTGCTGCGGAGGCTATGGTAACAGCCTGCGAGGCTATAACTGCGGCGGCATGCAATGTGTGATGTATACTTGCTCAACACGAGCAGCTCACACAAGGGATAACGTCAGCTGAGAAGCCGTGAATGGAATGATGACAGCTCCGCTTACCAGTTACTGGCAGGGACTAAGCCAGCAACCTACCTAGCACTCCTAGTCAAGTGACCTGGCTTTAAAACGTGCGCATGGCTCACGTCAAAGGGGGACACCCCAGGGTTGGGGCCTGTTATGTTTACCTTCAATGTGCTGCGCGGCAGATGTCAGTTGTGGAGGTTAGATGCACGATGACGACCGCTTTGTGAACACGGAGAGACAAGAGACCACAGCGTCAAGCGAGAAACAGCGTTCGCGCCTGGGCCAGCCTCCCTCTTTCCTGCGGACACCTTTCACCAGCAGCCGCATCCCCTGGCATCCGCGTATGAGCCCATGGGGCCTGCCTCATTCATTCATTCCACCTATTACAAGTGGTGTGATAGCCTGGTTGGGGTAAGGGAGGTGGTGCTCCTGAACTCGCTCATTGCATCCATCCACATCGCCCATACACCACACACTCGCACACGTCCGCTGGGGAGAGGAGCCAGTCACTCCTGACGTGCAGTTGCTAGCCCCTGTGCACTCACTGACAGCCAATCAGTTAACAAGGCGTGCCGCTCATGGCGTCTCCGCCCCAGCCCAGCCCCAGCCTGGCTACTGCCCCCCTTGCCACCTCAGGCTTCTCCTCCTTCAGCGCCGCTGCTTTCCAGCAGTCGGTGCACTTCCAGCACCTGCAGAGCACGCAAGCTCAGGCCCAGGCCCAGCTGGCCGGCATCACACAGCTTGCCCAGCACTACCTGCAGTCCTCTTCTGACTCAGAACCAGGTGGCTCCAAGCGCGACCTCTTGGACCCTCCATCCCCTCCCTCTTCACCACCCTCCCCAGCTCACCTTACCCAGCCCCCCCTCAAGCGCAGCAAGCTCAGCAGCAAGCACAAAGACAAGAAAGGCGGCAAGCAAAAGCGCGCTCGCACCAGCACCGCCGCCTCTGAAAGACATCAGCAGCGGCAGGAGGTGTTGCGGGCAGAGCAGCGCCTCGCAGCCGCAACCGCCGCGGCGAGGGGGTTGGGCAAGGCAGTGGGCGCAGGAGTGACTGGCCTCGGAGCTGGCTTCCCTTGGTCGTCCGCAGCCCCTTCCATCGTGCCTAGCGGTCCACCGGCCTTGTACTTTGACACACGTGGTGACTTTCAGAACCTGGTGTACCGCGGACTGTACGCCACGAACATCGCGGCTTTTGCGCGACGCGACCCGCTTGGCCTAACTCCGGCGGCAGCGGCCCGGCGGGCGAGGCGTGCTGCCAACTGGCTGGACGTGGAGCAAGGCGGGGGCCGCTATTGGCACGCGGCCCAGGTAGGTACCAGCTGCCCATACCCGACCCTCAACGATGTCCTCCATACGCTGCTGCTGCGCATGCTGCAGCACCTTGACCCTCACTAGGGCCTACATTGGAATGGACCACAAGAGACCACCACAAAACAGCGTTGTCTGTGTGACAATATATTCCCATGCACGTGGCATAGGCGCCTACCACCTCCACCATTGCCTGACCTCTGTGACAGGGTCTACGATCTAGAGTTGGCATGCCCTGCATGCACTAATGTAAGCTGACGACAGCGTGAATGGGGGGGGGGGCACACACTACTGTGCATCAACAAAATGCTGCTGCTGCTGCTGCTGGGCCTTGGGTGGCCGGTCTTGCAGCCGCTTGTAACCCAGTTCAGGGTATTCCTTGCCCTTGGCCGGCAGAGCTGGCAGGTTTGGCCAATAGCACAGCTCCAGTGGGCACTACCTGCACTCCCCCAATGCGCTGCATGTTCAGCGCTGCATTGCAGTCCCTGTCCAGCCACCTGCCTGGCTGTGGGTGCTGGCTTCGCCCTGGCAGCCTCGCCCTTGGCCCTGCGTTCATGCTCACCGGATCACTGCCACTTGCTGCAGCAGTGCACCCACCTTGCATGTCTGTGCCCTGCCTCACGCACCCCACCCCCCTCCTGCACCTGGACCCTAAGAGCAGCAGCCAGCAAGCCCAACAAGCTGTAGAGCAAGCTTACCATCAGTCACACCGCCTCCCCCTGCCTCCCCTTGCCCCTGCCCTTAACCCTCTCTGCTCGACCCCTGCCCCCCTGCCCCCTGCCCTACTGCCTCCCAGGTGCTGGCCCAAAGAGATCGTGGGCTGCGGCGCCTACACCTGGCCGCCCCAGCCCCCTCCCCGTCCAGCAGCAGCAGCAGCACCGTCGCCCCACTGGGAGGTTACACAGCGCTTGGGAGCAGCCACCGCCGCCTGAGCCGTGCCCTGCCCCTGCCCACCTACATCCCGCTGCACGCCCCTCCCACTGGTGCCAGGCCCGGCAGCGCCATCCCCACCGCCTTTGGCCACCAGCAGGGCGGTGCTGGGCGGCTGGAGGGGCTGGCAGGGGGCTCAGGGCGGGGGGAGGAGGAGGGGGAGACACTGGACCAGTGGGTGCTGCGGAGGACCCAGGAATTCAGTGTCGCCACACGGGCCCAGCCTCATCGCTGCCAGCTGTGGCTGGACTATGCGGCATGGCAGGACCAGGCAGCCAGGCTGGTGGGCCGCAGGTGGGTGTGAAGGGCAACCTGGCTGCTGCGACGACTGGCTGGACAAGGGTGGAGGAACAAGGACAGAGAACCCCACCCCACCCCACCCCACCCCACCCCACCCCACCCCACCCCACCCCACCCCACCCCACCCCACCCCACCCCACCCCACCCCACCCCACCCCACCCCACCCCACCCCACCCCACCCCACCCCACCCACCCCCACCCCACCCCACCCCACCCCACCCCACCCCACCCCCACCCCACCCCACCCCACCCCGTTCTCGTTCTGCAGGCCTGCACGCCAGGGTGGAGCCAGTTCAGACGCGGCTGCTGTGGCTGAGAAGAAGGTGGCAATTCTGGAGCATGGCCTGCAGCTAAACCCAGGTGGGGTAGGTCCTCAACACACCAACCTCACCCACCCACTACCGCCCACTTGCCCGCTCACCCGCCCGCCCACCCGACCGCCGCCACTAGCCTGCCTGACCTGATCACGGCCCAGCTCCAGGCCCCCGGTGCTTCCCATTGCCACCTGTCTTCAGGGGAGGTGCGGCTGCTGACTGCACTGCTGGAGGCGGCAGGGCGGGTGGCCTGCTGGAAGGACCTGCCCTGGCCAGCCGCTGGGAGGCCGCCATTCGCCGCTGGCAAGCCCAGCAGCAGCAGCAGCAGCAGCAGCAGCAGGAGGGGCCCGAGGGTCTGGGTCTGCAGCTGGGTACAGCCTGCCTGTGGCGCACGTACCTGCAGCTGCGTCAGGCGACCTTCTCCGTCTACTCCTTTCAGGCGCTGCAGGTGAGGGTGGGGGTGGGCAGGGCAGGCAGGGGACCTGGGATGCTCACAATAGGAAGGGGGGAGGAGGGGGAGGAGGGGGAGGAGGGGGAGGAGGGGGAGGAGGGGGGAGGAGAGGGGGGAGGAGGGGGAGGAGGGGGAGGAGGGGGAGCACGCGGCATGTCAGGGGGGTGGGAGCGGGGTTAGGGTGGGGGTAGGGGTAGGGGTAGGGGGAGGTTGGAGGGGGTGCAGGAGACGGGTCAGCCTGCTTCACAGCTGGCACCCCAGCCTGCTGCTCAGCTGCCTCACCAGCCTGCCCCACCCTGCCCCGCCGTGGCCGCTGATGCTGGTGAGCCCCCCAGGGGCTGTTCACTGAGGCCTTGGGGGACATGAGCCGGGGCGTGGTGCAGGCGGCCAGGGCCCCTCCCGCCCCCCCTGGCCCTGCGCTCACAGCTGCAGCAGGCCGCCCTGGGCTTTGCCCCTGGACTTCATCTACTCAGCACTGCAGGTCCAGCCTCGAAGCCGGCTGCCTGCCCTGCCTGCCCTGCCTGCCCTGCCTGTCCTGCCTGCCCTGGCTTGACCATGCTCCCCCCCCCCCCCCCCCCCGCACCCCTCCCTCTCCTCACTGCTCCCCTGACCCCCCCCTGCTCCCTTCATCCCTGCAGTGCACCCCCCTCCCCCCCCCCTTGCCTCCTGCAGGCAGGGCACCAGGAGCTGGGCGTGGCCAGGCTGCAGGCGCTGCTCGAGTACCAGCTGTGCGCCCCCCTGGGCCCCAGGCAGCCAGCAGGCCACGGCAGCAGCAGCAGCAGGGGTGGGGGTGGGGGGTGCGGGGTACAGCTATGGGGCGGCGCTGCGCCTGTTCAGCGGGTTCTGGGAGGCCGGGGCGCCCCGCCTGGGTGCCCCAGGTGCTGCGGGCTGGGCTGCCTGGTTCAGGTGAGGCCAGGGGGGGAGGGGGGAGGGGGGAAGGGGGAGGGGGGGTAGGCCAAAGCAAAGTGGTCAGGGGAGAGAGGCCTGAGAGCCAGAGAGGTAGAGAGGTAGAGCAGGCCAGGCCAGGGGGAGACAGGCCAGGCTAAAGAGTTGAGGGGCTGGGCAGCAGGCAAGGCGGAGACCTGGCTGTCACCCGGGGCACCCCTCCTCCCCACCCCTGCAAGGCTTTCACCACAGGAAAGGGAAAGTATGTTGACGGGGCTGGGCCGTGGTCGAGCCTCGGGTCAGGGGCTGAGGGCCGTGAGGGCCACTGACAGCAGGGCTGCAGGGCTTGTCCACAAACTGGGTGTGGCGGGGCTTGCCCTGCTCATCCCTCACTCCCCCCTCCTCACTCCCCTCCCCACCCTACTACGCCTCCCCCTGCCTCCCCCTGCCCTCCTCCTCACCCTGGCTCCCCATCCTCCTTGCGCAACTTTCCTGTCTTCCCACCTCCTCCCCCCCCTCCTTCCCTCCCTCCTCCTTCCCTCCACCCCCTCCTTCCCTCCCCCCCTCCTTCCCTCCCTCCTCCTTCCCTCCCTCCTCCGTCCCTCCCCCCCCTCCTTCCCTCCCCCCCCCTCCTTCCCTCCCTCCCTCCTTCCCTCCCCCCCCTCCTTCCCTCCCCCCCTCCTTCCCTCCCTCCTCCTTCCCTCCCCCCCTCCTTCCCTCCCCCCCTCCTTCCCTCCCTCCTCCTTCCCTCCCCCCCTCCTTCCCTCCCCCCCCCCTCCTTCCCTCCCTCCTCCTTCCCTCCCTCCTCCTTCCCTCCCCCCCTCCTTCCCTCCCTCCCTCCTTCCCTCCCCCCCTCCTTCCCCTCCCTCCTCCTTCCCTCCCTCCTCCTTGCCCCCCTCCCTTTTCCTCCGCCTCTTCCCTCCCCTTGCATCAGCCCCCATCAGCCCCATCAACCCAGGCCCTGCCCCCCATGCTGTGGCAGGCAGCAGCACCGCGACCTGCTGGTGGGGCCCGCTGCTGCCGCTGCCGAGGAGCAGGACCGGGGCAGCTGGGCTGCTGACCCGGCAGCAGCAGGAGGATGCAGAGGCAGCAGCAGCAGCAGGGGGCGCCTGCTGGAGCGGGTGGCTCCAGGCCCCTGCCCCTCCTGCCTCCTCCTCCTCGCCTGGACACCCGCCCCTGCCCTCCTCCTCCTCCGCCTCCTCCTTAGTACCTCTGCCTGCAGCTGCTCGTGGGGCGGGGCCTGTGGCTGCGCCCATCATCATCAGCTTGGGCCGCCAGGGGGGGATGCAGGGGATGGGGACCAAGGCCGGGGGGGCCGGTGGGCGGCAGGAAGGAGCAGCGGGTGTGGGTGCGGGCGCAGGGGGGGGAGGGGGGCCCCCTCAGCCGG
Source organism: Haematococcus lacustris (assembly GCA_030144725.1). NCBI lineage: Eukaryota > Viridiplantae > Chlorophyta > Chlorophyceae > Chlamydomonadales > Haematococcaceae > Haematococcus > Haematococcus lacustris. The sequence goes on along the minus strand of JASKMD010000262.1, from coordinate 39,496 downwards.
ATGCTGGGGCCAGAGCGGGGGGGGATGGGGGGGTGCAGCAGCCGCTGCTGAGTCCTGCAGGGGGAGGGGCAGCAGCTGGGGAGGGTGAAGGGGGAGCGAGGCGGGAGGAGGGGCAGGGGCGGGAGGCGTCTGCTGGGGCTGAGGTGAAGGGAGGAGGGCGGGAGGGGGTTCACAGCAGCAGCAAAGGCGGCAGGGGGCCAGAGGTAAGGGCTACAGGGCAAGAAGGGGAGGTGGAGTTGCAGGCACGGGGGGGGGTGGAAGAGAAGGGGGGAGGAGAGGGTGAGAGATGAGGATGAAGATGAGGAGGAGGGGGAGGAGGAGGTTAGGCAAGAGGAAGAGCAGGAGGAGGAGGAGGAGGAGGAGGAGGGCGAGAAAGTGGACGAGCAAAAGCTGCTCACCGAGCTTGGGTTGCGGCTTGAGCAGGTGAGGGGCGCACAGGGAGAGGGGCGCACCCACTGCCTGGGCAGCCATTGCACGCCTGACCTGACGCCTGACCTGACCTGACCTGACCTGACGCCAGCTGCTCCCGGCTCATGCCTACTGCTTGCGGTGCGCCGTGCCAGTAAGCTGGTAAGCAGTGCTGGTAAGCAGTGCTGGTAAGCAGTGTGACGCTTCCATCAGTGACACTTGGCCTTATTCTGCCAGACTGACCTTGCTGGCACAGCTCCTCGTACAGCCATAGCCAGTCAAGCTACGGGCCATGACATGTATATTCTTATTTATATATTTAAATAAATCACTTATCATCATTACTTATCATTTAAATAAATTACTTATATACTTATCATACTCCTACATGTATATAAACTTATCATCTCCTCATGTATATTTTGAGTTTGCCTGCGGGCCTGCCACGGTCTGTTGTGGCCTGGTCCAGCTGGGCATAGCCAGGCAGGGGTTTCACACAGCCCAGGCCTCCCTTGCTGCTGCCCCTGCCCCGGCGCCCTGCAGGAGCTGGAGGGGGTGAAGCAGCGGGGGGTGGGGCCTGACCTGCTCAGCCGCTGGGTCGCTGTGGAGCAGCAGCGCAGCCAGGCAGCAGGTGCAGCCCCCTTCACCTTAACCCAGGGGGCCACCAGGGGGGCAGCCCCTGGGAAGGGGGAGGAGGGGGAGGGGGTGGAGGAGGGGGAGGGGGGTGAGGTCCTCAAGGTGACGTTTGATAATGTGCGGCCCCTCCTCTTCCCTGTGGAGGTCAGTGGACGCTGGGGGCAGGGGGTGGGAAGGAGGGCAAGGGCAGGGCAGGGCAGCCGGGGGGGGCCGGGGGGGAAGGGGCAGCGGTAAGGGAAAGGGTGGGGAAAGGGGGCCAGGGGTTGAGGGTCAGGGGTAGGGTGCAGGGGGGGGGGAGCATTGGAAGTCTGGAGTGGTAGTTGGGCCAGGTGGGTCCGCGACCTTAACCCTGACCCTGACCCTGCTCAAGACACCCCCACCCCCTCCTGCTCCTAACCTCCCTCCCCCTCTGACCCCACCATCGCCCGTATCCACACACCCGACCCTACCCCCCTGCCCCCAGCCGTCAACCCAACACCAGTGCCTGCCCTGCCCACCTCCCCTTGCTGCGAATGCCTCAGCTGCTGCTCATGCCAGCGCCTGCTCGCCAACATTGGCTCATACCAGAGCCGCCTGCTGCTCACGCCTACACCCCCCTGCTGCCCTGCACACCTGTCCATCCCATCCCAGGCCCTGCCACCCCCTACAGCCCCCTCCCTGCTGCCCACGCAGAGCACCCAACCACCTCCCCACACCACCACAGCCCCTGGCAGCCCCCAGCCGCCCTGCTGCTGCCCATGTCGACGCCGCCCTGACTCACCACCATTGGCTCATGCCAGCACTGCCTGCTGCTCATGCCAGCGCCTCTTGCATGACTCTTGCAGACGCCTGCCCAGCGCTACCAGCTGGCCCTGGCTGCCCTAGCCCTGCTGGGCGTGCCACTGGGCGGCGGCTGGCTGAGCACCAACCTCCCCCTGCTGCTGCTGCCAGAGGTGGGGGGGCAGCCGCCCCCTGACCCCCTGACCCAAGCTCAGCTGAGAGGCCGCTACCTGGACCTGGCCACAGCAGCAGCCATCACCCAAGCCATAGCCAGCAGCTCAGGGCCCCCCCCCCTCCCACGGGGCAGCAGCAGCAGCAGGGGGTGGGTGGCAGCGTGGGGCGACTCAGGCCCCCCTCTGGCCCTCCCCAGCCGCTTTCATGCTGACAGCTGCCACGGGCAGGGGAGGGGGGTGCATAGGGGGAGGGGGCGAGGGGGAGGGGCTGGTTGGGGAAGGCCAGCAGCAGCAGCAGCTCAAGGGGGCCCCAGCCTGCCCCTCTCTGGCGGCCAGCATGACAGCCGTGCTCGCCCCCTGCACCCAGCCCTGCCCCTGGTATGCTGAGGGGGAGGGGCGGAGGGCAGGGGTGGCTGCACTGCTGAGCCAGCTGCTGCAGCCCGGGCAACCGCTGGAAGGCCATGGGGGGGTGGCCCTGGCGTACTTGCTGGTGGAAGCTAGCCAGGCCAATGGGGGGGGGCAGCAGGGGGTGCTACTGGGGGGCACACCCGCACACAGACCAGCTGGGGCAGGGGCAAAGGGGCCAGCGGGGCAGGTAAGGGGCGGGGGGGTGGGGTTGGCTTGCATGGATCGAGCACGTGCTGCTGCCAAGCAGCTGCTGGGGGGGCAGAGGGGCAGCCTGGCGCTCTGGGGCGCACTGGCAGCGCTGGAGGGGCTGGCAGGCAACCACAAGGTGAGGGTCAGGGCGGCAGGGCGGCAGGGATGGCGGCGAAAGGGGTTCAGCTGAGCAGGGGCAGGCTGGGCTGAGCTCTACTGGGCTGAGCCCTCCTGGTGTCCCTCAGCCCCTGCCCCTGCCCCTGCCCCTGCCCCCGCCCACCCTGTCCTGTCCTGCTGCTGCTGCCCCTGACCCGGCAGATGTGCAGCCGAGTGTACTCCAGCAGCCTGGCCGCCGCCCCCAGCCTGCCCCTCAGACAGCGCTTAGAGCAGCTGCCCCCCCTGGTGCTCCAGGCAGCTCAGCAGGAGCTGTGCAGTGGGCAACAAGGGCTGGCGGCGGTCCTGGGGCTACAGGGGCGGGGGGAGGTAGGGGGGAAGCTGGAGGGGCGGCCGGGAGGCCCGAAAGGGGGGGAGCCAGGTCAGGCGTACACAACAGCGGTGGCGGCGGTGGCGAGGGCGGGTCACCTGCTGGTGTGGCTGCTGGCTGGTGAGTGGGGCGGGGAGGTGACTGGGGATGAGGGCAGGGGAGGGGGTACTGAAAGGGTAAGAGTGGAGGTGAAGGGCAGGTCCCAATGGTTGTCAGCGGTGCCCTGACGCAATTACGTGCCCACCCCACCCCACCCCACCCCACCCCACCCCACCCCACCCCACCCCACCCCACCCCACCCCACCCCACCCCACCCCACCCCACCCCACCCCACCCCACCCCACCCCACCCCACCCCACCCCACCCCACCCCACCCCACCCCACCCCACCCCACCCCACCCCACCCCACCCCACCCCACCCCACCCCACCCCACCCCACCCCACCCCACCCCACCCCACCCCACCCCCACCCCACCCCACCCCACCCCACCCCACCCCACCCCACCCCACCCCACCCCACCCCACCCCACCCCACCCCACCCCACCCCACCCCACCCCACCCCACCCCACCCCACCCCACCCCACCCCACCCCACCCCACCCCACCCCACCCCACCCCACCCCACCCCACCCCACCCCACCCCACCCCACCCCACCCCACCCCACCCCACCCCACCCCACCCCACCCCACCCCACCCCACCCCACCCCACCCCACCCCACCCCACCCCACCCCACCCCACCCCACCCCACCCCACCCCACCCCACCCCACCCCACCCCACCCCACCCACCCCACCCCACCCCACCCCACCCCACCCCACCCCACCCCACCCCACCCCACCCCACCCCACCCCACCCCACCCCACCCCACCCCACCCCACCCCACCCCACCCCACCCCACCCTACCCCACCCCACCCCACCCCACCCCACCCCACCCCACCCCACCTTCTCCCTTAACCCCTGCATCATGCTCTCCCCCGTGCCTTCACCTGTGCCCCGCAGCTGGTTGTGACCCTAGCTGCCCCGGCCCTTGCAACGCATACAGCCCCAGCAACCAGCCCCCCACAGCCACGCAGCTGACTGCAGCCAGGCTGGGGTTCAGCCGCCTGGCCCCCCTGATCACCCAAGCTGCCTACCACTTAGAGGGTGCCGCTCCCCAGCCCACGCAACCTGCTGGCTCCGCCTGCCCAGCAGCAGCTGGGGCGTGGCAGCACCCGGGCACCCACATGGGCTGGGCAGCATTGGTCGCTGCGGCGGGATTGCTGGAGGTGGTGGTGGGCAGGCTGGCGGTGTGGGGGGGGCAGGGGGCAGGGGCAGGAGCGCAGCCGCATGAGGAAGGAGGGGTGGGGTCAGCGATGGTGGTGCTGAAGAACACGGTGGCGGGCGCTCCACTAGAAGTGCGGCGGATCAGCCCTGCACACGAATGGCTGCAGGTGGGGGCAGGAGGGCAGGAGGACAGGAGGGCGGGAGGGCGGGAGGGCGGGAGGGCGGGAGGGCGGGAGGGCATGAGGGTGGGAGGACCTGGTGTGGGGCAGCTTTGGACTCAATGGTTGGTTGAGGTAGGGGTGACAAAGGGCGTAACCCTGCTATCAGTGCAGTGCGGGGGTCTAGGAATGGGAGCTGTCGCCTCTCTGGCTCCCCCTTGTCCTGCCCCACTCAACGTTACCTGTCTAAACCTTGGCTCCCGCCCACGTCCCCTCTCACCCCTGCCCTCACCCCTGAGCTGCCCTCCCCTCCCCTCCCCTCCCCTCCCCTCCCCGCTGCCCCTGCCCCACTCTTGTGCTGCCCGCAGGTGTTCTTCTGCGAGGTGCTGGTGTCAGAGGCCTGCAGCGGCAGCACCCAGCTGAGCCCCGCTCGCATCCGCGCCCACCTAGCTGAGGTGTGCTGGGTCACACCACAGGGGCACTCACAAGGGGGCGCCACTCGAGGCACTCACAAGGGGGCGCCACTGGGGGCGCCACAGGGGAGAGCCACAGGCCTTGGAGGAGGCAGAGGGGAGGATGTCAAGGGCAAACTCATGTATATGCGGGCACCACCCACAGCCTGGCAGATCTGATGTCTGGGGAGGGCTGTGTGGAGGGCACAGCAGGGGGAGCAGCATCCATATCAGGAGGGACCATCAGGCTTGAGCACGCATTGTGGCTAGCAATACATGGCAGCGACAGTTGTGGACTCAAAGGGTTGGCTGGCTTGCCGCTCAGCACGGCTTAGGCCCGGTCCAATGTCTCACCCCTTCGCAGGCGCTGGTGCTTTACCCACACAATCCGTCACTGCTGCAGCTGCTGGTGGTGACAGAGCAGCGCGCGCACGCGCACGTGCGCCTGCGCCATTACCTTCATACCGCATGCGCCGCGGGACCTACTCCGCAGCTTCTCGCCACCTGCCTCGCGTGCGAGGCGTCGAGTGGCATACCGGACGGCAGGCCGCTTTCCGCGCAACCGGCTTTGCGCAGCCGGCTGCATGCAATTTTTGAGCGTAGTGCTGCGGACAAGCGGCTGGCCGTCTGCCCGCAGTTGTGGCTAATGTACCTGAGGTGAGTTTCGGAGCCTGATGTTAGTCAGGCGAGCAGGCCAGTGGAGGGGGTAAAAGAATGGACAAGAAGGGAGAGCATGCTAGCCAAGGGAGATTGTTGTGTTTGAGTATGTAGCACTCACAATCTTCTTGCGCTGTTTTGCTGCCTGCTTGCTTACCTGTTGGCTAGTCTCGCTCGTGGCACAATGCCCGCCTGCCTGCTCACCCACCCGCCCGCCTGCTTACGCATGCCACGCGATTCGGATTGACAGCGCGTATTGCTGTAAAGTACTATCCATGAATGGTCCTAAATGGTAGAGATACTACGGTACGCATAACCTCACCTGTGATGGGTCGCTGTAGCTGTGAGCGCATGGCCCGTGCTTTGCCTTCGCAGCTATGAGGCTGAATGCAGCAATGCGGAGGCAGTGCGCCGTGTGTTCCTGCGCGCCGTACGCGCCTGCCCTGGATGCAAGGACGTATGGATGGCAGGCTTTGCCGCAAGTGCTGGCATGGCGGTGAACGAGGTGCAGCAGGCAAGCTTGGCGGCGGGCGGCCGAACACTGGCGCCGGGTGATGCACCTGCCGGGGCCGCACTCTCAGCTCGGGAGGCAGCCGAGTTACTGGAAGTCATGGCAGCCAAAGGCCTACACGTGTACACTGATGTGGCAGAAGTGGTGATGATGGCTCTCGAGGACGAGTGATGTGCTGAGGCTGCTATCTGGTTGCTGGTGCACAAACATCATGGGTAGGGGTGTTTGGAGTGGTGTGGGGGGCATGTCAGCGGTTTGGTGAACAAGGGATGGATGAGGCGCAATGGAGGCAAGGGCAACGAAGCAGTGCATGGTTACATCGTGTTTACTTATCTATGTGCATGATACTATGAGTCGCAAGTAGGTTGGGATAGCCCAATCACCCAAAGGCGAGGCCTTGCAGCCATGCCAGATTAATGGTCATCACCCATGTGAAGACATGCCAGGGTAGGAAACATGTTTTGCATGTCTAACGGCATATGCAGCCCATGTGAAGCCTGGTGAAAACCATCCATGCAGCCCCAACACATGATCCAGCAGCTCCTTTTCATGGAAGTCAAGGACCGCGGGGTTGTGCACACCCTGACTGACCTCAGCTGGTGCGTAACCCAGCCACTAGCACCACTATCAAGCCCCTGTCTTGCACAACAGCGGGACATCAGGGTGCCAAGCCGACTGAAAAGGTCGCAGCAGCGGGCTACTTTGCACGCAGTGCGCCCTGCACCTGGTCCACTGTGCCACCGCGTGCACAACAGGTGACAGATAGAACTAAATCTAGGTCCAGCCCATGTGAGGTGTGCCAGGGCTGCATGCCATGATGCAGTGGTCTTAGATGCATCCTACCCACCCATTGTGCTTGACATGATACATAATGATGGCACACAGGATTGGCTATGAGCAACCCCCCTGCTGTGGTGGTATCCAACCCCAGGGGTGTATATAAAGTGTGTCTGCAGTGTGACTGCCTGCCTGCCTGTGCGCCCCTCCAGCCACCTTGGCTGCCACCTAATGATCTTGCCACACTGGAGCGCCCTCTGGCACTGGGGCGCCCTCTGTCCCCAGCCCCTGCCCTGCCCACCCAAAGACCGCACCACGGCCCCCCCTGGCTGCCAGCCCGCTGGGTCTGCCTCCCTCCCACCCCACACCCACCAAGCAGCTGCCAGGCAACAGCTTGATCCGGCTGTCCCCTAGGACGGGTGTTGGGATGCAGCCAGCCCAGGGACCTGGGGCAGCGCCTGCAGCCCTGGCGGCTGGGGCCCCCGTGTCTGGCCCTGACCGCACCCAGCAGGCGGGGCAGTTGGTGCAGACAGTCACTGGCTTCTTCCCAGCTCTGTCCAGGGTGCAACATGGCTGCCCCCCAACAGCAGCAGCAGGCCTACCAGAGCCCTTGTATGCCAGGCTGCCCTTGTATGCCAGCTGTACAGGAGGGGCAGGGCCAGGGCCAGGACTTTACTATGACGCACACCGCGCCCTGCAGCGCCTGTCCTTCTCCATCAAGGGACTGCAGCATAGCTGTCTGCGCCATTGATGCATGGATACTTGCATTCTTGGTGATCTATGTTGGTAATCTATGTTGGGATACTCAACTCCGCCTGGCAGGGGTAAGCTTGCCCTTGGACTGCTGTTTGCCAGCTTTGGCTTTGGGTATGGGAGCGGCTGACACAGGCGGCAGTGTGGTCTGCAGGTGCCGGGAGATGGCGGTGAAGGGGTTGCCTGCAAACACAGGGTGGCTGAGCACGGCCTGCATGCGCTGTGTTTCGCTGGCGGCCAGGCTGAGGCGCGTCTTGCTGCTCTTCACACCCTGGCCAAATGGCCGCCGAGACACCTCTGCATGCAGTCAGCCACACCCACACAACCCTCCATGAGCGCATGGGACATTGGAAAGCAACTATGGCCCTGCTCACCAGCCTGACAAAGCACTGCCAGGTGGTGACAGTGCATGAGTGCCGCACTAACATGGTCAGCTCAGCTATGAACAGCCCTGGACCGCAGCAAGCCTACCGACGCCACTATACCGACGCGCCACTGTACCGACGCGCTCCGCTGCACTTCACTGTAAGCTTCAAGTAAACCGACATGTTGTTCCTTGTTGAATGAGTTTTGTTGGTGTACGACAATGGTTTAAAACCATGTACATGCGGACAGTACCCACAGCCTGGCAGATCTGATGTCTGGGGAGGGCTGTGTGGAGGGCACAGCAGGGAGAGCAGCAACCATATCAGTGTACCGGCCTCTGCTTATGGCAGATGATGGTGGGTTCACATCGGTATAACCGTCAACCTGGTATTGCTGCATGGCATGACTGAGCAGACAGTGTAGTGTGGCTGCTGGGCATACCATGCACAAATGATTGCCTTAAGCTGTACAGCTCACACATACAGGATGTGGCTGCACAGCTGAACAGAGGGCTGTCATGGCTGCCATGTGCCATGTGCTATGACAAGCGTCATCATCTACTCACGTTGCGGGGCTGCTTGCGTTGCTTCCAAAGCTGTGGACAGGGAGCTCAAGCTGTCCAGCGCCTTGCTGCTGCTCTGCACCTTCTTTCGCCGCTTCTGCACCCCAGCCTTCTGGAGCTTGGGAGCATGTGCGACGACTCGCTCCAGAAAGGATACCTGTGTGCTTGTCGAAGGGGGTGGCAGCAGGTACTGGAAGACTGTACAACCCCCTTCCATTTTTTCATTAGGGCGATGGTGCATGAACCTACTTTCTGAGCTATCTTGCGTTGCAAGTGCTTAGGTGGCGCTGGGCCGGCGCTGGGTGCGGAGGGCTTAGAGGCTGACACATCCTTGTCGGCCCGGAGCGCCGCCTTGAGGTACCGTTGCTTGCCTCCAACCTTGGCTTTCGCCATATTGAGTAAATCCGCAACCTTATAAAGTAGAAAACAGCAACTTGAAGTAAATATACTCCAGACATGCAAAAACAAAACACACAGCTCTGCCTTCAGGTGGCGCTGTGCCACTGCGTTATGTTTGCACCGTTACAGTTGTCAGTCACAGAATACAATGCAACCATGACAATGTCCCTGCCTGCCTGGCATGACTCCGGCCGGCACGAAGTAAGTGGGGTTTTTATTTTTACGATAATGCTCTGATCAGGTCAACAAAACTCATTCAACAAGGAACAACATGTCGGCCTGTGGGTAATCTCACTCAGCTACCACAAACATGTTGTAGCATCCTCGGTCGCACCCTTGATGACTGCAAACCCCACGTAGATGGCACTTTCCCGGGACAGACCACTGGGCTCCTCATCAAAACTAACAGCTTTGGCCTTTCAGACGGACAAGACGAAGGACCGGACACCAGACCTGACCTGTGTATCATTTGCAGGTGGTGAACGGAATGAAGTGGTGTCCAGGCAACACAAAGGCCGGGTGAGGGGGGTGGAGGTGTTTCTGCTCCAGCCGGGGTGGGTGGGGGGCCAAGGCGGTGCAGAAGGTGGTGGAGCAGCCTAGCAGGCCCAGACCTGACAGGCTGGTGACTGTGGATGAGTTCTGAACCACCAATGTCAGCTGTACTGTGCTGTACTGTGCCCCCGCAGCACCTGCACCTGCCACGGAACCAGCCTAAGCCCGCAGACTGGGTACCCCCAGGAAGCCTTGGAACTGGTGCTCACTGTTAGGCACGTGCGCTGAAGCACGGTGGTGGAGAGGGCCAACAGTGGCAAGCCAACAGACAGGCTGCCTGGCAAGGTGGTGACAGTGGATGAATTCCGCACTAGCAGGGTCAGCTCAGCTATGAACAGCTCCCAGCCCTGCGCAGAGGGGCTGGAACGCAGCACGCCCACCAGGCCTGAGGGATGGAAGCCCCTGGCAGGTCAGGTGCAGAACCGCTTGCGGCGGTCAGCCTGGAGCAAGCACATCAAGGCGCCGGTGCGGGGCCTCATGTGGTGCCCTGAGCTGGACCAGGCTACCCCTGGGGATCTTGGCAAATGGGTGGACAGGGACTGCAACGCAGCCCTCAACATCCAGCGGGCAGGGGAGAGCAAGTGGCGCCCACTGGAGCTGTACAGGTGGCATCACCGAGGAGCGGTTCCAGCCAAGGGCAAGGAGTGCCCAGCATTGGGCTTCAAGAAACTGCGAGACCGAGCACCCAAGGCCCAAGCCAGGGTTAGGGTTAGCCCCCCATCAGGTCAGGTCAGGTCAGGTCAGGTCAGGTCAGGTCAGGTCAGGTCAGGTCAGGTCAGGTCAGGTCAGGTCAGGTCAGGTCAGGTCAGGTCAGGTCAGGTCAGGTCAGGTCAGGTCAGGTCAGGTCAGGTCAGGTCAGGTCAGGTCAGGTCAGGTCAGGTCAGGTCAGGTCAGGTCAGGTCAGGTCAGGTCAGGTCAGGTCAGGTCAGGTCAGGTCAGGTCAGGTCAGGTCAGGTCAGGTCAGGTCAGGTCAGGTCAGGTCAGGCCAGGCCAGGCCAGGTCAGGTCAGGTCAGGTCAGGTCAGGTCAGGTCAGGTCAGGTCAGGTCAGGTCAGGTCAGGTCAGGTCAGGTCAGGTCAGGTCAGGTCAGGTCAGGTCAGGTCAGGTCAGGTCAGGTCAGGTCAGGTCAGGTCAGGTCAGGTCAGGTCAGGTCAGGTCAGGTCAGGTCAGGTCAGGTCAGGTCAGGTCAGGTCAGGTCAGGTCAGGTCAGGTCAGGTCAGGTCAGGTCAGGTCAGGTCAGGTCAGGTCAGGTCAGGTCAGGTCAGGTCAGGTCAGGTCAGGTCAGGTCAGGTCAGGTCAGGTCAGGTCAGGTCAGGTCAGGTCAGGTCAGGTCAGGTCAGGTCAGGTCAGGTCAGGTCAGGTCAGGTCAGGTCAGGTCAGGTCAGGTCAGGTCAGGTCAGGTCAGGTCAGGTCAGGTCAGGTCAGGTCAGGTCAGGTCAGGTCAGGTCAGGTCAGGTCAGGTCAGGTCAGGTCAGGTCAGGTCAGGTCAGGTCAGGTCAGGTCAGGTCAGGTCAGGTCAGGTCAGGTCAGGTCAGGTCAGGTCAGGTCAGGTCAGGTCAGGTCAGGTCAGGTCAGGTCAGGTCAGGTCAGGTCAGGTCAGGTCAGGTCAGGTCAGGTCAGGTCAGGTCAGGTCAGGTCAGGTCAGGTCAGGTCAGGTCAGGTCAGGTCAGGTCAGGTCAGGTCAGGTCAGGTCAGGTCAGGTCAGGTCAGGTCAGGTCAGGTCAGGTCAGGTCAGGTCAGGTCAGGTCAGGTCAGGTCAGGTCAGGTCAGGTCAGGTCAGGTCAGGTCAGGTCAGGTCAGGTCAGGTCAGGTCAGGTCAGGTCAGGTCAGGTCAGGTCAGGTCAGGTCAGGTCAGGTCAGGTCAGGTCAGGTCAGGTCAGGTCAGGTCAGGTCAGGTCAGGTCAGGTCAGGTCAGGTCAGGTCAGGTCAGGTCAGGTCAGGTCAGGTCAGGTCAGGTCAGGTCAGGTCAGGTCAGGTCAGGTCAGGTCAGGTCAGGTCAGGTCAGGTCAGGTCAGGTCAGGTCAGGTCAGGTCAGGTCAGGTCAGGTCAGGTCAGGTCAGGTCAGGTCAGGTCAGGTCAGGTCAGGTCAGGTCAGGTCAGGTCAGGTCAGGTCAGGTCAGGTCAGGTCAGGTCAGGTCAGGTCAGGTCAGGTCAGGTCAGGTCAGGTCAGGTCAGGTCAGGTCAGGTCAGGTCAGGTCAGGTCAGGTCAGGTCAGGTCAGGTCAGGTCAGGTCAGGTCAGGTCAGGTCAGGTCAGGTCAGGTCAGGTCAGGTCAGGTCAGGTCAGGTCAGGTCAGGTCAGGTCAGGTCAGGTCAGGTCAGGTCAGGTCAGGTCAGGTCAGGTCAGGTCAGGTCAGGTCAGGTCAGGTCAGGTCAGGTCAGGTCAGGTCAGGTCAGGTCAGGTCAGGTCAGGTCAGGTCAGGTCAGGTCAGGTCAGGTCAGGTCAGGTCAGGTCAGGTCAGGTCAGGTCAGGTCAGGTCAGGTCAGGTCAGGTCAGGTCAGGTCAGGTCAGGTCAGGTCAGGTCAGGTCAGGTCAGGTCAGGTCAGGTCAGGTCAGGTCAGGTCAGGTCAGGTCAGGTCAGGTCAGGTCAGGTCAGGTCAGGTCAGGTCAGGTCAGGTCAGGTCAGGTCAGGTCAGGTCAGGTCAGGTCAGGTCAGGTCAGGTCAGGTCAGGTCAGGTCAGGTCAGGTCAGGTCAGGTCAGGTCAGGTCAGGTCAGGTCAGGTCAGGTCAGGTCAGGTCAGGTCAGGTCAGGTCAGGTCAGGTCAGGTCAGGTCAGGTCAGGTCAGGTCAGGTCAGGTCAGGTCAGGTCAGGTCAGGTCAGGTCAGGTCAGGTCAGGTCAGGTCAGGTCAGGTCAGGTCAGGTCAGGTCAGGTCAGGTCAGGTCAGGTCAGGTCAGGTCAGGTCAGGTCAGGTCAGGTCAGGTCAGGTCAGGTCAGGTCAGGTCAGGTCAGGTCAGGTCAGGTCAGGTCAGGTCAGGTCAGGTCAGGTCAGGTCAGGTCAGGTCAGGTCAGGTCAGGTCAGGTCAGGTCAGGTCAGGTCAGGTCAGGTCAGGTCAGGTCAGGTCAGGTCAGGTCAGGTCAGGTCAGGTCAGGTCAGGTCAGGTCAGGTCAGGTCAGGTCAGGTCAGGTCAGGTCAGGTCAGGTCAGGTCAGGTCAGGTCAGGTCAGGTCAGGTCAGGTCAGGTCAGGTCAGGTCAGGTCAGGTCAGGTCAGGTCAGGTCAGGTCAGGTCAGGTCAGGTCAGGTCAGGTCAGGTCAGGTCAGGTCAGGTCAGGTCAGGTCAGGTCAGGTCAGGTCAGGTCAGGTCAGGTCAGGTCAGGTCAGGTCAGGTCAGGTCAGGTCAGGTCAGGTCAGGTCAGGTCAGGTCAGGTCAGGTCAGGTCAGGTCAGGTCAGGTCAGGTCAGGTCAGGTCAGGTCAGGTCAGGTCAGGTCAGGTCAGGTCAGGTCAGGTCAGGTCAGGTCAGGTCAGGTCAGGTCAGGTCAGGTCAGGTCAGGTCAGGTCAGGTCAGGTCAGGTCAGGTCAGGTCAGGTCAGGTCAGGTCAGGTCAGGTCAGGTCAGGTCAGGTCAGGTCAGGTCAGGTCAGGTCAGGTCAGGTCAGGTCAGGTCAGGTCAGGTCAGGTCAGGTCAGGTCAGGTCAGGTCAGGTCAGGTCAGGTCAGGTCAGGTCAGGTCAGGTCAGGTCAGGTCAGGTCAGGTCAGGTCAGGTCAGGTCAGGTCAGGTCAGGTCAGGTCAGGTCAGGTCAGGTCAGGTCAGGTCAGGTCAGGTCAGGTCAGGTCAGGTCAGGTCAGGTCAGGTCAGGTCAGGTCAGGTCAGGTCAGGTCAGGTCAGGTCAGGTCAGGTCAGGTCAGGTCAGGTCAGGTCAGGTCAGGTCAGGTCAGGTCAGGTCAGGTCAGGTCAGGTCAGGTCAGGTCAGGTCAGGTCAGGTCAGGTCAGGTCAGGTCAGGTCAGGTCAGGTCAGGTCAGGTCAGGTCAGGTCAGGTCAGGTCAGGTCAGGTCAGGTCAGGTCAGGTCAGGTCAGGTCAGGTCAGGTCAGGTCAGGTCAGGTCAGGTCAGGTCAGGTCAGGTCAGGTCAGGTCAGGTCAGGTCAGGTCAGGTCAGGTCAGGTCAGGTCAGGTCAGGTCAGGTCAGGTCAGGTCAGGTCAGGTCAGGTCAGGTCAGGTCAGGTCAGGTCAGGTCGGGTCAGGGTCAGGGTCAGGGTCAAGGTCAGGTCAGGTCAGGTCAGGGTCAGGGTCAAGGTCAGGGTCATACCTTCTTGCAGAACGCCTCAATAACGCGCTCCTGGGCATGGTGCAGCGCCAACCGCTGCCTGCGCCAGCGTGGCTTGAGGTACTCCTCCCATAGCGCGTCCCAGGTGGCCTTGAGGGCCAGGACGTGGGCATGGAGGCCGCCCAGGGTGGTGCCAGCTGGGGTGGCAGCTGCCAGCTGCAGCAGCTGTGGCTGAATGGCAGCTGACCAACGGGCTGTGTTCTGCTTGGCTTTTGTAAGCCCGCTGTCATGCTTGAGCTGCCCCTTGCTCAGCTCCCACTCCCACTGCCTAAGCACCTGACCTGTGACTTGGTCCCGCTGTGCATGCCCGGCCTTGATGGCCTGGGTGACACCTGGGTCCACCCCAACAGCAATGTGGGTGGTGGGGTCGTAGTCGCTGGTGGCTGTGAGCTTACGCCCTATGAAGGGCAGCTCCACGGGCTCGGTGACTGCCTGGCTGCGGACAAAGTGAACTGAGATGCTGACCCTGTCGGTCTCTACCCTGCGCGCAAACTCCCAACCGCTGTTTTGCAGCTGACTGTACTGGATAAACTTCTGCCAATGGGGCAGGCTGTCTGCCTCAAGCTGAGACCTTGTGAGGGAGGTGATGCCCAGGTCAGTCAACACCCCATGCAGCACCCTGTCATCAATGACGAAATGGCGAGCCCGCACCCCCACCATGGGGAGCATGGTGAAGGGGCGTGGGCAGGTGTCATGAGGTGTCTGCCAACCCTCTAGGCTGCGGTTGACAAACAGGGCATAGCGCACCCTCTTCTCTAAGGGCAGCCTGCCTGCCCCCCCCTTCCCTATGGAGTCCTGTCCCTCTCGCCACGTGGCCGGCAGCCCCAGCAGCCTACGATGCTTTGCCACCTCTTCCTTCCACCTAGGCTGCCTCAGCACACTGTTGGCCGACAAGCGCCACTTGTGCTGCCTGTCAGGCAGGCTGTAGTCTAGGCGCCCTAGCACCAGCTGGGGGAACTGCTTCTTCATGGTCCTACCGAACCCCTCCTCCACTACCCCAACCGCATTGCACCACCAACGGATGAAACGCCCTGGGTGCCTGTAGAACTCCTGGATGCTGGTGATGATCGTGGTGGCGTTGGCATTGAGGGAGTTGCCGTCCCCTGTCAGATGCTCCTCGTCCAGCTGCTGGAGCATGGCCACCGGCCAGGCACTGCTAGGCTGCTCAAAGGCAGCCACCTCACCGGGCAGCAGCCTGATGCCGTGGTGGTGGGGGCCACGCATCATGTGCTCAATCACACTGGCTTTAGTGAGCAGCTCCATGGCGTCCCTGATCCGTGCAAGCAGCTGTGGGTCCCAGATACCCAGCTGCACTGGGGGAGGCAGCTGGGCTGGGGCGGCTGCTGTGCGGGGGGAGCTGCGTGTGGGAATGCGGGGGTGGGCATAGGGAGGGTGGGCTGGGTCAGGTGGGGGAGGGGGACCTGGGGCTGGACCTGCTGCTGCTGGGAACCCTGGAGTGGGCTGACCTAGGAAGGACAGGAGCAACACTGTCAGGCTCATGACTGCTGCCAGGACACACTGCTTGCTGCCCATGGTCATACGCTTGTTGACCTCTGCCACAACTGCGTCTACCTCAGCTGGGCTGAAGTCAGGCTGGGCTGCCTCCACAAGACCACGCAGAGCTGCCTTGATGACCTGGCGCCTCTCTGCAATTACTACCTTGACAGCCTGCCCCTGCCCCTGGACTTGCTGCCCACTGCCACTGGCACCTGCAGACACGGGAAAGCACAGCACACGCACGGCAGGATTTGATGCACGGAGTCGCAATGTCGCGTGGCGCACACTGCGTCGCGTCGTCAGTTAGCTTCGGGGGAGTCTAGCCTGTCGTTGAGCATCTCGGCTTACCGGCTGCACTCCGCGTGGGAGAGACGGGGCGCTTGCGTTTCGCCCTCGGGGGCATCTCAGGGATTTAGTTACATTATCCAAGCGGAGTGGCTGTGTTGGGGTGTGCATCAGGTTGGCATCTAACCGGAGCGCCGGCAACCGGAGTGGGGCGGAAGTGAGGTCCATTACATATCAATTAATCAATAGCTATTTGTCTCTGTAGGTCTCAGACACACAGTTCTGACTACAGATAATGCAGCTCCTACCTATTAGCAGGGGACCTATGTGCTGTGCATGCACCCCCTTTATTTTTGGTAAGCTGCACCTGCCCAAGGACCGGCCTAGGCCCTGGAGCTGGTCAACACGTTTGCTGCGCCAGCCTGGAGCCAGTGGCATGTTGTGTCCGTGCGTGGCCTGATGTGGTGCAATGAGGTGCCGCCCAACCCCCCTACCCCTGCCCAAGAGCCCCCTCTCCCTACCCAGGTTCCCCTCCCCCTGCCCAGCCCACACCTGCCGCACCTGGCTCAATGCGCCCACCCCAAGCCCCCCCATGAGGCTGGTGGCTGGACAGGGACATCAACTTCAGCGCATCGAGGAGAGTGCGCAGCACCACCTGGAGCTGTTCAGCTGGTAGGGCCTAAAGGCTCTGTCTCCTGCTGGTGAGGAGTACCAGCAAGGCTACGAGCTGGTCGATGACCGGCTGCCCAGGGGTCAAGTCATCAAGGGTGAGACCGACGAGGCTACAGTTGCAAATTACTTTTTACCCGTCACCTAGGGCACAGGGGGCTAGGGCTACAGCCCAGCCTGTTGCATGCTGATCCGCTAGGGCTAGGGTGTGGGGCTACAGCCCAGCCTGTTGCATGCTGACCCACTCGGGCTGGGGTGTGGGGCTATGTTGGATATTTAGACTTCGTTGGTGGTTTTTGCAGTATTAGTAAATACATCTATACTAAAAGTAATAAAAATCCCTGTTTTGATGTCTTTTATTACTCTGAGTAATGTGTCTTTGGCGAACCGCCCAGCACTGGCTGAAATGTAGCTGAGTGAGACTACCCGCAGGCAACACCTTGTTCCATGTCGGACAAGTTGATGTTGAGCTGTATAAGGCAGTGCTCACGGCGCAACCTATGAGTGTGGAGCAATTGCTACAGGGAAGTGCTTGTTGATCAATGGGAGCGCCAGACAAGAAGTTTGAGAATGGCTTGCGGCGCGCCATGTGTGACAATTGGCGTTTGACTCGCATTGTTTGACCTCCACGCGCTGATCGCACACGGACGTCCTCCCGTCCCAGCTTAGTCCAACCATGCACGACAGCGAGAATAGACTTGAAAGTGTCTTGCGGCAGAGTTTGAATATCCTGTGTCCAGGCGTCCATTCTGACCGGGTGCACACAGTATATCGCGACCTTTGCCGTGCGGTCGAGCAGCATGACAATCAAACAACGACAGCCGAGGCTGTCTCACTTGTAAGTTGCTACCTTCATTGCTTGTCATTCCAGCCATACGCATGTCTATGTAGCTGCTGTACTTGCAGCAAGATGACGGGGCGGCCGTCCAAGCAGCCTTGCTCTTCGTGACTCGTTGTACCACTCAGCTTCAGAGCGATGTCACTCCAAACAACCATGGGCTGCCGATATCGAGAATTGTGGCTATGGCAGGCACCAAGTATGTTGCCGGATATTGGTACCATCGTTTTTAAGAGTTCCACAGCAAGTGTGTGCTGCGACTGCAGTCTCTTTGACTTCTTTCGCGAGCTGCCAGTGGTGTATGGCAAGCTTGCACAATACATTGAGACTAACCAGCTCAGCGTGCAGCAGCTTGAGGAAGTCAGCAGCGTCAAGGAATGGCAAAAGATGCTGGTCACCCTATCTTTGCTTGCAAAGAAGTACAAGGTGTGGTTGTTGGCTGGCAGGTATCAGGTGTGTTGAACAATGATGTTATTGTGCCAGCTAGCCTCATGCATGCTTCATTGCACTGTTCCTCCGTAGGACTTGTTCAGCAGGTATCTATGTCACCTAAAGTACAGTAAGGCTACTGCACAGAGGTTTGGCTGGATGCTTTACCTGGTGCTGAAGTCCAAACTGCTACCACGCTTCCCGGACCTCGTCAGGTGAGCATCGATGAGTGTATGTACAGCTCTTGCACACTCAGTTGCGAAAGTACCTGTTCAAGTATGGTCAACTGAAATATGTGTGCAGTTGCATGGAACTGCTGGTGTGTGTGATCAGCCTGATGGTTGCACACTCGAACAAGCTCCCCCATGGGATGCCTCTAGCTACAGACAACGTGCTGGACACTCTGACTGTCATCTCAGGTAAGGTACTGTGTACTCCTAATCAGCCATCATGCAGTACAGCCTGCATCACCACAGTGAGGTGCTCATTGACTATTGATTGCTGTCTTGCAGATGGCCTGAAAACAAACACGGACCAGGTGTTCAGGTTGCAAATGTCAGTCAACACGCTAGTGAGCCAGCTGTTATCAGACTGCTTGAAGGGTAGTTCGCAGGAGAATGTGGATCTGCCAACAGTGAGTGTTCAGTAGATGCTGACCAGGATAGTGCAGCATCATGGCCTAGCCAGGTTTGCACAGCTTATCTTTGTCCCAGCCACTCTGTCTGGTCAGCCACAACCAAGTGATGTGCTATGCAGGGATTACGTACTCACTGCGTGCAGCTGCCCGGCCTATTGTCTGACCATGAAGCTACCTCCAGCGCTATGAGCTTGCTTGAGAGGGAGTATGATGCTGTGTACAGTCACCAAGGCGAGCTCGATGAGCGGGACTTTCTAGCCACAGACATGGCCCGCTTTGCTAGCCCCCGCATGTCCCCAGCTACAGCCTATAACTCCTCGACTCCTCTCCATCGTGGCGGGCGCAGCAGCATTCCCTCCTTGCAGCAGCTTGCCCCAAGTGAAATGCTGCGTAACTGCTCAGAACCTGCCTTGCAGCGCTGGCCTCTGAGTGCCTGGCCTTGCTCTCAATCTACATCTTCAGCAGCTGGGACGCTGCCCTGTGGCACTGTTAGCCCTGCTACAGTCCCTGCAGTGCCGGGGTTGGCTGCGTGGGCAGCATCTGCAAGACGGACGCCAGCACCAGCCAGTGAAGCCAGTCCAGTGCTGCAGCCTGTGGGTCATAGTGCACCCTGGACCCAACCCTTG
Source organism: Haematococcus lacustris (assembly GCA_030144725.1). NCBI lineage: Eukaryota > Viridiplantae > Chlorophyta > Chlorophyceae > Chlamydomonadales > Haematococcaceae > Haematococcus > Haematococcus lacustris. The sequence continues at coordinate 20,744 of JASKMD010000262.1, read as the reverse complement.
CAGGCATCTGTTGGCGGGTGTGATACACCACCGACTGGGGCAGCATTATGCAGCCCTGTGCCATGCCACACTGGCAGCACCCGGTGGCAGTTAAATACCCAGAACCTCACTGGGCTTGCTTCCCAGACAAACAGGCTGGGTCCTGGCACCTTCAGCACTGTGCCTTCCCCAACCCCTTCACCAGGTTGTCCTGCTCAGCAGCTTTGCCTGCTCGCTGCAGCAAAGCAGCCGCAGGCCGCACTTCTCCAGTTTCAGGCAGCACCGCCTACCCCCCAGGTTGCCTGTGCACCTGAACATGCCGTGCCCTGTCCTCCAACTCCAGGCAGACAGGCAGCAGGCCCAGCGTACTCCCCACTACCTTCTATGCACCTGGGCAGCAGTCAGCCTTCCATTGTGACCCCTATCACAGAGACCATGGGTTCTGCCGCCTGGTTGCGAAGCGTAACGCAACCTTTACCCTTGGGACCCTCGGCCACCCTGAAGGGGCTGCTGGCAGCCTGCCAGCCAGACCCTAGCCCCGTGATCGCTGGGCGCATAGCGGAAATGGTTGGATTGGTGCTGCCAGACGAGCAGCCTGCTCAGCTTCTGGCATTCCCTGTCATCCATCAAACAGCTGCCCAGGAGCGACGTGCAGAAGTGAGTGCCATGAGAAAATATAAGCAGGCATGGCCATTGCTGTATGGCCAGTTGGAGCAAGATATAACAATGCAGCCATTTTAGGGTTTGAGGTTGTAGAACCACTTCAGGATTTGAATTTGTAGAAGCGCTGTTCAGTGCCCTGGCCTTATGCTCTGCAGGCCACCAAGCTATACTACCTGGTGCTGGAGCGTGTGATTACTGAAGAATGTAAGAGGACTGGACACACCCAGCTAGCAAGACCATCTTCAGCTGTGGTGCCCCCGCAGTGCCAGGATGCGCCAACAGAGCTCAGCGCTGAAGGCAATATTCAGTCAGACTTGACTGCAGCTGCCAGAGTTGCGTACTGTGCGCTGCTCAACTCCACCAACTTCCACAAGGGTCTTGTGGCATGCTGCTTGGAAGTCGTCATTGCCTCCTACAGGTAGGGTGTGGCTCTGACAGCACCTTGGCCCTCAACCTTGAGCCTTCATTGCAGTCGAACACACTAATTGTGGACCACTACAAAACAGTGTTTTTTTCTGTGTGGTGTTCCCATTGCATGGCATGCTCATGGTCTATACATGGCATACACATGGTCATGGTCGCCTACCACTTGCAGCATTGCCTGACCCAGAGGGCTACACCGTAGAGTTGGCATGACAAAACATGCACTGATTAAAAGCTGATGACAGCTCAAAGTGGGGGCACACACTACTGTGCCTCAGCAGGCTGCTGCTGCTGCTAGGCCTTGGGTGGCTTGTCTCGCAGCCGCTTGTAGCCCAGGCCTGGGTACTCCTTGCCCTTGGCTAACAGGTCTGGCCACGAGCACAGCTCCAGTGGGCGCCACTTGCTCTCCCCAATGCGCTGCATGTTCAGCGCTGCATTGCAGTCCCTGTCCAGCCACCTGCCTGGCTGCGGTGCTGGCTTGGCTTTGGCTGCCTTGCCCTTGCCCTTCGTGGGCTCAGCTGCCGGCTCAGCCTTGGTGCGCTTGCTGCGCTTGGCTGGCAGGGGAGTGCTGGGCCCAGGCTCTGAGGCTGCTGCCGGTGTGGCTGCCTGGCTGCTGCGTGGGGCCTGTGGGGGCTTGCGTGGGGCTACTACCGGGCACCACATCATGCCCCGCACTGGCTGCTCACGCTGCTGGCTCCAGGCTGGGCGCAGCAGGCGCTGTTCCACCTGCCCTTCTGGGGGCTTCCAGCCTGCAGGCCTGGTAGCCCTGCGCTTGTTCAGCTGCATCTCACAGGGCTGCTGGCCATTCACTGCTGAGCTGACCCTGGTGGTGCGGTGCTCATCCACAAGCACCACCCTGCCCCGCCGCTGGTCTGTGCCCCCGGGGATAGCCCCTGGGGCCGCAGCTGGAAATGTGCCTTCAGCTTGCTTCGGGTTTTCTTGCACCCGCGAAGCACGGCGCCACCCGGGACTTTGATGACCTGCGGCCAAGAAACATTGACAGGCAACATTGACAGGCCGGGAAACAATGCGGGGACACCAACAGTGCGGGGGCATACAAGGCGGTATGCGCCCCCGTGCGCACCTGTCGTCGCTGGGTTTTCCAGTCAGTTCTTCGCTTCTCGCGTTATTTGCCTGGAGGGGTGCGAGGACCTGCGCTGGCATGAACAGTAGCGATGTGAGCAGCGCGGAGTTCACCGTACTGCACAGTTGCAGCGGACCACACCACAACGACGACGAACCTTGTTCTCGCGGGCTTTCAATCGGATGCGGCACTGGATCCGCGCTACTGGGCCGCTTCCTCGGAGGCATTGCGCCACTAGGCTCATATCAGCTCACACCTGCTGGTACCTACTTATACCCAGGAGAAGGGCACTTCTGAAGGGCACTTCCAAACTCCAAAAGACACCCCAGCATGTGCTCACCGTTGCTGGCTCTGATAGCACACACAGTACGTGGGTAACAGTGCATGAAGACATCACTCATCATGTTTGAATCTGTACCTGGAACACTTGGCATCCAATGTGTGTGCAGGATGGTGTCCGCTGCCTTCCCCAAGGTTCTGGATGCCCTTCAGCTGCAAGCTTTTGACCTTTCCAAGATTGTACAACCCTTCGTCAAGCACATGCCTGGCCTGCCGCTGTGAGTCACTCCCCTGCCTATTACTCATCTGCTCTGGTGTATACAGCCTGCTTTGTCCGCACAGCAATTCTCTTCAGGCCCTTGCACCCAAGCCGCGAGCCAACCCTTGTTCATGTTGTGGCTGTGTTGCAGGGAACTGAAGCGACATTTGTTTTGGATTGAGGAGCGCATCATTGAGTCCCTGGCCTGGGAGCGAGGCTCACGGCTGTACGATGTCCTGGCAGCCACCCATGTTAGCTCCAACTCAGCTGTCCTCCAACGCAGCGCTGCATGCAAACCGAGCATGCCTCAGCTGTCTCAAGGCCATGCGGTTGCAGCTCAGGAGGCACCCACAGCACCAGCGCAGGGTGATGGTGAGGCTACCGCCTCCCATGCCCTCTCAATGGGTCGAATGAAGATTTCCAGCCCGGACCATCAGGCAAATGGTCAGACTACAAAGCAGCCCCCTTCACAACAGGCAACAGTGGGCGGGCCGCCAGGGTCGCTCACTCTGCAGCCCGAGTGCAGCAGCCTGGGCGGCACCCTGTTTGCAGGCGTGCCAGCCTCTCCAAAACGTACCCCAGACCTTGCATCCTTTGTTTCTCCAGCCAAGCGAGGTTGGTGACATGCCTGTTGCTGGGATCAACAGCCACCTGGCATACATCACAGCCACCACCACCTGCCAGTTCCATCTCCGTTTCGCCCCTATTTGCTACATTGTCTTGCTTGCCTAGATTGCCCACTAGAGACCGAACAGCCCCCACATCACTCACTAGGGCCTCCATTTGAATTGGACCACTAGGGACCACTAGTGGGACTACTCAAGATGGTGTTCAGGCCTGCCCGAGCCCTGGCCGAGTTCAAACCTTGTCTTGCTGTGCCGTCCTTGGGAGGCAGCCAGTCTTGAATGGCCTGGCATTTCGGGTGCCCTACTGCCCTGCAGTCCGCTCACATGAAGGCACCGTATCCAGTCTCGCAGCTCAAAGCAGCCCAGCACAAGGCGGTGCAGTGTCAGCACCCTCAGACCCTGGAGCCCAGGGGCTGAGCCATGCCACTTGCAGCCTCGGGCAGCGGAGTGCTGCAGCCTGTGACACTCTGCCACCACAGCCAGCCAAGGCCTCTGGCTGGCAGGCCTCCCCTGACACACCTCCAACCTGCTGTGCACTGCAGCCGCTGCCAGCAGGCGTTGGTCAGCCCCTCACTGCAGCTGCTCTGGCAGCCATGCCCCCTAGCGCAGCGTCTGCTCTGAGCGTGACGCACGACTTCTTGCGCAAGGCCCTGAAGCTTGCCTGGTTCAGGCTGGGCTGGCTGTGCCAAGCATTGAGCGCCCTCCCCCTCCCCCTCAGCCCAGCTGAGCTGAGGCAACGGGTGTATGACACTGTGGAGCACGCTTTGTACCAGCACACATGCCTGCTGTACAACCGGCACCTGGACCAGATTGTGCTGTGCGCTCTCTATGGATACTGCAAGGTGGGGTGGGTGGGTGGGCTGATACGAGCTAGCAGCCCTGGTATTTGCACACCGTCTTTTAGTCTGATGGCGCTTGGCATGTGTGTAAAGCAATTTTCAATTTGTGCAGAGCCATGTGCATCTTAACAGCTTACTACATGTTTTGTTTGGTGGTGGTGCAGGTTCACAAGATGGCCAACATCAGCTTTAAGGAAATCATAGTGCACTACCGCCGTCAGCCCCAAGCCTCACAGACCGTTTTCCGATCAGTGGTTTTGAAGCAGAGCCTGCCTGAGTTGCAAGTCCTAGCCCGGGGTGACATCATTGCATTCTACAACCAGCTATTTGTGCCGCTCATGAAACAGTTCCTGCTGAGGGATGGTGGCACGGCACCCACAGGTCTGCCACCCATTCCCCCCCCCTGTGCCGCCTTACCCAGCCAACAGATGTTGAGAGGCTCCCCTGCTCGACACCCTCCCCCCATGCCAGGCACTGGGGCGCCCTCTGTCCCCAGCCCCTGCCCTGCCCACCCAAAGACCGCACCACGGCCCCCCCTGGCTGCCAGCCCGCTGGGTCTGCCTCCCTCCCACCCCACACCCACCAAGCAGCTGCCAGGCAACAGCTTGATGCGGCTGTCCCCTAGGACGGGTGTTGGGATGTTGCAGCCAGCCCAGGGACCTGGGGCAGCGCCTGCAGCCCTGGCGGCTGGGGACCCCGTGTCTGGCCCTGACCGCACTCAGCAGGCAGGGCAGTTGGTGCAGACAGTCACTGGCTTCTTCCCAGCTCTGTCCAGTAAAGCCTGTCAGCCGGCCCCACCCCCTCCCTCACCTGATGGCAAGCTGGCTGGGAGGAAGGCAGAGCCAGCTGCAAAGGGCGCAGCAGCAGTCGAAGTGGTGGCCAGCTTGGAGACTGCCCGCTCAGCACCCCTGACCTGTGGAAGGCTGCAGCCTACTGACTACGTCATACCGTGAGTGCATTGTGCATGGCTGCATGCTGTCCGGTCTTAATGCTCCCAAACGCACCTGCCTGGCTCTGGTGTGTCCCTTTGGTTCTGAATGCTCCCAAGTTGTGCTTGTGACGCGCACGGAAAACAAGTGCCATGGGAGATAATGGTGTGTGTGCTTCTTTCCTGCATCCAGGCCAGGAAAGGGCTTCAGCTTTGCCATCATCAACTGAACCTGACTACCTGCCCGGCTGCAAGGCATGGCTGCAAGCCCAAGTCAGAGCAAGCCCTGGCACCATGCCAGGTTGGTAGACAGCCCTTGATACGTGGTGCCTCTCATGCATGGTGCCCTGCCCCCGCACACTATGGCAGCTGTCGTACCCACAGGGTCGTCACAGGGGCTCCCCCGGGCTGCCTACGACACCCAGGCCTGTCCATCACTGCTGCATGACATGCCCCAGATTTGTTCCCTTGGTCACAGACAGACCCTGAGGCACAGCTGCTGGTGTCAAGCAGCCAGCTGCCATGTCTAGCTCGTTCCATGTCGATCTTGTCTAGCTTGTTCAGCCGCAGGTCTGCTTCTTGCATGTGGGGTGCAGCTACCCGTTTTGTTTTTGCATCACCAGTGACAACCAGTGGCTGACGTTGTACATGGTGCACACGCAAGAATGGATGCTAGGCAGGATGCATGTGGAGCCCCTACATGTGCTGCTCCTTGCATACATAGTCACAGTCATCTCGTCTGTGTCTGTCTATGGCCAACAAGTTGAAATGGCAGCTAAGGCCTGGCCTGGTTTTGTGTCCCGCTCCATGTAATTGATATGTAATGGACCTCACTTCCGCCCCACTCCGGTTGCCGGCGCTCCGGTTAGATGCCAACCTGATGCACACCCCAACACAGCCACCCCGCTTGGATAATGTAACTAAACCCCTGAGATGCCCCCGAGGGCGAAACGCAAGCGCCCCGTCTCTCCCACGCGGAGTGCAGCCGGTAAGCCTAGATGCTCAACGACAGGCTAGACTCCCCCGAAGCTAACTGACGACGCGACGCAGTGTGCGCCACGCGACATTGCGACTCCGTGCATCAAATCCTGCCGTGCGTGTGCTGTGCTTTCCCGTGTCTGCAGGTGCCAGTGGCAGTGGGCAGCAAGTCCAGGGGCAGGGGCAGGCTGTCAAGGTAGTAATTGCAGAGAGGCGCCAGGTCATCAAGGCAGCTCTGCGTGGTCTTGTGGAGGCAGCCCAGCCTGACCTCAGCCCAGCTGAGGTAGACGCAGTTGTGGCAGAGGTCAACAAGCGTATGACCATGGGCAGCAAGCAGTGTGTCCTGGCAGCAGTCATGAGCCTGACAGTGTTGCTCCTGTCCTTCCTAGGTCAGCCCACTCCAGGGTTCCCAGCAGCAGCAGGTCCAGCCCCAGGTCCCCCTCCCCCACCTGACCCTGACCACCCTCCCTATGCCCACCCCCGCATTCCCACACGCATCTCCCCCCGCACAGCAGCCGCCCCAGCCCAGCTGCCTCCCCCAGTGCAGCTGGGTATCTGGGATCCACAGCTGCTGGCACAGATCAGGGACGCCATGGAGCTGATTGCCAAGGTCAGCGTGATTGAGCACATGATGCGTGGCCCCCACCACCACGGCATCAGGCTGCTGCCCGGTGAGGTGGCTGCCTTTGAGCAGCCCAGCAGTGCCTGGCCGGTGGCCATGCTCCAGCAGCTGGACGAGGAGCATCTGACAGGGGACGGCAACTCCCTCAATGCCAACGCCACCACCATCATCACCAGCATCCAGGAGTTCTACAGGCACCCGGGGCGGTTCATCCGTTGGTGGTGCAAGGCGGTTGGGGTGGTGGAGGAGGGGTTCAGTAGGGCAATGAAGAAGCACTTCCCCCAGCTGGTGCTAGGGCGCCTAGACTACAGCCTGCCTGATAGGCAGCACAAGTGGCGCTTGCCGGCCAACAGCATGCTAAGGCAGCCTTGTATATGTAGACTTGGGCAGTGGGCCCGTCCCACATCGGACGGCCAGCAGGCAACACATGTAACACCACAGTTTCTTATCAACCAACCCAATAGATAACTGCAGGCAAATAAGTCCACTTGCGTGTGTGTTGATGATGTTGTCATGCTTGCATGATGTTTGCTCTTCATTCTCGGCATCTGAAATAATGTGAGTTTTATATATATATCTGAAATTTGCAATTGAAACAATGTGTGTGAGTGTTATAAGTTTTTTGTGCGGTGTGTGCGTATGCAGCCACACTGTGTGGCTGGAACAGTTGCAATGGCAACTGCATTCACACTGGCAGCAGCGGTGGTGCCAGCTCAATGCAAGTTGGCATGGCATGTCACCAGCCCTCATCGTCGTCGGGGCCGGGTGGCAAGGCATTAAACACCTCGGTGTACACCACATTCTCAGTGTACACCGCCGTAGTGTCCGTGGCGCGTGCTGGTCGCGGGTGCGCGGCCATGATGCTAAGGCCTGATGCCTGGCCCACCCGAGACATCGCCACATACAGCTGGCCATGTGAGAACACAGGGCTGGGAAGGTACACGCCGACGCTGCGGAATGTCTGGCCCTGGGACTTGTTGATTGTCATGGCGAAGGCTGGCTTGATTGGGAACTGCCTGCGGATGAGCGTGAACGGCAGGCCCTCCTCATTGGAAGTGAGGGTGCACCGAGGGCCTCGGTGCCCACGTGGGCGGAGCTGGGCGGATCTTGGCCACGAGGACGTGCTGGCGCAGGTTGGTGATAAGGAGGCGGGTGCCGTTGGCCAAGCCCAAGGTGGGGCTAATGTTGCGGAGCAGCATGATCGGCAAGCCGACTTTGAGCTTCAAGTGGTGGGGTGGAAAACCTTGTGGCTGCAAGGTGTTGAGGTACTCAGTCTGGTAAGTCGTGGCGTTGTCGTCTTGCCCCACACAGTCAGCGCTGAAGTAGTGTTGTGGCTGCTGAGGAAACAGGTTGCACACGTAGTCATTAATGGCGTTGACGTCGCTGTTCTTTGGTGCGAGGATGGCACGACCCAAAAGGGCCTCCTCACAGCGTGCTCTTGCATCGTGTTGCAAGTCACCAAATACACGCTGCACCAGGTGCTTGGAGTCGGCCCCATCCACCAGCATGGAGGGGGGGATGCGGAATAGGCAGCCACTTCGCGCCTCGCCCACCTGCGGCAGCAGCACCACCGAGGCACCTGACTTTTAATACTCAGTCAGTAGCACCTTGTTCCCACACCGGCCTTGCATGGCACCCTGCAGTGCCTGGCCTGTGCCACACTGCACCCACCGCCAACAACAGATCAGCAAACTCTTGCTGCCGCTGCGCTTGCTCCGGGTCGGTGCCTGCCAATTGATGCACACGCATGTTGGATTGCAAGCGAACCACCTTGATGTGGCCCCACAGGCTGCTGCTCTGCAGCCCGGCAGCGACAATGCCTGCGCGAGAGGCTCGTGGCACCACTGGCAAAACTTGGCGGTAGTCTCCACCCATCACAACCACCTTGCCGCCAAATAGCTGGCCAGCAGCTTGCTCATCCTCAGTGGTCATGAGGTCTCGTAGTGTGCGGTCAAGGGCCTGCACAAAGCCAAACATGCACCCATCCATCCACCCATGCAAGCCCAACCGGGATCGCAGCAGGCAAGCCAACCAAACTGCAGCCCACGCTGACCTTAAAGCAGTGCTTGTGAGCCATGGGGGCCTCGTCCCAAAAGATAGCGTGGGTGCATCGCAACAACGCCGCCACATCGCTACTCGCTGGCACACTGCAGAAGGACTCAGCATGGATCTGTATGGGGATCTTGAAGCGTGAGTGCGCGGTGGAGCCCCCCGGAAGCAGTAGGCTGGCAATGCCAGACGATGCGACAGCCAATGCAATCTTGCCCTGCATCAGGTGCAATAGCGGCCAGAGGCCATGGTAAGGCATGGAGACATGTTAGCAGGTGGCATAGGTATGGTCATGGTTTCTCACCTGGGATCGGATGCTGGCCAGCAGCAGGTCGAACATGAAGGTCTTGCCGCAACCACCAGGGCTGTACACAAAGTAGGCCTTGGAGCGGCGCTGACCAAGCAGGGGAGGGTCCCCGTTTACGGCACGCATGACGCCCTCATATAGGCGGCGCTGTTGCGAGTTCATCTTTGGCACTTGGGCTGCCACGTGCCGCCGCAAGGCTTCTGGGTCATAGCGGAGCTGCTCACGGATGAGCACATTCAGTTGTCCAGCGGGAACATGAGGCTGCACACATCCAAGGCAAGGGAGGGGGAGGGAACAGGGTGCATATGGGAAGGGCTGTGTGATGGGCAGTGTGGTGGGTTGTGCTGAAATGTAGCCTCGGCAAGTGCAAGGCTGGGCTGGCTTGAAGCTTGCATCCCAAGTCGCACCTGCTGAAGAGCTGGGAACCCCACAGGCCATGGCTGGCCCATGCGCTGCAGCTGCTGGTGCACGTCTAGCAGTGCCTCATTGATGTGTTGGGGGCTGAGCTCCAGGGTGGGCAGGTGCAGGTCACGGCGAGCACGGTGCAGGATGTCCTCTGACATGGCAGCTTGATGGCGCTGCCACAGGGCCCATGGGTCAGGCGGTTGGCAGTGAGTGAGGATGGTGACAAAGAGGGCACGTAGCTGCACAGGCATCTGCTCCTCAGCGGCCTCCTCAAGGCAGCGGTCCCACTCTGCGCCATCTTGCAAGAGTCCCCTCCGGCGTGCTGCCTCTTGGAAGGTTGCACACACCTGTGAGCCACCACAACATAGGTGTGTGACTGAGCAGCTGGCAGCATGGAGGTTTTTGGGCAGCAGCAGTTGGCCCCCCCTCACCTCGCCATCGACCGTCCTGACGTCGTCAAAGGACATTGCGCCTCGCACATGGTGCAGCAGCAGCCGCAGATGGTAGCGCTCGCAGTCCCCAGGGTGGCAGGTGTACATGCGGCCAATAGGAGGCTTCCCGCGTTGTCTGGTCTTCCATTGCTTGTTGGGCTTCTGCCACACATAGCGCTGGGGTAGGTCAGGGTACAGCAAGGCTCGTGCTGCATAGGGGCAGTAGGCAGGCAAGCAGGCTGTCGGGCAAGCAAGTGAGCGGACGGGCGTGGCAGGCGGGGGATGTGCAAGCCGTCGAGCAGGCCGGCAGCAGGCATGGCGTCAATCCACATGTTGTGGCACACCTTGAGGATCTATTTGGTTAAGCAAAAACCATCCGGTGAGCGTTGTCCGTGGCGGTTGCAGCTGTTGCAACTGCTCCACCGGGCAGTTCTCGTGAAATGTGACAGCCTCACAGCCTGGCAGGTGCACTGCCAGGCGGTACACGTTTGGGTACTCTCCATGCAGGCTGAAAGCGAAGATGCGGTGCATGGCCTCACTGCAGCGCATGGCATGGCATATAGCATGAGCCATGACCACGCTGTGCAGCCCACAGTACCGCCCTTAGTACACCAACACACCTGCAAGACACATAGCGGCCATCCAAGTAATCCTTGATCTCGTCCACCTCCTCCAGCCCTTGCCGGCCAACCTGCAAGGGAGCAAGGAAGCCCCTGGTGTGCGGCCTGACCTGCTGTGGCAAGCCATTGCAAGTTGTGCTGTCTTACCTGAGCGCGGTCATGGCCTTTGTAGACGTAGGCGTATAGGTACTTGACCGCCCGGATGGTGGCGCAACACTCCACGTTGATGTGGCAGTCAAACTTCTTGGTGAGGGCTGGGTTATAAGGCACGATGTACTGATTGGTGAGCACGTGATCTGCAGTGTGACACAAAATGTGGGGTATGAGTGTGAGGTGTGGTGACGGGGTGTGTGGTTGCATGTGGGTGGTTGATGTGGTTGCGGATGTGGCTGCTTACCATGGCCACTGACACGCTTGGTGACGGTGCGCCATGGCACGGCAGGGTCGTTGTTGACATACTGACGCCGTCGGTAGACTGGAAAGGCATCATCACCGTCGATTGTGGCTTCTGACCAGGGCTTGGGGAAGCCCTTGGAACAGCGGCCGTCCTCCATGCATGGGCAGCTTGGCCTGGCCTGGCCACACGGCCCATGCAAGTTGCACCTGAGCAATGACAGTCCGCCACCAGCGCACATGCAATGCATGACACACATAAGACATGAGATATGCACTGAGACATAGTGTGGGTGCTGGTGCAGCCGAGGCGGGGGCTTTGGCTTGGGCTGGGACTACAGTGTTGGGGCTGTAAGGGCATGCAGTGACTTGCAGTGAGAGGGCATCACCTACTGAGTCACAGTTGCGTACAGTTGTGAGTCAGCTTCAGGGTCCGGGATCTCAGCGCTGATGACCTTGTCAACGTCATCCGGGCTCCTGATCTGATCCTCGGGGGCGACACAGAGCAGGATATGGGCATGCGGCAGCCCACGCTTCTGGAACTCAATGCAGTGCACGTGGCCGGTGATGCGGCCCAGGACATGGAGGTCAGTCAAGTCACGCATGTATATGAGTTCCGCACCAGCCGTGTCAGCTCCTCAGTGCATGCCCGCCAGCCTTGTGAGCTGCACCTGCCACCTAACCAGCCCAGGCCAGCAGACTGGGTACCCCCAGCAGGCCAGGTCAACCCGCGGCTGGTGCGCCCAGCCTGGAGCCTGCGGCATGCGAAGTATGTGCGGGGCCTGTCGTGGTGCCATCAGGTGCCGCCCCCCCCCCCCTCCCCATGCCCAGGCTCCACCTCCCCCTGCCCCTGCCCAGGCCCCCCCCCCAGCCCCAGCCCAGGCCCCACCTGCCCCTGCCCCAGCCCAGGCCCCACCTCCCCCTCCACCAGCCCAGGCCCCCCCCGCCCAGGCCCCACCCGCCCAGGCCCCACCACCCGCTCCCCCAGCCCAGGCCCAGCCCCTCCCTGCAGCACCTGGCCCAGCCCCACCACCCCAGGCCCCCCCATGGGGCAGGTGGCTGGACCGGGACACCAACGGGTGCCTGAACTTGCAGCGCATCGGGGAGAGCAGGCAGCGCCCCATAGAGCTGTGCCGGTGGGATGACCTTGAGGCTCTACCTCCCGTTGGCAAGGAGTACCAGCAGCGCTATAAGCGGGTCAATGACCGGCTGCCCAAAGGCAGGCAGTGGTTGCACCGGGCTGCTGAGTACCGGCGGGGCATTGATGGTCGGGCCCGCAACAATGCATAAGGCCCTAGTAGTTTCACACAGGCTGTCAGCCTTACAAAGCATAATGCTGTTAGTTTTGATGAGGAGCCCAGTGGTCTGTCCCGGGAAAGTGCCATCTACGTGGGGTTTGCAGTCATCAAGGGTGCGACCGAGGATGCTACAACATGTTTGTAGTAGCTGAGTGAGATTACCCACAGGCCAACATGTTGTTCCTTGTTGAATGAGTTTTGTTGGTTCTGTGTCTGTCTATGCTGTGCTATGTTTGCCTAAAGCTTGTTGTATGTTGTGGCATGTCATTTGGGACAGCCCTAGGATCTACTGCATCCACAATAGCATCCCTGAAGCTGCATGAGCCACCCCCCTGCACTGCTGCATGACCCCCTAGGGTCGACTAACCAGTTTGGCATGATACATGCATCAGGGCAGACTGTATGGCACACGGCTGGGTGATACCCTCCTTGCCCTTCTTGCCTGACATCGACCCGTGTGGCCCAGCTAGGAAGTGACCCAGGTCGAAGGATTTGGCTGCATGCAGGTTAGGGGCAGGGTGGATGGGGGTCAGGGTCAGGGTCTGGGCAGAGCGAGATAGCCCTACACAGCTAGAGATAGCCCCACCTCAAGCAACTAAAAGTGCAACATGCTTGAGAGTGCTGATGTATATGCCAGCTAGCAGTCGTTGAGCCAGGGCCCGGCATTCTGGCCAGCGCCCGGCACTCAGCTTTCCAGACATCAGCTGTGAAGCGGCTTAATTGCTCTCTTTTAAGGGGTTGGGCCTTCCTGCATGCATTGCTAGGTGCACATGACTTGTGTAACCTGAGTCGGACCGAGTCTGCTCCCAAATGAAAGGCAGGGCAGTGCCCGCAAAGATGAGCTTTCTCGCATGCAGCATTGTATACGTGCAATACCAAAGCAAAGTCTCAATAATGCACATAACGTCAGTGACTAGGCATCTCATGCTCTTAAACCCACTGACATTGCATTGATGTCTTCCATCTGAAGGTGTTGTAATAGGCAATACTAAAAGGAGGAAAAACTGGGTTCATTAGGGAGACCTGAACAGCCCCCTTGTCTCTCACTAGGGCCTCCACTTCAGTCGGACCACTAGCAGGTCTACTCGAGATGGTGTTGTGGAGTTGTGGAGTTATGTTCTCATGCACATGACACATGCGCATGGACGCCTACCACCTACACTATTGCCTGACCCCTGTGATAGGGGCTATAGTCTAGAGTTGGCATGACATGCATGCATTAATTGTCCCGATGAGCCGATGACAACTCAAATGGGGAGGGGGTGGGGGGGGGGGGGGCACACACTACTGTGCCTCAGCAGGCTGCTGCTGCTGCTGCTGCTGCTCCTGAGCCTTGGGTGGGCGGTCTCGCAGCCGCTTGTATCCCAGTTCAGGGTACTCCTTGCCCTTGGCTGGCAGAGCTGCCTGGTCTGGCCATCAGCATAGCTTCAGTGGCCGCCACCTGCTCTCCCCAATGCGCTGCATGTTCAGCGCTGCATTGCAGTCCCTGTCCAGCCACCTGCCTGTCTGTGGTGCTGGCTTTGACTTAGCAGCCTTGCCCTTGGCCCTGCCTGTGCCTTTGGTGGGCCTGGTGGGCTCAGCTGCCTGCTCAGCCTTGGTGCGCTTGCTGCGCTCGGCTGGCGGGGGAGTGCTGGGCCCAGGCTCTGAGGTTGCAGGCTGGCTGGCTGCCTGGCTGCTGCATGGGGGCTGTGGGGGCTTGCGGGGGGCCACTACTAGGCACCACATCAGGCCCGCACTGGCTGGTCACGCCGCTGGCTCCAGGCTGGGCGCAGCAGGCGGTGGTCCACCTTCCCTGCTGGTGGTTTCCAGTCTGCAGGCCTGGTGGGCTGCTCATGGTCCAGCTGCTCTTCATAGGGCTGCTAGTCAGGTCCCACAAGGTCTCTTTGGCGAAATGTACCGTGATCCATTCGATGCCGCGCTTACACAGCCTTGATCAGCGAGCCTTTCCGATATGCCTACTGCATTAAAGGGCCTGCACGGCCAGGGCGCCCACCAACCCTTGCCAAGTGTCCAGGTGGCAAGGTTACTGCAGATGGATGCGGCGTTCCTTCTGAAGCGGGGGCTAGTAGGTACGGTCTACAACAGCGCTAGCGCGAGGGCCGGCGGTTATGTTCGGTAACCGGGCGGCTCGCATCTCGCATCGGGCTGCGAGGTGGTGTACAAAGTAAAACCGTCTCAGATAGACCGGACTGATATACTTGAACCGACTGATTACGTCTCTGCCACACCAGGTATTGTTACAATTGTTACACCAACATTACCATCAACTCTACTCAACCTCACATCCCAAACAGGTATACCATCAACTCTACTCAACCTCACATCCCAAACAGGTCAGGGTTCTGCCGGCCTGCAATGGTGATGCACCGCTGTCCTGCCCTGCTGGTGTAGGGTCCTGCCCTGCTGGTGTAGGGGGGGCGGCGGCGCCCGAGTAAGGGCCAGGGTGGTGCAAGGGGGCAGCAACAGCAACGGGTGGGGCAGCCGGTGGCAGTGCATGGGCCGTGTGTGTGTGGGGGGGCAGCAACATGGGGGTGATAGGCGGCAGCTGCCAGGGGCATGAAGCCCTGGGGTGGCCTGATGCTGCCATGCTACTGTGCGCTGCTGCTGCAGCTGACCTGCATGGGGGTGGGGCTGGGGGTGGGGCAGAGGGGGTGGGGGGGGGGCGTGTGGGGCAGCTGCTCTGTTGAGGGTGCGCTGCCGCAGCTGCCCTGTGCTGCTCACCTGCTGGGGTGGGGGTGGGGGGGCAGTGGGTGCCTGACTATGGGCAACCATGAATTATGGGCCGTGGGTGCGGGGCAGCAACAACAACAACAAGGATTGGGGACTGCGCGGGCGATGCTGCTGCTGCCCTGTGCGGCTAAACCTGCATGACATGGTGGGGGGGAGGGGTGGGGTAGGGGGTGTGGGTGTAGGGCAGCGGGCGGCAGGGTGTGAGGCAGCGGCAACCCCCACCCCCACTGCGCCACCCTCACCACCACCCTTTGCTGTCCCACCCCCACTCAGTTAGGTCAGCATCACAGGGCAGCAGCAGCAGCGCACCAGGGAATGTGGGGGGTGGGGCAGCGGGGGTGGGGCAACAGCTGCCAGGGGTATGGGGCAGCTGCCCTGTTGCCCTTCTGTTGTTGCCCTGCCGCTGCGGGTGCGCTGCTGCTGCATGTGCACTGTGCTGCTGCCCTGCCAGGGGGAGGCTGTGGGGCAGAGGCTGTGGGGCAGAGGGGGTAGAGGAAGCAGGGAACAGATCAGGGAACAGCAAGGGCCGCAGAAGCCTTACCTTCAGCCGGTTTGCGATGAAGCCGGCCATGCGGGTCCACGGGGCAAGGCCAGCTGCAACCCGAGCTGCCATAATCGCCGATCCTTTCTTCCTACGCTGACTGCGTCGGCCCATCGCTAATATTGGCCGCTAGCCTGCATCATTTGCTCCGCTAACGAACGCTGGTGGTAGCTTGGAGAAACCAGAACAATCTCATCTACTTTCGGAGCCTGGTGAGCGCAAGATTATGGGGTAGTTTAGACATGAGCATGGTAGGTATGTCTGGGCGTATACATGGCTGATAATGCTAAGGATAACGCTATCAAAGTAGATGAAGTTCTTGGGGCACACCGCTTGCATCTCCACAGGAGGTCAGCACGGCGTTTGATGCACTTCCTGCCTAGAAATAAGGTTTTAGCGCACTGAGATTTCAAGAGCTTCCCAACCTGCGCAGGGCCGCTTTTAAACACTGAGATGCCCAGAAATTAGGTTTCTACTAACTGTAATTGCATGAGCCTCCCAACCTGCGCAGGGCAGATGCATTACACTGCAATAGCTTCCCGTGGGAGCTATGAGCATTCACCAAAGCTAGGGCGAAAAAATTAGACAGATGCGTAGCAGCAACAAGCAGCAAATCGATCTCAAAAACAGCACTGCAGATTTGCATGTCGGCACCCCATCACGGCACGCCGACCGACCGACTAGTGACCGCTCTACCTCGCTCGTCGTTGCGGCGTTCTTGTATGCACTTGCACTACCGTCAGGGTGCAAGGAGTCACTGGTGCAAGGATACCGCGGAGGGGGGCAAGGTGGACTTTAGCCCGTCCCTCGCAGGCCAAGCTGCGGAGCACCACGCCGCAGCGGGCCGTCGCGGTTTGACCTCTTGGAGTGCAGTGTACGCGACAAAAAGTGACGGTACATTTTTTCGAGCCATTTCATCAGACCTTGTGGGACCTGACTGCTAGGCATTAACTACTGAGCTGACCCTGGTGGTGCAGAACTCATCCACAAGCACCACCCTGCCCCGCCGCTGGTCTTTGCCCCTGGGCCTGCACACCACCTTGCAGCAGGCACACAGCACCGCATCAACACCTCACCCACTCTCAGTGCCAATGCCAGCTGCGCCAAAGAACACCACCAGATGCTTGGCATGCCCATGGCGCTTCATGGACAACTCCGCCATCTGCTTCTCCAACTGCAGGCATGCACACAAGGCACTAAGGAAGGCTGACATGGTGGCACCAGATTAGGCATGGCATAGTCAACCACTCCTTCACTTCATGCCATGCCACCACCTCTCGGTCCCTTACCCTCCCTCCCTCCCACCTACCCACCCACCCACCCTCACCTTGTTGAAGAAATGCTCCAGCGCCCGGTCCTGGGCTCCGTACAGCCTCAGCCGCTGCCGTACCCACTTGGGGTCCAGGTACACCTCCCACACCGCATCCCAGGTGGCCAGGGTGACGGTGATGTGCTTCAGGGTTGCCTCCAGGGAGGTGCTGGCTGCTGCCAGGTGAAGGAGCTGGGGCTGCATCGGTGCTAGCCACCGCTGCGTGGTGCGGCGGGCATTTTCAGGTCGCTGGCCTGCCGTACTTGACCCTTGGCCAGCTTTCACCTGGCGAGCTGGTCTGCTACCAGCTGGCCTGACTCCTGGTCCCGACCCCTGAGGCTGCACTGACTGCCTGGGTGACGCCGGGGTCGACACCCACCCCAAGCTGTGTGGCTGGATCAAACACAAACTCACGCTGCTCAGCTAGGTCCTTGCCTATGCGGGGGTCCTACCGCATGGGATGCTACTGCTGCTGCAGCTGCTGCTGGGCGGCTGTTGCTGCTAGAAGAGCCTGCAGCTGAGGAAGGGGCAGTAAGGGGGGGTGGAAGGGGGCATGTGTAGTTCCTCCCCGCCCTTCCTCCAGGGGTTAGGTTGGGACACAAACCTTAGCAAGTGACGCATCTCTTCTTGACTGTTCAAGTACTTAGGCATGCACTTCAATCCCAGCGCCACCCCTGCTTTTGCTGCCACTCATATGAGGGCTGGCATGTTCCTCGCCATGCGCCAGGCGTGCAAGCGTGCCAGAGAGTATGGGGTCCTGCATGATCCTTATGCCCTGTGTCACCTCATCAGAGCGTTCGTGCTCCCCTTAGGGCTGTATGGCAGCCATGTATGGGGCACTGCCTTCCTTGGGCACGGTATGCAGCTCTCCAACCCAGTGCAAATACGCATGCTCAGCTCTCTCAGGTTTGCTGCCAGGATACGTAGTTCAGTGTCAGGCTTGATGGTGCTGCATGAGTTGGGGCAGCTGCCCCTCCAGCTCTACTGGCTTAGGGCTGCGTGCAAGTCCTGGAACACTGCCAAACTGTCCCACAGCGACCTGCTAATGAGGGTCATCAGGGCAGATGTGGATTCAGGCAGGAGGTGTCAGGCCAGCTGGAGTGCTCAGTTCCAGCTGGCCGCCAGAGAGCTGATGGGGGGTGAGTTTCAGTGATGCAGAATTACATGTAATTTTACAAAATTACATGTAATTACACGCGTAATTCTGTAACTTTGTAACTTTGTAATTACATGGTTGTCCGCAGGGAAATCGTGTAATTACATACGGCCATGTAATTACGTAATTACAGACTCGCGCAGCAGGCCGTCGGCTATCGTCGCAACATGTCGGAGGCTTCACAACAATGTAAGAAGCGGATGGCCTCGGGGCTGAGAGGCACATCGCTTCCTTCGCCACTGTTGCCCAGTGGACGTGGAGGCTCATTCATGAAGAGACACAAGACTCAGACGAGGGTGGGTCGGCGTGGGTGATGGAACAGCTAACGGCCGTCACAATACCAACAAGCGACCCCGGCGAGACTGACGGCCATGTCGACGGCGTTCTACGCTATTCTTGCAATCACTAGGAGGCGAGCAGTAACAAGGAGGCGAGCAGTAACAAGGACCGCCTTAAGAGACATCTCTTGCACTGCACCAAGTTTCTGGCCAGCACGCAGGCATTGAACAAGACCTTCCCAGAACTCGCGGCAGCCATTGAAGCGTACAAGCAAGAGAACGAGGATGTTGTGCAATTAATTCTCCCGGTAAGTGGCTACCCCATGGGGGTAGCCACCGTCACCCCCCACAGGGTAGGTTGCGCCAACCGTCCAACCGCTGCCCGCCCAGCTGCTCCTGCGAACGCGGTCTGCGCTGCAACCCATGTATCAAATCTGTTCTCCGTGCTCCGCAGCCATGCTTTTCACGGGCATATGTTGCCTGCTCGCTGGCCTGGCAGCAGCATCGACAGCCGCAGTGACTAGCATCGTTGCAGCTTCAACGGAAGCAGCGCAAGCGGATGCAGCACCAGCCTCAGGAGCTGGGTCAGCGCACGATGCAGCTGTAACCCCTACCGCAAAGCGAAACCCAAAGCGAGTGCGTCCCCCACGCACAGCTGAAGGACAGCAAGAAGACACGCGTGGAGCTGAGCTAGGCGCGGACCAGGCGAGCTACAGGTGAGATGGTTAAGGGAATACCTAGCCACCAACACATTAGGGGCAGCACTAACAATTCGCCCCTTGCAGTACCCTTGCCACAACTATGTTGTTGTGTGCCTAAACATGCAGGCCCATCCACAATTACAGTTCAGGGGAACCACAACAACATAGAACGGCAAGACCGGCGACCCGCCGCCCAGCCCCACCCCTCGCCGCCGCAGCCCAGCCCTGCCCCACCCAATCCCAGCCCAGCCCTGCCCCACCCAATCCCAGCCTTGCGTTGCCCCTCCCCTCCCTGCCCAGCCTTGCCCGACCCCCTCCCAGCCCTGCTCCACCCCCTCCCAGCCTTGCGTTGCCCCTCCCTGCCCAGCCCTGCCCAACCCCCTCCCAGCCCTGCCCTACCCCCTCCCAGCCTTGCGTTGCCCCTCCCTGCCCAGCCCTGCCCAACCCCCTCCCAGCCCTGCCCCACCCCCTCCCAGCCTTGCGTTGCCCCTCCCCTCCCTGCCCAGCCCTGCCCGACCCCCTCCCAGCCCTGCCCCACCCCCTCCCAGCCTTGCGTTGCCCCTCCCCTCCCTGCCCAGCCTTGCCCGACCCCCTCCCAGCCCTGCTCCACCCCCTCCCAGCCTTGCGTTGCCCCTCCCTGCCCAGCCCTGCCCAACCCCCTCCCAGCCCTGCCCTACCCCCTCCCAGCCTTGCGTTGCCCCTCCCTGCCCAGCCCTGCCCAACCCCCTCCCAGCCCTGCCCCACCCCCTCCCAGCCTTGCGTTGCCCCTCCCCTCCCTGCCCAGCCCTGCCCGACCCCCTCCCAGCCCTGCCCCACCCCCTCCCAGCCTTGCGTTGCCCCTCCCCTCCCTGCCCAGCCTTGCCCGACCCCCTCCCAGCCCTGCTCCACCCCCTCCCAGCCTTGCGTTGCCCCTCCCTGCCCAGCCCTGCCCAACCCCCTCCCAGCCCTGCCCCACCCCCTCCCAGCCTTGCGTTGCCCCTCCCCTCCCTGCCCAGCCCTGCCCCACCCAATCCCATCCCTGCCCCACCCAATTCCAGCCTTGCGTTACCCCTCCCCTCCCTGCCCAGCCTTGCCCGACCCCCTCCCAGCCCTGCTCCACCCCCTCCCAGCCCTGCCCCACCCCACCCCCTCCCAGCCCCGCCCCACCCCATCCCAGCCCTGCCCACCCCATCCAAGCCCTGCCCCACCCCATCTAAGCCCCTGACCTGCCCCCTGCCCTGCCCCTGCCCTTCCCTGCCCCCTGCCCTGCCCTGCCCCTCCCTGCCCTGCCCTGCCTGTTGGTGTGTGGCAGTGCAGGCTGCAGGTGTGCTTCAGTGCATGAGCAGCAGCAGCGGTGTTTGTACTGCAGTGCATGAACAGCTGCAGCAGCAGGCTGTAATGCATGAGCAGCAGTGCATGTGCAGCAGCAGCAGCAGGCTGTAGGTGTGTAGCAGTGCAGGTAGCAGCAGGCTGCAGGTGAGCTGCAGTGCATGAGCAGCAGCAGCAGCAGCAGGCAGCAGTGCATGTGCTGTAGTGCATGAGTAGCAGCAGCAGCAGGCAGCAGTGCATGTGCTATAGTGCATGAGCAGCAGCAGCAGGCTGTAGTGCATGAGCAGCTGTGCAAGGACAGTAGCAGCAATGGATGGGCAGCAGCAGCAGGCTGTAGGTGTGTGGCAGTGCAGGTTGCAGGTAGCAGCAGGCTGTAGGTGTGCTTCAGTGCATGAGCAGCAACAGCAGCAACAGGCTAAAGTGCATGTGCTGCAGTGCATGAGCAGCCGCAGCAGTAACAGGCTGTAATGCATGACCAGGCTGTAGTGCATGACCAGCAGTGCAAGGACAGCAACATGTGCGGTGTGTGTCTAGATGC